>VZTR01015517.1:26825-339077 GCA_013400775.1 Chaetops frenatus
GGAAAAATCGTATTTTAAACAATTATGGCCTAACTCAGGGCAGGCTTCCCTTCTAAGCTACCTGTGATTAAGTGAGGTGAAAACTGGTGTCATTGGAGAATGGAGAGTGATTGGGTGTTATTGAAGGGTTTGCATGATTTACCCTTAAATGTTGCTTTTGGCACTCACATTCTGTTTGACTTTGACCACACTGAAGCAGGCACAGGTGCCTAAAGACACTTTAGTGTCCCGTACTCATTTTTAAAGTCCAATGAAATCAGGAAGCATTAGTCCAAAATGCAGAACCCCAAAAGCTTTCCAGTTTTTTTTCACTTTCTCACTTTAACATGGAGATGGGAGCACTGCTCTTTCCCACGGGAGTGGTGTGATGATGCATGCATTGAAGGCATAAGTGCTTGGAAACCATGATAATGTCTATATGCTTGTCCCACTCCTTTCCAGTTTTGCCATTTACCAAATGTAAGTTTATTTATCAGTCACTATTATATGCATCACAATTTCCTTCTCACAGGCTAATATTAACATCCCAATGGGAGCATTTCGACCTGGTGCAGGCCACCCTCATAAAAGAAAAGAACTTTCACCTGAAGAAGTGGAAGAGGTAAGCAAAAAAAGTATTTGGATTTTTTTTTCTGAGGAGAATCCCCACCATAAAATGGGAAAAAAGCCTTTAAAGTGATCTTAAAGAAGTGCATACCAATCTTAGGTACCACAGGTGAACATGTATCTACACAGAATGTACTGATCATTCATGGAAATAAATGGCCACTTACTAAGACTTCATGTATAAATAGTTCTGCTTTTGGTGCCAAGGCACCTATAGGAATATAAAATGTTTTGAAGGTGTGTGGCTCTGCTTCCACAGCAGGATGATATCTGCTGTCAGGAGAGAGAGCCAGGATTTCTCCAGCAGTACCTGTCTAGATGGGAGCTGATGAGGTACAGCAGGAAAAGTTATAGCAAGGCTTTGGAAGACTTTGCTGCTACCTGCTGCCCTGTGGTGTGATTTGTTGTTACAGCTTAACAGTACTGGAACAGGTTTTCAAACACAACACTTTTTGGAAGGTTTATCAACAAGAAGAAATTGAATGTGAAGACACTTGCAAGTTAAAACAGAAGTTCTGAACCCATTTACCTGCCATGGGGTGAAAATACTCCATTTTAGATTGAGTTCTGTATTTTCATGCTTGTATTTTACAGGGAGTGTTTAGCACCGAGTTTTGAATATAAAATCACATTTTTACCTTAACTAACATTATTCACACAGGTTATCATTAAACACAGATATCATATTTCTGAATGATATTAAAGCATCTTATTTACCATTAACTTTGATAATAAATGAGACCCTAACACCAACAGTGGAAGAAAAGGTAGTGGTAGATACTCCAACCAAGATGGATGCTCCTGGTTTCCTGGTCAGTTTGCTTAGTTTGGATTCATAATCCCCACATAAGGACTCATCCTACTGGGCCAAAGCTCCCACTGCTCCTCAGAGCCAAGCTCAGGAAAGGCTGTGTAAGAGCCAATTCTTCCTTTTCTGTCTCAGTCAGATTTTTTTTTCTGAATTTTGCCATGTTTTGATATAAACAGTGCTCTGTTTACAGAGAACTTTCCTGAAGTAATCAAACCTAGGCTGACTTGGCTCTTAAGAAGACTTAAAAAACAAACATACAAAATTACCTTGAACATATATTGTGGCTTTCTCTCTTGGAAAGAAATCAAAGCATATTCTCTCTGCAGTAATTAAACTGGTGAAGGAGTGCATGTTATTAAGCAGAAACTAATATAGTGTGTGTGAATTCTAGTAGAGTTTAAGAAATAAAACAAATGACTGGTGCTGATAATTACATTTGTTTGGGTAATTGAATGTTGCTTTGTTTCTCAGCTACATGAATACTCTATATGAGCCAGACATTAATGGAAGTTCTTGGCCCAGGTTTTATGGCCAATACTCAACCAAACCAATGGGAGTAAACACTAAAGAAACAGATCTTGTTGTAGGAATAGAATAAAAATACTACCAGTGAACTTGTCATTTCGATTTTTTAATTTTCTTAAGTTTTGCCGTAAGTTTTGCCATACAGCTCATGATTTTTCACAGCAGTTTTAGACCAATGCAACTTTTGCTAACAATGCATAATCACTGCTAATAGCGCATTTTCCACTGTATTTTAAAGCCTTGACATAGGAGATGAGGGGAATATGGATCATACTCAAAGGGGTGGTGAAGTCAGATAAGAACGTGTATTTTTGAAGGTCAGTGGAGCAGACATGTTAACATGAAAAGAAATGGAGGATGGGAATTACAGAATATAACTCTTCTTCAGTCAGAACATTCCCAATCTTGTATTTTATCATATATCTAAGTCACTCTTCAGGCTTCCTTCCATAAAACTGAAGGCCATAGTCTAATCTCAGCTGTGTGTTGTACATGGAGTGGGTGATATAGAGAAGGGTGAGTTCATAAATAGCACGCACCCGAGGCTGGAAGAGAAAGCTGACAGCAATTTATGGAGCACAAAGTCTCCAAAACATGGGCAAAGCTTGCACCATTTGTTCTAAAGAGGAATGGTATTGCACATGACTTGAAATGGTATTTTTTACATAGTCTCTGCTATGTATTAATAAGAACAACAGGGTGGAGGGAGTGTCTGTTTGCCCTGATTATTCAGATTAGCTAGGAAACTGTCAAAGGAAATTATACAAGCTCATGGCATCTTTGACTACTGATACAATTTTTGCATCCTTCCAAACAGATTCTGTATAATTTTACTTACTCTCCTGCTGTGCTTTGCTGCTGTTTCAGGATGTTAGATCATTAAACCAGATATCGGGCGGTACATCCAGTGCCTGGGGCTGAATTACTGGCTGGGATTTGAAATGATCTAGCAAAAAACAATAGTAAAATATTATTAGTATTGTCTTGTATTAATTAATGGTGTATTGGCTAAAACATGAGAAAAGATAATACAAGTCTACCCAGCCAAGTAATCTAATTATCACTTCAATTTTCTTATATATAGTGATGTTTAAAAAGTCCTTAAAGATCAGATGGGAAGAAGATGTCAGTTTTGTACAATACCTTGTTTGCTTGCTACTTGACATTGCAAAGTCTTCTTCCTGATTAGCATGCATGTAGTCTACTAGTCCACAGGGAAAAAAAAATTACTGGCCAATAATATTTGACAAGTAATGTGAATTTTAAAAATTAGGTTAAATATTAAGATTTGACTGTTCAGAGTTAATACACCTTTTCAAAAAGGGTGGCTAAGAAATCTAAATAATGATTGAACTCTCAAAAAGCCCATCACAAGAGGACATTCACAGAGTAATCAAAAATGAAAAAATAATTTCATAATGAAATTATTTGCAGAAAAACATAAATTAATCTCTAAATGTACTTGATTCCTCCTGTATGCCAGCTTTATAAAGTATACAACAGGCTGGAAAAACAGTAAACTCCTGTCTGGAGAGCAACTCCTTCGAAACATCACCCAGTCTAGAATAGAAATAGTCTAAAATACCTGTTCTACTCACCTAGAAGCAATAGTACAGCTGAGGAAGTACCAGGGGCTGAAATACTGTGGTCCATTGGGAAATTAGCTGAATTGCTAACTATTTTGTAAGTGCTGCTATTTAATCTGTACTTCTACAGTGTCAGCAAAATAGTCATGCAGCACTACCCTAAGTCAAACATAAAATGACAAAAACCCTTCTGGTCTTGCAAGTGAGATTATGAAAAGTTAAATTTCAACTCATGTTGATCTTACGTGGAACTTTTGGAGTCCATAACCTACTGTCATAGCTCTTCTCCAGAGCTGCAGAAGTGCTTGATGGTCTTCCTCTCCGAGTATCTGGCAACTGTGAAACTCTCAAAGGTATTAGATTATAAAAATAGTTCTTCTACTTTTTTTGTCGTCTAAAATATGAAGGACTTGGAGTTGCCTTTAACTCTCCTGTTAGTTATTTTCTACTATTGGTCTGGCACTGTAAATTCCTATCCACATTCCTCTATACTGAGCATCTTCTATTCTTTTTAGACATTTTAGAGAACAACCAACAAAATAATCTATCTCTTTGTGCCTCCACCCCAGTTTCCACTGGGATTGCCTTTAGGATAAAAACATCCTTTCCTCCTTTTCAAATAACTGATCTATGCTCACATTCAAGAGAGTGCTATTGCAGCAGGAAGGTCACTGGTGTCCTTTTGTGCAGAACGTTCCTGCTTCAACAGAGGAGGAGAAAGAGAAGAAACACCTCCCAGGAGCTAAGAAACTTCCAGGTCCTGCTGTCAACTTGTCAGAGATTCAGAACATAAAGAGTGAGCTGAAATATGTCCCCAAAGCTGAACAGTAGCTGGAAGAAGCAGGTGAGTAAAAGAAAAGTTCTTTGCATGACTCTAGGAGAAGCAGGTTGATCCAGAAACCTCTGTAAGTAAAAAGATGGCTTTTCAATTACTTCATGGACCTGGAGTCACACCCCATAATTCAGAGAAAAAAATATTAGAAATCATAATTAGGGTTTTCTGTTATTTCAAACATAGATCACGTTGAAGACTATATCTAATGATATATGGCACCCATCAACCAGTCTAACAAGTAGTCTATTCAGCATATTAAGAATTCAGTGTATTTGGAATGTCTAAGCCAACTTAAAAAGAACATATTTCTTCATAAGCACAAGTTCCAGTTTTGCAAAATATAGGACTTGTATTTTTACAATCTAACTACAAATGAATGTTTTACAATGCAAATAAATTTGTTGCAGTAATGGACAAGTAGGTCAGTACTTTTAAAAAGCCCCTTTGGAACATTGGTTATTTGACATTAATTTATTTATGTAATTCAGAATGAACATGCTAATGGTTCCATGTGTTTGATCACACAAACATACCCAATGCTACTTGTGTCACCCAAGGACTTGCTGTAGTCCAGCACAGGAAGGATATGGACCTGTTGGAGTGAATCCAGAGGGTCACAAAGGTGAACAGAGGGCAGGAGCATCTTTTTATGAAAGACAGACTGAGAGAGTGAGGGTGTTTATCCTGGAGAACAGGAGGCTCTGGGCAGACCTCACTGTGGCCTTTCAGTACTTAAAGAGGGCCTGTAGAAAAGATGGGGATAGAATTTCTAGTAGGTCTTGTTGTCACAAGATAATGAGTAATGATTTTAAACTTGAGGACATCAGGTTCTGGTGAGATATAAGGAAGAAGATTTTTACAATGAGAGTGATGAAACACTAGACCAGGTTGCCCAGAGAGGTGGTAAATGCCCCATCCCTGCAAACATTGAAGATCAGGCTGGATGAGGATCTGAGCAACCTGGTCTAGTGGAAAATTACTCTGCTTGTTGCAGAGGGGTTGGACTAGGTGACCTTTAAAGATCCCTTCCAACCCAAATCATTCTATGATTCTATGATCCTTTTATTTAAAAGAAAATATTCAGTACTTCAGTGCCAACTTCAGAATAATTTACATCTGATTTCAAGCAAGACCCATAAGCCTCTGTTGTTCTACATTCTGAACCTTATATAAATTAATGATAATTTCTGTCCATGAAATTATCCTCTGATTTCCTTTGAAAAGCCTGAGTCAGTAAAGATGCATCAGGCAATTACAATGAAAACTCAGATGTACAAAGAAGTTTCAATACAAAAAAATATCCTACCCTGGCTACAGTAAGAAAAAGATAGTTATGTCACATAATATTCACCTGAATTACTGGTTGTGCATATTAACTGATAAATCCTTTTTATCCTGAAGAGAGGCAGAGGAGTTAAGTTGAGCAGGAGAAGATTGTCTGGAGTTTACTGCACAGAAACATAAATGAAGAACAGAGGAAAACAGAAAGCAATGCAAAGGGATTCTGGGAATGCAGGAGTGCGAAGAATGAGGAATTTTAAAAGAAATGGTGTATAATTTGAGTAAATTACCCCAGTGCACACTGCATCATTAACTTATTTTTTATGTACAGCATAAATACGCCATTTAGAAGGAAAGAGCATTGAATCTTTTCTTGCTTTTACCCTGCTGTGTAATAATATCCCTGATATTTTAAAGAAACGAGAGAGTCTTTCTCTTCAGGAAACTTGGGGGGGAAAAAATAACATTTTGTAAAATGTAACATTTTAGTCATTTCACTAAAGCACTACCCAGAGAAATATGAATTTTTAATGTGAGACTTTAAAGAGGTTTTTTCCTGTAAGAGATATTTCGACATATATTTAACCCCGTATTTATTCTCAGATGATTGCTATTTTTAACATTTAAATTTTTTTTAGTAATTACCTTACTGAGAATCTAACAGAAACATTTACGGCATGCTCAGATGTTCACTCTAAAGAAAATTTTCTACAGAAAGGTCAGCAAAGTAAAGGACATCTTGAAAGCAATGAGGTTATTATGAAATAATTTCTGTCTCTGTCCTTCTTTGGATGTACTGGTTATCAGGTTTTGACAGTGATACAGATTTCTAGATTTTGGGTAGTGCAGTCACAGGTCATATCTGAAAACTTAGTTTCTACAAGTGTTGCAGGTATAGTTCTGACTGGAGCCTGGGAGTTTGTGTTTGGCTGTTGTGCAGAACTAAGCATGTGCGTGACTTCCACATAGAATTGAGATGTAAATTAATCACGTGCCACATCCAGCAGCCTTGGATGATACTAAATCTAAGGACTGCCCCTATAAGAGGACATTCATCAGTTCTGGTGTTTTAGTAGTGGTCTGCAGCCTTGTATAAAATGTGATATAGTCAGAGAGCTGGTTTAGGTCATGCAAATCCAGGGAAGATTATCTCAGTTTGCAAGAAATTCACACTCACACCTGGCTGATACTTTGCTCCATCTACAAGGAGGAGTCACAGATCATTCTTTGGATGTGATGATCTCAAAGGAATGGTGAACTGACTGGTCAATAGAATATGCCTGTGCAGGGTATGTACTGATAGATGAGGGCATTCTTTGGTTTTCACAGTTTGGAAGTTAATTCTCTCTTACATCAGTACTATAATCTTCTCAGATATTCACTATTGAGGGATTTCCCTTTGATATTATTTTTCTTTCTTGTGGTACTCTGTAGGAGCTAACTACTTGAAACGTTTAGAATAACTCCAAATACTCTGGATAATTTACATTATTCTATGATCCTATAATATGATCCAATAAAAGTATCAAAAGTACAGTTTAACAGGTCACAAGTATCAAAGCTTTTACAATCACAGCAGTTTTTTCCAACTTTACCTCCTGTATTGTCATACTTCATGGTTAGGTTGAGTAAATTGCAAGCTAACATGATTAATTTTGTTTTAATTTTGATCCATGTTTTCTTGCTCAGTTTAACAGCATGCAAACCCAGCAGCAAAAATAAGAAACCTGCAAAGCAGTAGGTCGGTTCATTATTTGCAAACCCATTCCCACATAATTTGCACTTTAGAGTAACTTCTGTTGAATATCTTTGGTCTTGCTCTTTGCCAAATTAGGAAACATGAATAGACTTGCTAAGATCATAGTTGTGAGTATAACAGTTTGTGGGAGGAATGTAATTAGGGAGATGTCATGAAGCTGGATCCACTGAAGGTCATCAAGTGCTCCTCAGCTAAGATATTCCTGTAGTCATCCTCTGATGGGGATCTGGCCTATCATCTATAATTAGCTAATTAGCATACTCTACTTTGTCATAAAGATTTTTTTCTTCCACACCTGTAGATGTGTTAGATGCAGCTAGTTTTAATATACAACGTGAGTTATGATTCATTTCCCTTTTCCCCATCTACAATATTTTTTTCTGCTCCCTTCACACCTGCATATTTCTACATGCACAGGGTGAAGCATGTGCAAAATAAAATAGTAGCAAAATACCATACACTAAAAATATATGCTGTATTGAATAAGTAATGGTAGAAAGCATTTAGTTGGTGGCAAATGAAGACTACTGTGGCTGAGATTTATTGCAGATCGTTGTGATACCTCATGTGATAATTGTTACGGTGATTGTACCTGAAAATAGGCCTGAGCACAAACTGGGATTTCACCTGAGAATATAGATAATGGCAGCCAGTTACTTCTGCAACTCATGTTCATTCTTCATTCTGTATCCCTTCGCCTTTTGTGTCCTGAAGTGTGGAGGGCTGTGTAACAAATCTTTTTGCAGTGAAGGACCATGGAGTCTAAATGCTGGACTTTGGTTTCAGAGGACCTAAACCTTCAGCTAAAGTAGTTTAGTCCTTTCCTCTTGAAGGAGACTTTTTAGTGGAAGAACTTCTCAAAAGGCAAAAAGGGAAATTTACTGTCTTGAAGTTAGAAAACAGTCTGTTGTGGACACAGGGGCAGCACCCCCAGCACTGTGTTCTGGCTGTGTTTAGAGAAAGGAATTGTCAGGATGCCCATCACAATGTCAATGAGTTGGTTTCTCACCATCTGATGCAGTACTTGTTGATAATCTGTTGTCTTTACCTAGAGCTCTGCCAGGGAGGGTGGTTTGATTGCAGAAGACAGTTCTGTTGTCAGGTTACAGAAGCAAGGGAAGTGTGTTTTGAAGGCTGAAGAATTAGCAAAATGTTCCTAGGGCAGCTTAGTCTTTGTATTATGCAGAGAATTCTGCCTCGCATAAAATGAGAAATCTTGTCAGCAGAGCAGCCTCTGAGATTGGCATTACTCAGGGAAGAAAGAAAGAGGAAAAAACTCTAACAGAAGTCCCTTAGGGAATAAAGGTCTTACACCCATACACATAAGATGTTCCTTGGTGTTGCTGTTAATTATTTACATAAAAAAATTGTTGATTACCCTGAGCTAAAAATGCACATTATAACTTTGCCCACTAAGGAATTAATTACAGTTTCCTGTGCTTTTGCTAGCTCTTCAGCCTTCAAAATACAGTTCCCTTGTGTCTGTTTGGGTCACCTGTCCAGCTGTGTCTCCTCCCAATTTCCCATTCACCTCCAACTCCCTCACCAGCATGGCAGTAAGAAAATCAGAAAAGGCCTTGGCTCTGTGTAAGTCCTGCTCATCACTAACCAAAACATCTCTCTGTTATCAACCCTGAGTTCAGCATAAATCCAAAATTTATCCCCATACCAACCACTGTGAAGAAAATTAACTCCACCTCAGCCAAACCAGCACAATTGTCTCTAACACGGACTGCAAGCTGTCCATCCTGAGTTGAGTCTCTACCCTCAGCAAAATGCTGTGGTAAGCCCCAGCACATCATTCCTCAGACCTCTGCAAGTCAAGGAAAGATTTCCTTCTCATTCTCTAGCTGAACAGTGGAAGAGAGGGAGGAGAACAGACTGGAGAATCTGCTTTCTAGGTGCCCTAAGAAAACTTGAAGGTATGTGTTAGGCGGTTAATTTTGCAAAGTAAAAAAACAGGGCATATTCTTATAAACCACAAATGCTTCTACATAAACTAGTAACAAAAATATTATGCTTTGTGGTTTTGAAAACTGACTAATAACTTCAAAACAAACCCTGAAAAATCAGAAAACATTTTGCTTCAAAGCAAACTACAAGAACAGATATTTGTATTTTTTCAAAACAAAAAATATGCAAAAAAAGTATTTTCTTTCCAAACTGTATATCCAAGCAGAGTTTTTTCTATTAGTGGAAGAGACAAGCACAAAGTAATAACCTGAAGAAGTCTCTGCTAATTTTTAGATAGAGCATACTGCTCTATATGTACCATACACAGGAGAGTTTGGAGTCATGTGGAGATGAACAGGCCTCCACACAGACAGGAGGAACGTCTTCATTGAGCCTCTCCCTTTGAAACATTAATGCCCTTAAGCTAAAAAAACACATCCAATGCTAGCAATGGGGACCCACAAATGTCTGCTCCATTGTCAAGTGAGAACCATTAGTTCCAAGAGTTTTGTTTGATAGCTGAAACTTTTCATCAAAACAAAAAAAGGTCACTGCTGTTTAATTACTGCTTCCCTGTGGTCATTCTGTTGACTGCTTGGTCCTGAACTTTTGTTAGACTTTTTTGTAAAGTAACCCTTCTCTTTCTGTTAGTGCTGTTCAACACAAATTTTCATAGAAATGAAACTTTACACTCAATTTCCTGAGTTAGGTGCAATTTCTGGGATGACATCCCTCAAAAGAAGCTCAGCAAGGCAGGAGGCCTCCTGAAGACACCAGATGTGAGGGGATCAGTGAAGTGTGAAGATAGAATACAGTCAACAGGCTTTTTCTTGCTTATCTGTGATAGATGTGTTAAGAGTTAGCCCATGAACTACAGCATCAAACAATAAGTACCACTGGAATGTACTCTTGGAAATCTGAGAACAGGATATTAGGAATCCCTAAAACTTCAGTTATTTGCTATCCAAATATTTAGGAGAAGGACCTGTGACTTAAAAGATACCTATCCCAAGTCATATGCCTATAAGTCCATGCAGAACTAATTGTAAGCAGGGAACTGTGGGCATTAGAAACTGGAGAGCAGGAACAAGATCTTACTGATCACTGGTAGAGAGTCTGAGGGAGATGAGAGTGATGCTGTTTCTCTGTTCCTGGGAACTGTCCTGCCAGTGTTAGATATGCCTGCAGCAATCAGACATTGTAATGACAGACGTCATCAGAAACACAAAATAATAAGCAATTCCAGTCATTCTAACATTACACAGTTCAAAATGTGTTCAGCACAAAGTTTCCAAGTGCTACATCAGAGTGAAAAGGCTAACTGCTTTGGAATACATGAAGTGTGACTTCCCACGTTAGTAACAGCTCAGATAGTTTTATCAAATCTACATAAATTGTAGCCAATTAAACTGACAGTATGATCTGAAATATCTCAGCTCTGATGTGATAATCAAATGAATTTTCTTCTAAATTTAGTGCCTCGTCATTTTGTTATACAGTTTTTATTCATTTCATTTGATAGAAGACTACCTAATTATGTTCTTACAGCCTTCTGCTTAAAAACCACATAAATGACTGCATCACTCTACTTTGTCATCTCTTGCAGAACTGGCTCGATGTGGCCTGAGCCTTGTGACCCCTGTCCAGAGCAGGCCATCTACAAGTGTCACAAGCCCTGCTTTGTACTCAGGACTACACCTGCTTCAGCCACCAAATTGCTCCTGGTGTGCCTTCTTTTGAAAAATGTAGCTCTTTTAGTGCCAAGGCTACCTCTATTTCACACTTGTCTGCAAATTCCTTCTGAGAACAACATTTTGCAGTGTTGAGCCCACTGTATGTAGGTAGAAGATCGTACGTAGGTAGAGCTCACCATGACACTGATCCCAACATCCCATTGGCAACACTGCTGAGGAAATACCAAGATTCGTGTTGTTGGATTTTGCTGTTCCTATCTGCTGCTCTTTCAGCCTCCTCATTCCCCTTTGATTTGCCACAGGAGTCTCAAATATACTGTATTTCCATGTATTAGGAAACAAGCAACACAGCAGAAATGAGCATTTTCCTGCAGAATTATGTATTAGTTAGACTTTCAAAAAATTGCTCAAAATTTTACAAATTTGATTTGCAGCAGGCTGTAGCTAGCTGAAAGGTGACTCAGCTGAACTAACCTTTACTTCAACTTAGGAACAAGTATAATGCCTGGTTTTTGTCCTGCCATTTACTGGTTATAACAGTATGGCTATGTTTGCTTCTGACTGCAATTGATTGAGGTTCATGTACAGACATGGTTTCCATAAAAGCAGAATAAAGCCCTCAGTCTTGGTGTTCAGAACTTACTCCCCCACCTTGGTAAAGTTGATGTAGCATTGCTTTTAATTTAATAATTCAGTTATTCAATGGATTAAAAAAAAATAAATTGAATCCTTCAGCTTTTATCTCTCCTGGGTCTTTGTTCTCATTCATTCCCTTGGAGCACACCTTGTCTTAAAATTGCTGTCACTCCTACGTGAATTTGCAGAGCCTTTCAGGGCACAGAAGAGCAGTCTTGGAGCAAGTGGTGGCTGTGGCACTTAGGGCCGGAGAGGGCTCTGGCCGTGCTTGCCCTGCTGCCCGGGGAATGCAGCCCGGCCGGAGCGGGGCCGTGCCCGCTGCCCGGGCAGCGCCGTCCGCAGCCGCGGCAGCACCAGCGCTGCCCAAACTGCTGCTGCTGCTGCTGCTGAGCAAACATCAGAGATCAAAAACGCTTTCCCCAAAGCCAAACAGCTCCTGTTCTGAAGGAAGGATGATGACAATAACTGGATATTGCTGTGTCAAAGCTTTGAAACGTGCCGCCTGTATACAGAAGATGAAACTAGCACGAAGTATGTACTGAAATGGAAGGAAATGCATGTCCCAAGACTCGAAACCAAATATTTGAGCTGAAAGAGGCAGAACACAGGGAAAAGAACACCTTCAGTTTTTCTGTGTTTACGAATCACCCTGCTCTTGAGAGCAGTAACCTTCCCCAAGATTGTTAAAGATGGGATAGAGCATGTCCTCTGCTAAAATTAATGATCTCAGACCTACCTCCATTAAATACTTAGTGAGGCATCTCAAACCTTTTAGTTTTGAATTTCTCAATTTCCTTGGTTTTGTGGTTTTATCTAAAAATACTGGAATTGATCTGTCTCTTCAGACTTTAAATTGAAGCATTTATTTTGAAAAAATATGTGGCATTTCTCTCTTTTAGTTCTCAAGAAAAGAAGAGCTCTCTCTATGAAGACAAGAGGCATATTTTCAATTTTTCAGTCTGTTTTGCTGAAAGTAAAGTGAGCCCAGATGGGTATATCACACATGTGATATTTTTTTAGTTTAAGCCCTTCATTTAAAAAGTAACGTATCAGGCATCTCTTGCATCTCTTTCTGCTTTTTATATGCTTCTAAACTTTTTATTCTGGAACAGAATCAATATGGTATCATATATGTGAATAATTACTCTGGGGCAAATTAATTCTGCAACTAAGTGTTGCTGTCTCCAGTTACTGCAGTTGAACACATTACTAGACAACACCCGAGCCGCTGCTGAGCTCGTGAATGCTCCAAAGTCTGTCACAAACCAAGTTTGTGTTCTGCCTTTACATGCGTAGAGGACAAGAACCTGGCCAAACCTGTGTTAAACCTGGCTGAACACCACAGCTCAGTTGACAAGCAATAGCTTGCTGGGCCATGTCCAAGCGTGAAGTTACCTGCAGTTTGAAATTAAGAAAACCTGTTCCCCTAAGGCAGGGTGACAAATAGAGCGATCAGCTCCAACTTCTTCAATGCCTTGCTTTAATAGATGCCATAGAGGTGAGTGGAGGTTGGCTCTCAGAGAAGCTTGTGCTGACCTGGGGCTAAAAACCTAGTTTTTGAGGTAAAGAGTGACCATCCTTCAGCAAAGTCAAGTCCTTGGGGCTTCACCTGCAATGAGATTTTTGGCATCTTAACCATTTTCATCAAGGCAAGCCACTGGTATGAAAATCATGTGCAATGGCAGTAGAGTACCTTGAGCCAATGGAGCAGTGTCTGGGGTTTCATTAACAGCACATGGACCAGATCCATGCTGGGCAGAGTGATGCAGGCAGCTCCAGATAGTCCTCAAGGATGGCAGAACAGCACCTTGCACTGCTGTGTTCCCAGCTGCCTCCGAGGGACACTTGGTGTCTCCCAGAGCCCTCTTTGCCATGGAGGTGATCCTCTTGCATGGTCTACCTGAGGGAACAACAGCCTGAACTCCAGCTTCTGCGAATATCCACTGCCTCTCTGGCTTCATCACTAACGAGGGGAGCTGAAGTGCCTCAGACCCTGAGGGCAGGCAGGAGTGGAGAACAGCTGGCCCACACTGACACTGCCTTCTGCCTCAATTTCTGTGTCCCAGGGGATGGATGAAGGCCAGCATTGTCTTTCCCTGGCAGGGTGCTCTAGCAGTGCTCAGGGTCAAGTCCTGGTTCCTTTCAAGAGGTATTGGCTGTAAAGAGATGTACAAGGTTACAGAGAGAGGAAAATGGAGGTAGAGAGTCCTGTCTCACCTGTAGTCTTCAGTGCCTCTGATCACACATGTCCCTTCAGAAACTTTCTGCCCTGCAAAAAGTTTCTCTTTTGCCATCTCAAGAAGATGCTTTTGCATATGCTGCTGTTACAAACCCGTGAGACACTTCTGCAAGCAGCATGGTGAAGCTTGTGTGGAAAATTATGTCTACATAGCTAACAGAAAAAATTGAAGACAATCAGATTTTTTCCCCTGGGGTTTCAGCAACATCCTCAGTAAAGCCTGGAGACATTTCCCATTACCCTGAATAAACAGTGTGAACTGTCTCCCCCAGATATGCTCCAACTTTTTTAAAAACAAGTAGATAAATTTGCGAATATGCAAAAGAAGGGATGTGCTGGTGGCCCCTCCCTTCTGCCTTGGCTCAGTGATTATCACACATACACAGCCAAGAAGCATGAATAAACCAGGTCAGGTCCTTCTTTGCCTCAAAAGGATTAAAATCCACAATTCTTGCTTCCCTGGAGGCTGCAGACTACCTTGGCAGGGGGGTCCTTTCTAGACTTCGAGCTAAAGCTCAGCTGCTGTGCAGAAATGAATTAAAATTACTCTGTAGACAAGTGAGCCTGATGGCAGCTTAGCAATGGGGAGCTCAACTGGCAGTAAGGGAAGTTGCTTCTGTGTGCCTTAGCCTGTGGATTGCTGTGTACCATGTCTAAAGGCTAATTTGTGTAGCAACAGTCTCCTCAAGCTGTGATTTGAAAGAAACCAGGGTGGCTGCTGCTGTGTTTTTGTACAGTCTGAGGCAATTATGTAGGTGCTGAGGAGGAAAGTCTCTGTGGAAACCCACCAAGCTCCTGGGTAGTGCTCAGGCTTACATGTCTCCCTGGTACTCAGATGAGCAGGGTTACTTAAACTCAGGTTGTTTTAGATGGGCATGGGCACAGTTCGAGGTAATGTTGTAGTTGGGTCATGGTTTTGAGCAGCACAATTTTGGATTTAAGTACCTGCATCCCATTTGCACCTTAGGTATCCAAATTGCTGGGACTGTCCTCCAGTGGTAAAGAGTTCAACCCCAAGGCCACGCAGTGGGAACTGTGCTCATAAATCGCTTAAGTGCATCTCAAAAATCACACTCCAAATTTGAGTCTTCAAATTGCATTCTGCTCTCTGCTAAGAGTGAATGGGGCTCTGTGTCTCTCTGCACCTGTGCTGGTACAGCTGAGTGAGTGCTCCAGCAGGAGCTGCTGCACACACGTTCTGAGAAGAGCCTTTCTGCTGAGCTGAGCAGAAGAAATCTTTTCCATGGAAACTGTAGATCATGGCTGTGCAAATTCAAAACCGATATGTAATTGGTCTCTGGTGCCTGTTTTTTAACAGCAGGTGATTCCTCTTAGGTTTTCCTTCTATTTCTCTGTGGAAACATTTTTTTTTTCCTTTTCAATTTGTTTAGTCAAAAAATGATTTTGTGTTTTGAAACATGGTACTGTGAGAAAGTTTAGTTCTCCCATATGGCTTCCAGTCAATCCTAATAACTCATTTCTAAATGCTTACCTGTCGCATATTGCAAATCAAATATTAACAGGAAAGTCTTGTACAGGCAACATATTGTAACATTTTCATTTATGCTTTGAAGAAACCTATGTATTCCCTGGCAATAGATGGGCTTACATTTGAAACTATATAAATAACAAAATCCTACAAACACAACATATACGTGTGTGCATACATATATATATATATACTGGTTACTGATGTGAAAAAAACTACATGTGTACTGTAGATTTATGTATCAAATATTAAGCTACTTGTCAGTGGACAGAGAAAAACTACCCCACTACCTGCAGTAGCTTTGAAGAAGCAAGATAATCTAAAGAACTGAGCATATCCTGCATGCTCAGATGAGGATATCTGCATGACCAGATGTCAGAACACACAGTTTTATAATGCAGTCAGTAACATGTCAAGTTAAATCAACAGCCTGTATATGATGTCTTGGCTTCATGCTTTTCCATCTCTGGGGAGATCCTCTGGGTTAGGTGCAAGACGGCTGTCAAATTTCCCAAGCTGATTAAGAACTCACTTTTCCATGGCAAAGGAGCCATAAAACCTAGGAAGAGAGTTAAATATGCAGAGGAGGCTGCAGAGAATGTGGGTTATGGAAAAACTATGTTAGGTTTTGAGTTGGCAATAATTTTCTTAACACCCTTTCCTTTTCCTCCCATTTGCTATATTTTTTCAAAATATTTTGCTTCATATAAAGTGCTAAGAATTTCAGGAAAAGTACTTGCAAAGTGCACAGAGACCACTCAGTCTCAATTTAAATGTGTTGAAAGTAAAACCATAGCCACCTTCTGTCTCATCTGTGAATATATTTGCAGGGATGTGACCATTGTCTCAGGCCCTCTCTTTTTATTGCATGTGCCAGAGTTATATTGAAAGAAAACAGGTGGATGATTAGTGCCACGATTAATCACAGTTCAGTGTTGCTGTAATATTATCTGTGGGCATATCAGATGTACACTATGTTTATATAGAACAACACTCACTCATACATTATGAATTCTGTGAGAAGAAGCCATATGACCAGGAGAAAGTAGCATTTTTAGAAACTATAACTAGCACAGAGAGTCAAATATGGGTTTTTTGCAGTACAGACTGGGTAAAGTGGCAGAAGAGGCAGAATTCATTATGAATAAATTGGATATTGCTGCCCAAATACAGATATCTGAGATTTCTATTTTCTTTCTTGGAAAGGAGCCTCTTCTCAGTGTGATCTTCTGCAAGATGGCAGAGCTATCTGCTAATGCATAGAGACCAAAGAAATCAGTCTGAGAGAGCTTAGGGATAGGGATTGCTTCAGGTTTGGCAGCACTTAGCTGGCCCCAGCCCCAACAGCTCCATGCTGCCCATCCTTGTTCCTGCATGGAGCTGTACTCAGGAGTCACCTGGCTCCACACCAGCCTCACAGTTGAGAAGTAACCTTCCCTGCCTTCAGGGCCCAGCAAGGACCACTGAATGTCACTTCAGCTGACTGGGATCTCTGGGCACATCTCTTTCAGTAGCAGAGCAACACACAGCAGTACAGGCTGCCTCACCAACCTGCAAACTGTCCAAGCACCCATGAATTCCCTGAAAAGTCCTGAAAGGGCAGAAATTACAGCAGAGCTATGTCCCTTTCCTGAGACTTCCAGACAAACACAGATCCTGGCAGAGCCCTTGCTAGTATTTAGCTCTAGGAAGCTTCTGAAGTGAAGTGGGACAATTCTCTTTTTAGCTTGAATTGCAGTTTACTTTTAAAGTGGGGAGCACATCAGGCAGCAGCAGGGGGAACATCTACAGGACGATCTCTCCTCCCAGGGTGCTGGGTCAAGGGGCACCAGCCCTCTGCTCAGAAAGGGTCTGTAGAGGTTACATTGCTGCATTTTTTCCCTTTAACACCAATAGCAGAAGCAGGTAGGTTGTGCTGCTGCCCTTCTGTGTTTCCCTGGCTACCACGGAAAAATGGTTGTTTTACTTTCCCTAGCCTCTTCTCAATAGTAATGTAAAGGAGCAGTATGTCCTTCAGCTGCTTCAGCAATCTGAAGTGCTAAAAATGTAAAAGACTCTTTTCTGACAGTCTTTTGTCTTCTCCTGCTTCTGGGTTTGCCGTTAATAAAGACTATTTTTTCCCCCAAGCACTAGTTTTCAAATAAATTGTGTTTTTGTCAACTCTGTTTGTATAATGATTTAGTACAGAACATTGCCCAAAGGGTTAAGAGTGAATCTAGTTTATTTACACTGCTGATTGTTGGTAGGATCTGGGTTTAGGGGTGGGTTGATTTTTTGTTTGTTTGTTTGTTTGTTGTTGTTTTTTTTGGTGGGTTTTTTTTGTTTGTTTGTGGTTTTTTGTTGTTGTTGTGGTTTTTGTTTGTTTGTTTGTTTGTTCGTCGTTTGTTTGTGGTTTTTTTGTTTGTTTGTTTTGTTTTTGTTTTTGTTTGTTTGTTTGTTTGGGGTTTTTTGGTGGAAAAAAAAGGGAAAATAACTGTTACAGTGAGATAAGTCCCATCAAAACATGTCGGTAAATATTGCATTGTGGCAGTAACTCTAAAGGGAAACTAGAGGGCAAGCTTCTAAAGTACTTGGAGCTCTGTAAACCTGCAATTAGGTATCTCCTCAACTTCCCAAAGAAACGCTAAGTGCCTCACTCCTAGGGGTTTGCATGTTTAATCAGCTAAATGCTTTCAAAATACTGCCCTGGGAGGCTCAGGAAGCCTGCTGCATAAAAATAATAGTCATTGCTGTGTGTCAGCAGTCAAGCAGCTCCTATTGTAAGTCTGCTAATTATTATATCCAATATAACTGAGCTGTCTTTTGCCTCCCTTTGTCTCAAATTTTTGTGTCATGAGTTGTGTCTTATTGTGTACAAGAAATCACCGTGGGCCAAATAGGGTTTTATTATTGTTGTTGTCATTATTGTTATGTGTGTAAGCACTGCTTAGCATCTACATGAAGCTTGGCTTCTGACCCAATCATAAACATGATTTTTCACTTCTTATGGGTCAGTTTTTGAGTCTGGGTATACAGCTTATTTTTAGAGCTTTTAGTTGTCAAAATGAATCTTATAGGGCAGTATTAAATTGTTTGGCATCACACACCTGAATGAAAGGGCAGATCAATGCAGCAGGAGGCTGAGATGAGGCAGAGGCACTGGAACCAGTTTGGGAATGCCAAGTTTATGTTACATTGCAGATTTAGGCCCAGCCCTCAGCTGAACCACAAGGGAGCAGGAATATCTGGGGCTAGATCCTACTATTTACAATTTTAAAAATTAGGATGTTTCTCCTCTGATTTGAGAAGCTATGTCCAGCAGTTTCTGAATGTTAGGGGTGTTGAGCAGGGATTAGGGTTCTCGAGTCTGTCAGACCGGAAGTTGATGACCCTTGGATGCCCCCAAAGTCAAAGAGCAGCACCAGCCTCCTGGGCAGCTGCTGAGACAAAAAACTGGCCAGATCAGTCATGCTCAATGTTCCACGTTGCATCAGGAGAATTGTCAAAAGCTAAATGTTTCCATAAAAAGTTATATTTTCAAAGCACAAAACTTTCCCAGAGGAGAAATGTTCCATCAGAAAAATGTTGGACCATTTTGACTCTTGGCATACTCTAAGGTACAAAAACTCATTGCATTTTAAATAAATTTCAGCAGCCTCAGCCGATGCCAAATCTCAAGCAACAAATCAAGCAAACTTGGCTTTTTCTCCAGTAATTATCCAACCTGATAATTCTCTTGTCATTTCACCCTTTTGCTTCACTGAAGGAAGGAAGAGTGTGTTTGCAGTACAACAAGATGCTGTTTGTTTCTAATTTCATTGCCCTGGAACTTGAAATTCATAAAAAGTCATTATATAAATATATATATATATAATTTTAATCCCAAAATAAGCATATACAAACAACTCCAGAAATCAATTACCTTCAGGATACACATGATCAGACTTTGTTTTATAAAACATTTTTTAACATAGTCATTTCTAAAATCAACATTAAATGTGTCTATTTTTCAGGGACAAACATAAGACAACAGTCTGCCTTGCCAAAGTTTGAAGACATAGCTTTTGAAAGTCTAACCAGACAACACCCAGTGCTCAGACCTTTCTCCTCAACCATTAAAGTTGCCTGAAAATGGAAAGTATTTGCAGTAAAAGATGAATGGCAGAGCTAGAATCCTGGACAATATGTGAGTTCTTATGGGTAATGAAATAAAAATCTTCAGACAATAATAAAATCTGATAGGAAGTGAAAAATCGGGCAGTATGGAAGCTAAGGTTGAGTGTTCATGTGTTTGGCATTGCACATGAATTAACATACTGTAAAGTCTGTCTTATATTGTGTTGCCTCAATTTTATGATTCATAACAATTTCTCTCATACCATCTCATATCTACAAAATTATGTGTGGTTACTAAACAAGGACAGCAATGCTGAATCATCTTTTCTACACACCAGCAAGTCTCTGAAGTAGCCTACCTCACTTTAAGTATAAGGGAAAGAAAACTTGGTATTGATATCTTAATATTTGAATATGAATAACCACTATTAGGCTTCGTGCTCAGTCTTGACTGATTAACTGATGCTTATGTGAGTCATTTATCAACTCAATATTATTTTAATATGTGCTTTTTATTACTAGGTTCCTCAGTTTTTTTTGAAAATGAAAAAGCCATTGACTCCACAGAAGTCAGCTGTCAACAGAGATCAATGGCACTTTAGAAATGCCATTAGTGAGGGACTCCATAGGAATCAGCAGCGTGCCAAATATTTCACTTTCCACAGTCTTTGTCCCTGCAGCTCTGCCATCTCCTGCAAAATAAAATTTCTTAACCTTCTGCTTCCCATTTTAAAATTTAAAAAATAAATATAATAATATATAAACTGTTCTCTGTATGTGAAAACCATGCAGACATGAAGCAGTGTTGCTTAGCACTGGGCGTGTGTCTCTGGAGAAAATGGTAGCTTATCAGGAGTTTTAAGTGGCAGCCAACATGACAATAGCAAAAGACATGAGCATTCAGGTGTGAAATCATAGAGCCTTTCCAGCAGCAGTGTTTTGCTGTGTGGTAGGTTGCATTTGGATTTGTGAGAATGTTTTGTACATAATTCAGAGTAAATCTTTAATATTTGATTGGAGAGACAGCACAAATGAAGTGCCAGTGTAAAAGAAGTCCAAGGCCAGTGCCTTCCTCCAGAATCTCTTTTGTGCAAAACAACTTGAAAATCATTGTTCATCATTTAATTATGTAGCACAGTTATATATTTTAGAGTTCACATGGCATGAGGCAACACAATCTTGAGAGTGATAACCCACCCCAGCAATGGCTTTTATTGCACTGTTTGAGGGACTACAAAAAGATTGCTGAAAGGATTCACCTGGAGGAGTCTTTACCATTAAAATGTCAGTAAAAATAACATCATCTTTCTCCAAATTTCAGCCTCCCCAAATCAAATATTCTTCTAGAAAAACAAAACTGGGTGGCCTGAATTTTCCCAGAAAAGCACAGGATATCTGGGGATTTTCAATTTCCTAAGAATGAATACAAATTTTTAAATTAAATCGGGCACTTTTGTCAAGATGCTTTGATTTGTTAGATTTCCAGCTCCCTGTCCGCCCCAAATAACATTTCTAAGCACTTCCAACAGCTGCTGTTCAGCAGCTTCAGACCCTTGATGCTGTGGGTGTGGTGCAGACACGAGCCATTAAGATCATTGCGAAATTTCACAGTCCAAGCTACTGAGTGAGGATTTACCAGGCTGGGAGAGGCCTGACCAAGCGCCCTCCTCCTCTGCCAGGCCCAGCAGCTGCTGTCGGCTCTCTCTGTGCTGAGGGCCCAGGCGCGTCTGGGGCTGCTGGGCCAGGCTCCCACTGGAGTGAGGGGGCTGCCACAGGAGCAGGAGGCAGCCGGGGTCTGAGGGGTGAAAAACGGCTTTGGTCCCCCTGATGCTGCTGCCCTACGTGGGATGTGAGAGGCTTTGGCTTCTTGGAGCTGTAATGCTTCTGGTGGGTTCCCTCACCATTCCAGCCCGAAGGCGGTGGCCCCCACACTCACGAGTTACTTTTGAAGCAATCCAGGAATTGCGTGTTTTAGCTGTGTAATAGTTTGACCGTGTTTAGTCCAGGTTTCAGAGTTCAGTACCAGTATTCGTGTTCCTGCCTTTGTACTTTAGCTGCAGACACCTCTGAGGTATTTTCCCCACATCATCTCTGTGGTGAGCTGCCAAGTGCTGACTGCAGGGAGCCCCTGCAGCAAGAGCACTCACCACCACCTACATTTTCTCCTAGCTGGAAACTTTGTTTTCAGAGGCATGTCCTGGCTGAGAAACCCCAGTCGTGCAATTAATTCTCAGAGGGTGCATTTCGTATTGCATCACCTCTCTCAGTACAAGAAATATGTCCCATTGTTTTAAATGTCACAGCTTTTTTTGATTTCCTCTTTTAATATTTCTATTGTTTGTTGTTTTGGGGTGTTTTTTCTGTTGTTGTTTTTTTTGGGGGGGTTTTTTTGTTTGTTTGTTTGGTTGGTTGGTTTTTTGGGGTTTTTTTTCTGTACTGAATATTTTGCCAATCATTATTTTATTTGTAATAGTTCTTTGTCTGGTCCCTTCTGTATAGATCTTTGTCTTGTCACATCACAATTACCATTCCATAAAGGCTCCTAGCAACCTCTTTCCTTTTTCATGCTACACCACCAGCCAGGTGCATTGCTACTAGCTATTTTCCACCCTGTGCCTGCAAGCAGCTGAGCGGTTTTGGTTATCATTGGAGAAATCAATAGGATTTTTTGCACCTCAAAGGAGGTAATAAACACTTTGCAGGATCAGCCATTAGGTCTTGGCTTCCTTACTGATGAATTTTCTATAAAGATAATTCCTGAAGTTTCACAGTCTGCTGTTATGGGGAATGAAAATGAAATACAACTAAACTGTCCAAGAAATCCCTCTCTAATCTCACCAACACAAACTTTTTGCTACTTAAATTCTTTAAGTCATTTGGCTTCATTAACAGACTATTTGGGTGTACTTGCTAATGATGTCAGGATGATATCCTGACGATGGGGACCAAGCTCTTGAGTGATGCCTACACTGGAAGTCAAATGCTTTTTAAAGCAGAGATTTTATAGGTGAATGAGAACCACTTAACATAAACTCAGAGAACAATTTTCCCTATATTGATAAATAATTGCAAAGAATAATAATTATAGGCACGCACCTGCATAGACTTGGCAGAGCTTACTAAAGTGCTAGAGAAGAAAAGCTTTTTTTTTACCTCCAGAAAGCACTAATTTAAAAGGTAGAAAGTGGTGCAGCATAGTTCTCATTAACAGAGGTAGAAAGAGCCACTGGATCTCCTTATCAACAGCTTTAATCACAGCATATGGTATATGCTGCTTAATATTTGCTAGCCATTATGAATCACAAATGACCTCATCCAGTCCCAAAGCAACTGATGATGGGTCTGCAAAATCTTTTTATAGGGGTGACACACTAAGTTATGAGAATCTGTAGCAAAAATATTAATGAAAAGCAGAAAACTGAAATGAAAACTTGAATTTAATGTGAGGCAAGGATCTGTTACAGCCATTGTGCTTTAAAACCTGTACAGTAGGGAGAGAAAATGTTAAGGGTAGATCCAGAAAAAGTCATTGCAGAAGTAGTAATAATACCAATGACAGAAAGTATACCAGAATTTGTATTGGGCTTTCTTTATAATAACGTTTCAAAGTGCTCTGCATAATCAGTCCTTTAAAATTCAGTCTCTTTATGAACTACTCAGATGTGATAAACTTCAAGATATGCTTTGCTAGCTTTAAGAAATGGTGTTTTTTTATCTTTATAGACAATGTAGTTATAGCTGCATTTGTAGTGAATACGTAAGCTAAAAAAACCCATGCTCATTAAGATTCTACTTCATCTAAATGATAACTTGCAGCCCAGCATAATGTTTAAGGCAGCTTTCTGATCTCAGCCAAGAGATGCCCTAACAAAAGTAAAATTAACCAGTGAGGCTAAAGAGGTATGGAAGTTCAGAACACATTTCCACATTCTAGAGGTTGTAGTGTATGTAACACACTACAAATTCCAAAGCTCTTGAATTAATACTAGGTATGGATATTTGCTCATTTTTCACTGGAAATGCTGATATCTGAGTGGTTTTTTTTCAGTTTTGAAACTGCGACGTATTGCAACATCTTGTTAAGAACCACATCTATGTGGGTAATCGGCACCTGGGTTCCACTTACAAAAAAAAATAGCATGTGACAAGTATCATGTCTTTATGGACATTAGGTCTTTCAGAGAACAAAAATTTAGAATTCATGTTGATCTGAAAGACTTCTATTTGACAGCTGTCATTTCAGAACCACTGAGTGAAATTGTGTCTCTTTTGCAAGTTCCTTTGGCGACAAAGCTTTGTGTCAGTGCAGGTAACAAGAAATTTTGGTAGCAGCATAACACAAGGGATGTTTCCACCTGACTTTTCTTGTCTTAAAAGGCTCTATTGTGTCTGTCTAGACCTGCTGTCACTCAGCTCTTGGCTGCAGCTCCTTTGTGTGTGTGCACTACCGAGCTGCAACCAGCGAAAGGGTCAAAACTGACCTTCACTCCCCTTGTCACACGGTCTGAACTGAGATGTAAATTAGAGAAAGAGCATATGTATGTCAAAAGAAGCATATGGCTTTCAATAATTTCTTCCTGAAGAAGACAGGCAAAGTTTGCTATTAAAAAGATCCTTTTTGCATTTTGATGGAAAATATTTTTTACCTGGCATTCTTTGTCAGACAAATTGAAAGCATAAAAATTCTGACCTTTTTCTTTGTTTTGAAACCCTCCATGTTTGTGTATGTGCAACCTACATTTCCTTTTTCAGCTGCTTTCTTACATATTTTTACTGACTCTATGTAAAAGAAAACACCAAAAAAACCCCCCAAAACAACAAAAACAACAAAAACAAACAAAGAAAAACAAAAACCAAAACCAAATTTTTTTAAAAAAATAGTTTTTTTCCCCTGTATTTCCCAGGGACACTGCCCAGAAAATATAAATGAGAGAAAACGTGTTTTAAAAGACATATGATATATGCTCAGCTGTATGAGAGCTGCTCTCATTATCCTGACAGTAATGTAACAAATATGTTGAAATAATTTGTTAAAAACCATGCAGGAAAGCGTAGTTTAATTTAAAGTAGGATCTTTCATTTAATCAACCAGATATCATTGGAAAGGAGTCAAGGGATGAATTTCCTCCCTTTTGCAACTTAAAACGTCTCTCTGGCATCCCATCACAGTATTACTATGTTAACCTGGAGCACATTTGACTTCCTACTGCTTCCTCTGGCATCTGTGTGGACAGTGATCCCGATGTGATATAAATATTTAAGTAGTTGCATGGGAGAAGCTGATGGTAGCAAGTGCTGCCCGTCAAAGGGAAGCGAGGGGAGAGGTATTAAAGCAGATCCACTGGCACTCCAGGTTACTGTCTCCAAAAGGTCAAGGCTTTTACCAGATGTGTAGGAGAATTAGAGTCTAAGAATATAGTCTGGCTTTATTTCACATTGACAATTCACTAGGGCAATGAAAGAAGACATGTCCCTGAATTTACCTTTTGCCCAGGGATTTTCCTTCTGTAGAGCAGTGTGTTTGTAATTCTAGGCTAATTCTGCTCCAGACTAACAGACGTTCATGACCTCTGTCCCCTTCTTACCTTACTGTAACTGATACCCTTTTCATTCCCAGTGAGCTATTTGCTGGGAATGGCCAGATGTCTTTTAAATGACATCATGGGAACAAAACTCTTTCCTAGGTCTCCTAATTCCATAGGAATTCATTACCTTCATTTCGCACTCGCACTTTTGAAGGGACATTTTTTAACCCTTTTTATCAATTTTTCTAAACAGTGCAGAATTTTCTTCAAGCAGCCACACCTGTTGTCCGTGTGCAATTCACAGGGTATGCAATGGACACTTTCAGTAGTTTGGAGACTTTAGAATGTGGATGACTTAAATCATGATCCACAGCCTGGCTGAACAGTATTGTGAAGACAAGGGCCAGTTCTCCAATTGTGAACTCTGTGTCTGCTCCCAAATAGAGCACTCCTTCCTGCCTCTTTTTGAGGGTTGCATTTATGGCTGAGATAGTGATGAGTAAGAGATCTATAAATGGGTTCTGCTGAGGAGTAAACATCATGTGGTCGTTCACTTTGGAAGCTTGTTGAGTGGGAGGCATTTACTGGAGGTTGGTGCACTTGCTATCATCGCAGATCTTCTTTGAGTGCTAATGTCTGTTTTCTCCTGAGCAAAGTTACTTCTCATAAAAGAGGATGCCTTAACAGAATTTTGGGGTTAAATATATAGGGCTGGAAACTATTGAAATAAAGAATAAACATTTATTTAGTGCCCAGGTGATTCATGCCTGGTCTTTAATTATATAATATTAGCACCAAATGTTGTCATTTTATTGCATATATGGAGATACAGCCAAAATCTGGATGGATTTCCTCTTTCTTCTTTCAGCTAGCATGCTCTGTAAGAACAGAAAACACTGACAACTGGAATTACTAGTGTTTTTTTAAGAATAAATATTTTGTCTGCTTGCTGTTAACTAGTTGGGTGTTTTCAGAGAAGAAAAGGGAGATGCAGCATTAAAAACTGTTATTTTGAAAAAGGAAAAGAATTAGTGAGATTTTGCAATTAATTTCTTTATTTGCTTTTATTTTCGAAGTTGCATCTATGTTGAACAGCACGTACATTCAATAATTTCTTAAATAAAAATAGTTACTGCTTTTTTCTGTGGTTAGAAACCTCAGGGATCCAGTCTTTTTTGTTCCAGAAGCTGGCACTGGCATCCAACCGACTGCAATCATAGCCTTGCAGATTCTCAGTCAGGGAATGGAGAAGGTCTTGAGGGCTGAAAAGCCCTCTAATTCCATGATTCAAAGCATTCCTAAGCATGTGCTTATGTCCAGCCTTAATCAGGACAGCGTTTAAGCATTTGCTCTCAAGTATATTCTTTTTTTAAATGGCCAAGTGTTGTTCAGTGTAAGGTTGATTGGAGCAGCGAGGGAGCCTGGTGATAACCTGCAGCAGCTGAAAGAATCAACAGAGAACATGACTGTGAGGATTATTAATGTACCATAAGCAACCTATTTTTGAGTTTACAGGCTCCCATTGATCTCCAGAGGAGTTTGTGCTCTAAAAATAACGTGCCTTTGGGAGCTGGGACAGGGAGAATTGGAGCTGGCCAGTGGGAGGTCTGAGTGGATTAGGCATCACAGGGAGATAATAGAGGGTCCAGTGACTGCAAAGGGAGCTCAGGTAGTAATTATAAGCAACTAGAGAGCAGAGAGTATACCTGAGAGAAAGATAATACTGTTACCAGGTGTTAAAATATCACCACTTGCAAGCAGCATGCTTTAGACAAAATTTGAGAACAGTGGGCTTGAATTTTCCTCAGCACCTGAGTCCTGAGGAAAGATTTATCATTACGGCAATTTGATTTTTGCATCTTTTGGATGGCAAGTGGTAAGGTTCCTGGGAGCTATGCTTTTTGGTTTTTATTGCTCCTCCTGTTAACCAGCTACTCTTGTAGGCACATGGTCTCCTAGAAGGCTGGGTTTCCTTTGGCTATGTCCCAGTTGTGACTGGAAGAACTGGACACAGAAGGTCTTTTGGTGGGTCCACTGCCCAGTGAGAGACCTGTGCCATGGAAGCAGGGAAGAAGAGAGGTCCTTGCTTGGCTGGATGGGATATGATGCCAGTTTGGACCTTTCAGCCCCGAGGCCGTAAAGGTATTAAGGGATATTAATATTGATTTCAGTAGAAGCTGAATGTCAAAGGTGTGGGAACTATGAGGAAACAAAAAAAGGACAGAGAAGTATTTGAAAAACTGGAGCATGTGACTGAAAGTAATCCCATCAATGAGATTACTTGTTTTATTAGCAACATGGTAATGTAGTATATTTGCTGTTTTAGTTTGTAAACTCATTGATGGCTCCACAGCCAGGCAGGGGCAAGAGGGACCTTGTACATAGCCCATGAATCCACCTTGGCCCTCATGGGTGGAGGACAGCTTCCCCTGGGACAAGCAAAACCTCTTGCAGACTTGGAGACTGCCCTTGAGACCACCTCTGGAAAACATCAGTCCAATGCCCTGCTCAGGTCATTACTCAGGGCCATGTCCAGCAAGGGTTGGATATCTCCAAAAATGGAATCTCCACAACCTTCTTGGGCAACCTGGATTAGTGTTTGAACACCCTGATGGTAAAAGAAGATTTATTTCCTATTTAGATGAAATTCCCTGTATTTCAATTCATGCCTGTTGTCTCCTGTCCCGTGATGAGGCACAATAGGGAAAGTCTGTCTCCATCCTTTTTGTACCCAAGGGCTTTGTACCCATCGCCTTTGTATCACCAAGATGTTGATGTGCCCAGCACAGGATGGCTGTCATTAGGAACTCAGGAACTAAGAAAGGCTAAAGTACTTAAGAAAGGTAAGCATGGAGCTCCCATGCAGGGCAGATGTCTCCTCCAGAGTGACACCTGCAGAAAACACAGCCTTAAATCTAAGGTTCTGAATCTGCTAGAAAGGTACAAAAAATTATCATGTAATCCTAAAAGCCAGAATGCTAAATTACAGCTGTCCATCATGCCACAACCTGCCCATGATGTGTTTGGAGGCAGAATCTCTGTCACTGGCCTCTTTCAGCAGAAGGATCAGAAAACACATGTGACACCAAGGGCCACACTGTGCTCAGATTTGTTTGCTGTGCCCTGCAGACTCTTTACCCTGATCCCAGGCTTGAGCCCTCGAGTTCAGCCATAGCCAGCAATGTTTTATTCACATACCACTTGAAAACAGCCAGGCTGTGATAGCGAGGAACAGGCACAGAAGAGTTTTAAAGAGAAAGAAGAATAATCCTGAATGCTGAGGCACATGGAGAGAGTGTGTAGGCAGGAGGTAATTACACAGGACAGGATTACATGTGCGTGTGCATCCCAGGGAGCCACCAAATACAGCCCTAAAGCTGGATTTTGTTTTTGAGACCAGAAAGAGAGATACCTAAAATTACCTGACTGGAAGGAAATTTCATCTGAAACAGAAGAGTGCATTGCCATACTGAGCCCAGCTATAAGACGGCTGCATCGATTGATTGCTCATGGCCACAGAGAGTGTTGGCAGCACCACACGAGGGGGTTTGCACACTTCACTGTGGGCAATGACACCGTCTCACTTTTTTTCAAGACAAGTTAATTAACATTTAACTTCTTCATATAAAGCTTGCCACCTCTTTCAAGCAGACAGTGTAAGCAATGCAGAGTTACTCTTAACGACACCTCTCTTCTCCAGGGAAGAGTTTCTTCTGAAAGCCAAGTAATCCCAGCCTCCTGAATGTCCCTGCACTTTTTGCTCCAATGTGCACAGCCTGCATGTGTCCAGGGACACAGCAAAAACTCACTTTATGTGAGGTATAGAAGTTTGTCATTTTTTGTTCTGTCCTGTGACTTTTTCTCTGTTTTCTAAGCATTTGTTAAAGGTTCATGAGTTCAATAAAATTTACCAAAAGTAAAGGTATTCCTCCATCTCAAATACTTCTATCTTAGCTGATTAAACATATATGTTGTGTAAGTTAGTGTCTTGACCTTTTGGAAGCTAATTGCAAAACCTGTTTTCAGGTTTTCAATACTGAGCTGTCTTGGAATCACTGGTATCAATAGCAACTATGGTATTTCTTAACTTCAAAGAGAACAGAAATATGTCCTGTGCTGGGATTCAAATTAGCTGTGGCTATGGAGGAAAGAGTCACTGTAGACAGGTCAAAGGAAATTGCTCATCACTCCCAAGACAGAAGCTAAGTGCTGCCCTCAACTTTGCTTTAAATAAATAAATAAATCAGTTGGATTTATGAAAAGAGCACAGAACTATGCATACACTTGCTACTATGTCTAGAATACTGTCCTCAGTGGTGGTCAGTTGTGAGAATTAAAGCAGAAACAGGGGAGAAGTGGAGCTGTGACAAAAGTAGTTACAGGAAGATATACTCTATCAGTTTGGATGGAGTCTCACCAGTAAAGACTCTAATGGTCAGAACAGAAAAGGTAAGAGAAGAGGATAACCAGAGCAGTTAAAAAAATTAAAAATTAATGGACATATATAAATGTGTATATCAATAAGTAGTATTTAATGGTAATATTAAATACCATTTTGATTTTTATAAATTAATGCATCCCTACACCCTGCAATGTGGCCATGCTGCTGAGCCTCGTGGCAGGATGTGCCTCCTGTGCCTGCTGAAGCAGCGGCAGGGCTTTCCTGGGGCTGAGTTCCACTCAGGGTCTGTGTGGGGCTGCACCTGCCCAGCTCCCAGCCCAGCTCCCACACTCTGCTGGATGGCTGGGGATGAGATGGGCAGTGGTGTGGGACAGAGCCCCAGCGCCCTGGCTGGACCAAGGGCAAAACTCAAGGCTTTAAAGGCCTGAGGTCTTGACGGAATCATGGTGCTTCATCAGACAGAGGTTTGGAGAGTAGGTGGGAAAAGCTAGTGGATCACAAAGGCTTGTACTCCCTGAGCTTGGCTGTAAACAAGGGCTGTCAACAAAGGAGAAATTGCAGGTGTGGGGAGTGTCCTCCCCCGCAGAGCTTTTCTGCATGATCTGACAATACCCCTGAGTGCACTGGTTATGATTAATTTCTGGTCTTGTATTTGTTGCACAGGTCTAACAAATGAAACCGAATGGATTCCAATGAATGGAGATAATTGCAAATATTTTATATATTTGTATGAAGACTATGAACTTCCCAACTCTTCAATACCCCATAGGAAGTATCTTCTTTGTACATTTATATCAATACTTTCTTGTTGCCCATTTTGTTTAACACGGGAAAGTACTGCTGAAATAAAACAACACAGCAACTACCAATGAATATGTGTATGTACAGGAATGATTTTGACCTGAGAATGGGAGGTAGTGTAATTTGAAGTTTGAGCAAAAGTAGAAAAAAACTTTGAAATATTACATCATTATTTGCGATTAATTTGGTTTCTTTCTTTTTGAAAAATGTCAATGTGTACAAAAGAGTTTTTAAATGACTTCACAAAATGCAGAATAAATGAGGAATATAACATCTTGTGTCCTGTTGTGAGCTCCTGTTTATCGAAGAGGAATCATATATCATGTGTAATAAAGGAAATGAAAATATTAAAAGCAATGGTCTTTCTGGTGAGTGAGCTAAATTCTTTTCTTATAGAGACAAAGTGTTTCTTCTCCTCCAGAATCTAAAATGCACTGCTGTTCTGATACTTATACATGACTTTATACAATGAATATACAAGATGTGAGGTAGCTGACAGAAAACCTGCAACTTTTATTCAAATAAACAGTCATCCAGCCTTGATGGAATATGTTCATGAATATAGCTTGAAGGATCATTATCTTCAAAAGCTCAAATCAAAAGGGGACATTGGGATATGGATGCTGGGCAAAAGTATGATCACAGCAGCACTTACATAGAGTGATTAATCCTTGATGCTTGTGTTATATGGACTGTACATAAAAGAAGACTGTTTGATGCATATTCTATTTTTGGAAATGAGATCTTATTGTTAGAGAAATTTAATACACTGTTTCTCCTTGGTCTCTTTTATGTTACTTACTGTAAAGGGATATGAGGAGCTGTTTTTAATAATATTCTTCTAATGTTGATTGAAACTATTCTACATATTCTGAAACTCTCTTCCTGGCTCTTGTTTATTCAATAAAATAAAGATAATTATTCTGGTTAGAAAACAGATTTCAAGTTGCATATTACTTACAATGACATCCATTTAATTCTTGTTTGCTCCATCAGATAATACAAGAGCTAACTGAAATTATTTTTGAATTTTAAGTTTCCATATATTTGCATTACTTTGTACAGGAAATTAGAAAGGAGCTGTACTCTCTGCAGCTCAATTAAAACGACATTCTTGTATTTTTTACTTTGAATATGCAATATCAACATTGCTTTACTACCCTGCTTCATCCTTATATACTCTGATTTCCCTTAATGCATTTCTTGGAGGTGAACATCCCTGAAAGACAGGTTGAAATGGAAATGTCAAGAGATGGAATGCATCAGGAGCACCTTTCATTTACATCCCAATGAGATTAATATGCCTGTTCAATCGAAAAGGAACAATTTTCCCCAACACTGCATTATCAGTCACTGATATTGGACTACATTGTTCCTATCAGTATGGAGATGACAAAAAGGAGAAAACACATAATCCCTTGATCCAAAAGCATGCTGAAGGTGAGATGCATCAGGACCTTGGCTTTTGTTTTCTTTACTCACCTAAAATATACTGATTTCAGAGAACTGGGGAAAGCTAAGGCCTCCTTTCCCCTTCCTTTTATAGTTAGGAAACTTCACAGTGGAAATTCCAGGGGATGGAGGGAGTTGGGACCACATCTCAATCCTCACACCTGAATGTGCAAGAAAGAAAAAAACCCATCCCTGACAGAGAATGTGGTTCTTTTGCCAGATTTCAAATCCTTGCTTCCAAATCGAGGGGGCACTGAAACATCTTCAGAGTGGGAAGGGACTAGTCAGAGGCAAAGAATACTTTTCCTGAGCTTTGTTTTTATTTTAAATGAAAATTCAATATATATAATTTTAAACTCCCTCAATACTGACAGCTAATGGGGAGTGAGGATCAGGGAAAACCCTAAGTCTTAGGACTATAAGACATCCTTAATAAAACATGAAATTAGCAACTAAATACTAGGAAAAAAGAAGGCTGTGAAGACTCTGTGTCTCAGCTAGCAAAAAATTTAAAACTGGTCTGAACCACCTTGTGCTAGTGAGGTTATTTTTCATCTAAGCCTTATTAAAGGATCTGACTGTAGGGCATAAACAGACCAGTGAAAGATGCCCCAAGCAACTCTGCAGTCTAGTACTTCTGGCATGGGAAATTAAATCCCCCAGATTTAGGGCACAGATTTAGGGAAGGATCGAGGTCTTACAATGAAGAATGAGCACAGAAATACAAAATAACAGATCATGCTAAAATCATGCTCATTTCCTGTGGTCACATGGGAGTCTTTGTGAGTATGAGCCAAACTCAGTGACAGGTGTGTATTAACACCTCCCTGATGACCACCCCTGGAGAGTGGAGCCACAGGAATGGCTGCACCAAAGCAAACACAACTAAACCCAAGAGATAAGCTCCCCTCCACCCCAGAACCCCTAACCTGTTCAGTGGGGGACCCACCACATAAAGCAAAATACCTGGATTTCAGTGTCATCCCTGTGCCCCACTCTCTGTATGCTGCTGGTGTGAGAGTAAATCAAAGGGACAGTAGTGCCCCTGTGTCACCAAGCACTGGCCATGACAAGTGGGGAAACAGTTTCCTTTGTTAACTTCCTACTCCTTACCCAGTGCTTGACACAGTAAATTTTTTTTTTTTTTTTTTTTTTGGTCCTAATGCTAAAAAAAGTGGTTTTCTTAATCTAAGAGAAATTGCTCAACAATGTTGTGGCAACATATTCTGTTAGAAAACCAGAAATAGGTATCATGCAGAGCCCACAGCAAAGGGTTTAGTCTAATGAGGCAGCAAGACCCCAGCACTCTTGGGAAGAGAGTTTTAGTCACCGGCCAATGAACAAAACCACACTCTAATGATTTTTCTGATTATCTGCACAGAAAAATCCAAACACATTTAGCTTAGAGGTAAAGATAAAGATTGAGGTAAAATAATTATTACTGTTACCTTAAAATTTTGGGGAGTTTGAATTGGTTATTCTGGTTTAGTCACTTTCTGTTAAAAGATTACATTGCTTCTGCATTTCTGACTCTGGAAGCTTGGATTTATGCATTAATTTGAATTCTAGAACTAAACTGTCAGTTTTGTTTTTTCTGTGATGGTGTAAGCTAGTAGTAAAAGCTAGTAGTTAAAAAAAAAAAACAAACAGTAAAGTCAAGGCCCCACTGTACTGCTTTTCATACAGTATCAGTAAAACATCTGAGTTCCCCAAACCAAAGTCTGGAGGCCCAGTTCACTGAGTTCAATGGCATCTCACCAGGACCCTGCTCAGTGTACTCACAAAGGTGATAAAGTGGGTCCTTTTATTTATCTCTTGTTTTATGCAGTCTGTAAATTATTTATGAGAAGGCATTAAAAGATCTGGTACTTTGGCCATTTTTTATTATAAAAAATTGATGTTGAGAGAAGAGAATCACAGAAGATGGTTCAAGGAAAATAGTTGTATCTTTTCTTTAGCTTTAGGGGCAAAATATTGAAACAGTTTTCTTTTGCCCTTGTGACTAAGTCCCAGTTTCTCTAATGTGTGCATATTTAATTTGAATGAGTTTTTGCAGATTAAACAATGCGCTTGGAAAAAAGATCCTAATTTTGGTATATGGGCTGCCTAGTACTACTGGTGCATGAATAATTACAAAGAAAACTTCCCCTAAAGCCAGTTTTTCAGTCCTCAAAATATGCTGCAGCCTCAAGATAAAATATTCTGTAGAAACAAAAAAACCCTGAGAGTTGGATATAAGATCAGTCAAACCTGCTAAAATTCAGTTTTCCTGTCTTTGGAAGAAGTTTAAAGCCATTTACAAAATAAGCATACCTATCCATATGTTATATTTACTTGCCACTATATTAGTTTGCAATAATCTATGAGGTGGAGGCTTTCAAAGGCATCCTACAGAAGACTGGTGACTGACTGCAAGTGCATGTGAAGTGACGATGCTCTGGCCCTCTTACCAGCTGTGGCTTCCTTTAGCACTGTCGGCTGGTCAGTCTTGTCTGGTAACTAATTAAATTTGATTCTGTCTGGATGTCATACTGTAGAAAGTGATTTAATCATCTGCTGTATCTATAGTGAAACTGGAATTACATTTTTCTTTCTTTCAGATGTTGCATCCATAGTAAATGTTTTTACAGGTAATGCAAGAGTTTCTGTTGAGGGTAATCTTCATCTGATACAGTGGTTCTTCATTTCCATCTAATACATTCCTAGTTGAGCAATTACAGGGTCTTGGTGGTCCATAGCACAGGAGACTGACAGTCCAAGCCCTGACACGAGCAGAAATGCAGATGTCAGCATGCAGCTGAACAGAGCATTGTGATGGTGCAGTACACAGTATCTTCTGTCCTTAACACACAGCTGCTGATCACATGAGGCAAGTACGGACACAAGGGGCAGGATTTGCACGTTTTTTTGGGCAAGAGGAGGATCCATGAGTAGGTGTCATGGGTTGACCCTGGCCAGCTGCCAGGCAACCAACAAAGCCACTCACTCACTCTCTTGCAGCTGGACAGAGGAGGGAAAATATAATGAAGGGTTCATGAGTTATGATAAGGACCAGGAGAAATCATTCATCAAATACCATCAAGGGCAAACCAGGCTCAGCTTAGAGATATGAAGTGAATTTATTGCTAACAAGATCAGAGTGGGATAATGAGCAGCAAGGTAAACCCTTAAAAACACCTTCCCCCCCACACCTCTCTCCTTCCCAGCTCCACCTCCTACTCCAGCAGTGCAGAGAGACAGGGAATGGGGTGATGAACAGTTCATCTCCTGTGGCTTCTCCCAGCACTCAGGGAGAGGAGTTGTTCCCCTGCTGCACCTTGGGGTCCTTCCCATGGTGGACAATTCTCCATGGACATCTCCAACATGAATCCATGTCACAGGCAACAGTCCCCCTCAAACTGCTGTGGCGTGGGTNGATCAGAGTGGGATAATGAGCAGCAAGGTAAACCCTTAAAAACACCTTCCCCCCCACACCTCTCTCCTTCCCAGCTCCACCTCCTACTCCAGCAGTGCAGAGAGACAGGGAATGGGGTGATGAACAGTTCATCTCCTGTGGCTTCTCCCAGCACTCAGGGAGAGGAGTTGTTCCCCTGCTGCACCTTGGGGTCCTTCCCATGGTGGACAATTCTCCATGGACATCTCCAACATGAATCCATGTCACAGGCAACAGTCCCCCTCAAACTGCTGTGGCGTGGGTCACTCTTCCATGGGGTGCAGTTCCTTAAGGACAGGCTGCTCCAGCATGGGAGCAGGGCCCCCCTCTCTCCATAGGTCTCCCACAGGATCACAGCCTCCTGTCAGGCACCCACCTGCTCTGGTGTGGGCTCCTCCATGGGCTGCAGGTGGATCTCTGCATCCCCCTGGATCCCCATGGGCTGCGGGTGGATCTCTGCATCCCCCTGGATCCCTCTGCGCTGCGGGTGGATCTCTGTGTCCCCCTGGATCCCTGTGGGCTGCAGTGGCACAGCTGCTTCACCACTGTCTGCACTACAGGCTGCAGGTGAATCTCTGCTCCAGCACTTGGAGCACCTCCTCTCCCTCCTTCACTGACCTCGGTGTCTGCAGCGTCGTCACTGTCACATGTTCTCACTCTGCTCTTCTCTGGATGAAAATTACAACTATGCCACAACTTTTGTTTTGATTTCTTCTTAAATATGTTATCACAGAAATGTTACCACCATCTCTAACTGGTCCAGTGTTGGCCAGCAGCCCATCCATCTTTGGAGACACCAGGGATTAGCTCTGCAAGACATAGTGGAAGCTTCCAGTAGATTCTCTTTGTGGCCTCTCTGCTACCAAAAGCCAGGCCATGGAAACCCAATACAGTAGATCAACTCATCAAGTGCAGGAGGATAGTGCAAGTGGGATGAACTCATAGAAAAGGAGATGTGGAAGCTGAGGCTGAGACAGTCCAGGTGTAGTTTTCTGCTTTGAGAAACAGGTCAGGGAGAAGAGTGATTTCAGGTGTCCCATAAGGCAGATTAAATATTTCTATAAGCAGCTGGGAGAAATCTCACAATCACTGACCCTTTTTCTCATGGGGGCCTTCAACTTTCCAGTTGTCCTCTGGAAATACATCACAGCAGAGAGGAAAGGGTCCAGGGGGATTCTGGAGTGTGTGGAAGACAACCTGACAGGGCTGTTGAGTGAGCCAACCAGGGGAGGTGCCCTGCTGGCCCTGTTGTTTGTGGACAGAGGACTCGTGAGTGATGTGATGGTTGGAGGGTGTCTTGGGGAAAACCATCATGAAACAATAAAGTTTTTGACTCTTAGAGAAATAAGGAGGGGGATCAGCAGAACTGCCACCTTGGACTTCCAGAGGACAGCTGGTCACAACTGGTATTTCCTAGGGCTCAGCTGAGTAGCCAGTCCTGTTTAGTAGAATTTGCTGATGACATCAAGCTGGGTGAGAGTGTTGACCTGCTGGAGGGCAGAAAGGCTCTGCAGAGGGATGTGGCCAGGTTGGATTGATGGGTCGAGGCCAATTGTATGAAGTTCAGTAAGGGCAACTGGCAGGTCCTTCACCCTGGTCACAACAACCCAAGGCAACACTCCAGACTTGGAGAAAAATGGATGGAAAGGTGTGCAGTGTAAAAGGGTCAGCCTGGGGGTGTTGGACAACAGCAGCTGAAAATGAACTGGCATGCACCCAGGTGGCCAAGAAGGCCAATGGCACCTGGCCTGTGTCAGCAATGGAGTGGCCAGCAGGACCAGGGCAGGGATTGTCACCCTGTACCCAGCACTGGTGAGGCCACATCTTGACTCCTGTGTTCAGTTCTGGGGCCCTCACTGCAAGAAGGATGTTGAGAGGCTGGAGTGAGCCCAGTGAAGGGCAAGGGGCACTGTTTAGTGGTGGACTTAGCAGTGCTGGGTTAAAGGTTGGACTCTATGATCTTGTCATTTCCAACCTAAATAATTCTATGATTCTGTGATTCTAAAATCCCTGCTGCCGTACCACTTCTTTCTTCCCAAATTTTCAAACAGATGGCTCAGCAGGTTCACCTGAGCAGGTCCAGCAGGTTGGTGAAAGATATGTGCTAGACTGAACCATGAGACATAAATGCTTACAGGAGGCCAAAGACTCGAGGACAATCTTAAGGTCCTTTGGATCCTTGTTGTTACTGAACTTAGGAAAACCACCTTTCTCCTTCTTTCCCCCAACAGTCCCTGTGTGTGCTGAGGTGCTGATTTGGAGATGCTGGTGAGCAATAGAAGAAATGGCAGGGTTTGAATAAATAGGGCTCTACTTCTCAGTGTTGCTGGTTGCTGTCACCGTTGCTGACAAGTCTGGCCCTGGCCTGGTGGCTGTACCTAGAATTATAAGGGTCAGGAGAATATCCAGATTTGTGCTTTCCTATAGAAATAGGTAAAAAGCACAAATTCTTAAATGTCTTATTGCACAGGCAGGTAGCATATGCACACACACAAAATATAAAATAAAACAAATTAAGTCCTCTGCCCTGTAAAGCACAGAGTGTCCTCCTCCTCCCTCTTTCCATGACAGACACATGTCCCTGGAGCTGGGGTATGGCTTACCAGCCCTCTGGCCTTCACAATGTTCTCAGCACTTCTCCCATACTGCCTGCATGCACATCCATATGCTCATCCTCTCTTTTTATTGCTGAAGGTTATCGAGGGTCAGTGAAGGCCTCCAATGCCACTTTCTATGGCCAATTTAGATCTCTCAGATAATCTCCTGTGAGGTCACCCACCTCTTCTAAATGTCATGCACGCATGTGATCTGAAGGCCTTCACAGTCTGTCCTCATGCCTGAATGACATCCCAGTGACTCAGCCACTAACACCTCTGAATGAGGCCACCTCTTAATTCCCTGCTATGGCTCTTTCTCCAATAAAACGTTACTGAGCATCCTCACACTAAGAGCACCAAGTGCAGCACTTTGAGGGGTAAGAGCTCTGTGGAGTTTGGGAAAATGACGCAGGATGGCACCACAAAATTTTGGAAATTCATTCAACGTCAAACTCATAGAGTCATGACTCAAATGGGACATGCGGGCTCTTCCCTATGCCTTGATGGGAGAGGGACATGCTCTGCCTATGTGATACATCCAGCAAGGCAGCTGAAAGCAGCAGTGCTCTGCCTTAAACCCAAAGGCAGGTCAGCTGCAGGTGCAAGTGAAGCTTTGCTGGTTTGCACCAGGGACTTATCACCAGCCTCCACCTGGAAAAGAGCCCCGGCAGATCATGAGTTCTGGAGCAGCCTGATTCAGAAAGACATAAGGTGGGGACTACAGCCTCCAAAACCCCTTCCTGCTGGGGTGGAGGCAGGCCAAGGAGGCTCCTCTCCTTCCCTCCTCTTCCCTCCAGCAAGACTCAGGCTCTGCTAGCCTGGTCTCTCCTGGGATTACACCCATCTAGCCTGCTTGCTTGAGGCTTCTTCCTCTCCTGTCCTTCAGGGAGCTCCTCACATCTGTGGGGGCAAAGCCCAATGCCCAGGATTTCTAGTCCTTCCCCACAAAGCTGGGACTGTCTCATCCCTCTGTGAGCTTTTTTAGTGTGACTGTGTTTTCCCCTGTGAAGTTGTTCTGTCCTGCTGGAGCAGCAAGTGAACCAGCACGCTGGGGAAGTGATTTAGCATTGCAGGATCTCGGGAAGCCCAGTCTATGTCAATGTGGAGGCATTATTCCTCCAGAATTTTTCTCCTTGTGTCCCACCAGTCATACTGGCATTGCATTGTCTGGCAAACCTTTACCTAGAGCAGCTTCCAGTTCTTCAAGGGGGTCTTTCTCCTGCACCTCTTTCAACTTGGTATGGTACAGCATGAATCAGATGGAAGAATATGGCTGTTATTAGTATTGCTTATTGGGGTTTTTTGGCTTACTGATATTTTGCACACCTTGCTCCTGCTCTTCCAGAAAAGAGAGAAGAAAGGGACATCCAGAAATGCAAATTAATAATATCCAGAACAAAAAAAATATTTCTCCTCTACCAATTTAATCTGAAAAAGAAAATCATATGTTTTATTTATCTTTGTCATTTAGGGGAAAAAAAGAAGGAAAACCAGCTCTGACATCAATGGTGGTAGAGTTAATTTCCACAGTACTGCAGTCAGTTGTCAAAAAAGCATTTTTTATGGATCTTTCTCAGCAGAAGTTCTCAAGTTATGGCATCTCTGAGAAGCAGCTTTTTAAAGAGCAGTGATGTTGGGCACTGGCCTTCCAATGGCTCTTCTTGTGAAGAGAGGCAGTGCTTTCAGGCAGACACTTTGCATGCTCTTTGTCCTGTACATTTTCAGCTTACTGACATGCTTAGTAAATTTTGCAAACAGCAATTATGGTATCTCCAAAGCATCACACACCAGCATGCATCCCAGGCTTTCTCCTATTTAAAGCTCTTGTTTTTCAGTAAAGCACCTCTATTTAGAAAATGGCTTGTGTGAATCACCCAGGCCTGAGGACTTTGTGACTGAAGGCTTATTAGAAGCAGAAGATCCTTAAGTACAGCCCTCAAAGGGATTCAAAATGCCATCTAACCCATCTCCTCGCCTCCAGGCAGATTTGTAAGGAATATATTCTTTACAGCACACTTTAAAGATGATGCCATGCATGATGGGAACCTCACAGCCTCCCTAGGCAACCTGTCCTAGCCTTTTGTTATCTTTACTGTTAGAAAGTGTTTCCTAATTTAAAGCTCTTATTATTGGCTTGCATATCTGTGACATATATCTGTGGTATTTATTACATGTTATGTCTCTGCAAGAAACATAAAACACTGAGTAGAGCAATCAAATTGGAAAATTATACCAACCCTATCAATTTCCATCCCGGAAGTGAGAAAGCAAACCTTGTATTTCAAGAAATCTTGTATTTCCCAAGACATGATTGACCTACATGGAAAGGGTGACCTTGGTCTCTTTTGATTTTTCTAGGTCAGATGACAAAAATAATGAGTCTTAAAAGAAAGTGAGCTGGTTCTTGCTGAACCCAAGCAAGATCAACAAGATCCCACTCAGAAGAACTAGTGGTTCCCAGTCCTGGGAGGCTCCACCTTCTCTAATGCCACTAGAGAACAGACCAAAACCAAAACAATTTAAAAAAGGAAGAGGATAAATAACAAAAAGTTTAAAAGTCAAACCCCAAACTGCTTCACCCTGCAGAAGGTGTAGCTCAGAACACATTTTTTTTCTCTTCACAAGCAAGAAACCCTGATGAGTATGCAGGCTATTGATGTAATTAGAAATTATGCTGTTCAAATGTAAAGAGTCAGCATGAAAAGGGTCAAGGCACAAAATTGGATTATAGCTTCCCCAGCAATTCTCCTGGTTGGAATTTTTGGTCACGATGAAATGAAAGGTAGGTATAAGAAATACTGATGGAGACCATTTCATGTCTGAATAGTCTTAGGAAGTCGAGATGAGACTTGCAGTTAAAATGAGTTTAAGCTTTTCTGGAGCTACTAGCATGTAGTTGTGTAGGGGATGTAGAAGGACTATAGTTGTTTTGGAAAACCTGAACTTTTTGTATTCTTAACACAAACTTTCACCACTAGTAACAATCACAAGAAAATCTTTTTCTTTTCCCTCCATCCACATTTTTTAAATGAGAAAGTAATTCTAATTTCCTGGCAGACCATTAGCATCCAACACATCAAACACATCCAAAAAGATAAACAGAATGAAGGTGTCTATTTTCATTACTGAACACATAAGCTTTTAAAAATAACATGCTGAAATGGGCCAAGGGGAGAAGAACTTTACCCCTCCATCCTTGCACATACGTCCCATAGTGATGCCTGCTTTTATGGCAGTGCAGGCTGCCACAGGAAGCCAAGGTTAAATAGTTTAAGGTTGAATAGCCTGGCTCCCCTTGGAGCTAGCATTTGTGACCTTTAGAAGACTGTGCAAACCAGAAGCTGGTAAATATTTGTTTCTAAGAGAAACCCAAACAATTACCAGCAAGAAGTTTTATTGACCAGTGACTTACAGCACTGGCCCCATGGGAGGGCAGTTTCCAGCACTTTCTGAGTGTTTCAGAAGTGCCCATTGCACACAGCACGGTCCTGAACCAAACTGGACAGTTTGGTGTCACCTTGATAAGAGAATCACTGCATTTTAGTGAGTAGGAAGGACATTGTCATGAGGAGCAATGGCCATTAGCATTGTTTAGCTGCCTGACAGAACCTTGGCCTCTAACTGCTCTTTCTGCCTTTGCAAGTGACCTGACTACTTTTGTTTCTGGTGTCTTAGCTATGCCTATATATTCTCTTGTTTGGCTTTTTAGTTGAGAGTTTCAGTACCTGGGAAACCACAAATGGCCTATAGGAACTGAAGTTCTCTGCAGTACTTTTTTTCTGGACTTAGGGCAATGTGTTGCAGTTCCAGAAGCTGTGGAAATGTAGCCTTTCCTCCAGTACGACTTGTCTGAAAATATGAGGGAGATCAGGAGAATGCCTGATCTGACTAGTAGGGGGGGTGGAAAAAATCAACTTTTTTATCATTTAATTAAACATTTCCAGATGTTGAAGCAGTAGGAAACAACATTGCTTCTGAAGTAACTCAAGTGAGACCAGCAGGGGCACCCTCATAACACTGGTGTCTGAGGACTCTGCTCCCTAAAGCATCAGTGAAGGCTGCAGAATGGGAGCATCCTAGCAGAGATTATTGCTGCCCTTCCCCATCCTTGCTCACCAGGGCCTGCCCCCTTCATACAAGCCACTGATAATCTCTACACAGCAAGAGTTCACCCATTAGAAATAAAGTGCTGTAGGTAGAAACTCACCAGACTCTCTTCTATAGCAGATAAGGGGCTCAGTTGTGCAGGGTCTGATCTTTAAAATGACCTTTATTCTAACAGGACCATTGGGAGTTGATTATACCCTGCATATCAGGTGAGAAAGCCAGCATATAAGGTTGAAAAATTAAGCTGAGACAGCCTACCAAGCTTCTCTGTGCTAAGAAAGTTGTATTTCTGCTTGTTCCAGAGTTGATGGCAAAATTTCTATAGGTTTTGAAGGAACCAAAGCCAGTCTCTATTTCCATATACCTCTGTAAACTTTGGACTGAAAAACACTTATTTGACCACAAAGCTCATTTGAAGAAAATTGCAAAATATAGCTCCCTGCAGAAGATCTGTTAGGCTTCTAACAGCAATTTTATATCATCAAAGGCAAATAAACCTGCTTGGGGAAAAACAGACAGGTGATTTGTGTGGTGATTGCTTACATATTCTGTTTATAATTTCAACTTACAGCCTCTAAACCACAGTCAGGAGCAGCAGAAATATCAGGGTGTGCAGTTTGTTTGCACAGACTGTTTATTTTATATGTACAGCTGGTGTGTGTCAAAAGTGAGTGGATATGGCTATTTCAAGGTATGTCCTGAACTTGAGTGTTTTCTTTCCAGACAGTGTAATCTTCAAACCCTGGAAATTATGTTAGGGTGCTAATGTTGGGAAGTATGGGAGAATTTACTTAATACAATCCATCTTTTCAGAAGTTTTGCCTTAGCTGGTGTAATGAAGTGCTATACCAGCAGTGCACAGTTTCTGCTTGCATAGTGATGGACTGAGTCTGCCTCCAGTCTAGTTTGTGAAGTTAATATTTTGACTCTTCTTTTGGTTTTGTTTTTGGTTGGTTGGTTGGTTGGGGTTTGGTTTTGTTTTGGTTTTGGTTGTTTGGGCTTTTTTTGTTTGTTGGTTTCGGGTTTTTTGGCCAGGGCTTTAGGCACATTCATGTTACTGTGAGCTAAATGAAGGTGCAGGCAGAGAGATTATCTACTGCTCTACATACATAAACTTACTTACCTTTTGAAATCAAGTTTCTTCTGACCAGATTTGTGATTTTGACGATGCAAATTTAGGAAATTTTCTTTATGGTAATTTGCTTGTTGGACCATAGTTCAGCAAAGAGGAAGACTGGAAGAGGCCAGAAGGTAGGGAAGTCATGATTGCACCCTTTCAAGATGGTCAAGTTGGCCTAAACTACTGTATTGCTGTCATTGGCTGACCTCCAGAAAATATTAATTATGTCATTACTTGTAATTTTAAAGAATCTGAGGCATATACATTTATTTTTATTCGCTTCCTGCTTTCAATGCTAGGATATCGAATTGACAGGATTGCATGGTAGTTCCATTTAACCACATTTCTCACTGAACCTCAGCTCTCATTAGCATCCTCCCCTTGGGCATGACTCTGTTGGGATCAGAGGAGGTTCCTTGACACCAGCACTGCTTCCTTAAATGGAGGAGGAAGGTGCAACTGTACTGATTTTGTGTGTGTGAGGACTAAGGATTTTCTGGCAGAACGTGGCATCCTGCTGAACTGTATTTCCCACCCTTCCCCCAAAGCCACTGTCTCTTTACTGCAGGAGGATTATTTGCCAGTCCAGCCCAGACCACACCTCTGGCCAACCTGCATTCCTGAGGAGGGTGTTTGCCTCTCCCAGGTGCACTGCTGGGTGCCTCAGCAAGGCTGGAGTGCTGCAGCTGAGGGCTGCTGACTTCTAATGTCAGACAAGTCCCACGGTTCTGCTGAGAAACCACCTGCCCTGGAGAGATGGGCCACCTGAAGACCAGTGGACAGGTAAGTCTTTGCAGTACTGGGAAGGTGTTTTGCTCTTAGACATTTCAAAGTTTGTGTTTCCCCCCAAAGACTTTCACAGGTTCCAGGTCCATCTGTCCTCTTAACCTGCTCTTTCACTTGTCTACAATTTCATTTCTTGGGTGTGACAGAAGAGCTAACATAGAGCAATGATTTTCCTGCTTCTGGCAAAATGCAAATGTTCCCTGAAAACTCTGCTATTGTACCAGGAAGAGGCTGCTGCACTGCTGTGCTGGGTGCACACTGCTGGGGCTCAGGGCATGAGCTATCTGTGGTTACTCCCTTCAAGGGTCACTTATGTCAATCCTTATCCTTGGCAGACAGGACCAAAATAAACTTGCTGAATATAGAACAGGCTTTCAAGCTGTTTTGGGCATACTGTCTGTTTTTTCTGTGCAGGCAAACCTTTGCACTCCCACAGGGAAGTCAATATTTGCATTGTTCCTGTCATAAGAACGCTCAACTAAAAATTAGTAAAAGAGAGCTCACAGTACATTAGTTCTTGGAGGGTGAACTTGAAGATGAGGAGTTTGACTCACTGCTATCCAAAGTTTACGTGGATGCCCAGTTGGCATCCAGATCATACCAGGGAAAGAGGGGAGATAACTGAAATTCTGCGTGCTCTGCTAGGACTCAGGCCCGAGGAAGAAAATTTCACATACACAATTTCTGTAACTACCTAGGAATTTCTTTCAGAAGTAGAATTTAGAGACTAGGTCTGGTGTGGAGGGAGTTGTCTCTCTCCCTGTTTGGTGAGTGGGGCCACCAGTACCTTATGCCACTATGGACTGGCTCTGAGATCAGCCTGACAAGTGATCAGAGAGGCTTGCTAGTCACACACAGCAATCAGTAACTCATGAAGATTAGGGGGGTAAATGACACACATTCAATCAATGCTTTTGTCACACTCCAGCATGGCTTTATTCATTCAGGAGTCATTGAGGAGAAAAAGCCCTCTAGACACCTAGTGGTTTGTCATTCATCCTTCATCCTTTGGCATGTGCAATTAATTCCAGCTGCACTTCACCACTCTCAAACCTGAGAGCTTGTGAGTAAATGAAAAAGGATCAGCATGTACAGGTGCAATCCTTTCAGTCCCAAGGATAGGCCTGAGACTTACACAACATGGAGGGACCAAGTCCAAGCCACTAGGCTGCTGACAGCGATGACAACAATGATGACAATAGCGTGCAGACTCTAGGAACACTTTTAGAGATAAGCCGAGTGTAGACATCAGGATCTCATTATCTCATGCAGTAACAGCATCTGATTACACTGTAACTTTTACTTTGCTCAGCAGCAATCTATGTCTTGGAGAGCATTTGCTAGGAAATGGAAGAGGATAGTAGAGCTGAACCCTAACAGCTTGTGTGAAAAGCACCTTGATTTCAGAGACATGTGCAGATTTACTTCAACATTACAGCTTTGCTTCATCTCTGTGGTGTCCCAATAGAGGAAAATGTCATTTCAGTTTCCTCTGTGGTCTCAGAGCACTGGTTGTTCCTTACATCCTTATGCCTATAAAACCTAATTGTGTTCTAATTACAGTAAATGCATTAAAAGACCATTGAACCATGGGAGGCTACCCCCCATCTCCTTATCCTTTTCTTAGGCCCGAGGTGTGCACCCCGGTTACAGGGGCTTTGTAGAGGGTGGGTGCATCGGCGCTGGGGCCGGCTCAGGGCGGGCCGGGCTGTGCGCAGGGAGCGGCTGCCTGGCTGTGTCCAGCCCCAGGCAGAGGGGAAAGCCCCGCTCTCCTGCCTGGAGTGGAGCTGCAGCTGTTGACACTACATGTACCTGTGCTTATAAAGTTCGGGAACTCGGTTCAACAAGCCCCGAGGTCTTTGGGAGGCAGGGGTGCCACGCAGGGGTCAGAAATGTTCCTTTTACAGCAGGGGTGCTTCCATGCTTGCAGAAGGGACCCATGAGCAGAGCAGCTTCAGCTAGGGCTGTACATAGCCACGCTGTGCAAAGTCAGCAGCCACAGGTGCCGGTCAGCATCCCTGAGCTGGATGAGCTGGATGCAGAGTGAAGATGGCCCTGGGCAGGGGCTGCGGGTCCCTCTCAGCAGCACAGGCAGCACTGCTTACCCAGGCGTGAAAGCCAGGGCTCAGTGCAGAGCTTCTCTGGTGCCACCTGGCCATCACAGGAGCAGATGAACCCCAGGCAGCCCTCCACCCTCAGCTGTGAGATGCTGTGAAAGATATTAGTGCATCTGCTCTGAAATGGGCTCATTAAAATACACATTCTCCTTCATTATCCTGTGGCTGCAGTGCCTGACTCATCCCACTGCAGTTGCTCTGGAATGGGAACCCAAGTTAAAGATTTTCCAACTTGTTTTTTATTCACCAGGGCAGATCATGTCTAACCCACTGAGATGGCAGTAGAAGCTGGAACAACATCTGTCTTCATGGGAGGCAAATGAAACCTGAAAAAAGCAGGGACAGGAAATAAATGAGGCACTGTCTGATCAAAATTCTGTTATTTAATGTTGCCTTTCACAATTTAACACAGGATGCTTTCTTGCACAGGTGTAGTTAGTGCTGGGGTAACCCAGCAAGGGCACGGCCACTCCCAACCCAGGTGCAATGGTATTTCCTCCTTTACTCCTGTTTTTCCACAGAACCACAGAGAAGTGTCACAGAGCCATGGCTTAGCAACCATGGTCTTGCAGCAAGCTCTGGCTGGGATCCGTCTTCTGACTCCTGACCATGCTAAACCTCTCTTCCACCCAGAGGCAGACAGAGCCTTGCACTCGGAGTTTTTGCTGCCAGCACTGTCCCAGGGACAGACCCCTCGGAGGTGGCACACGGATGGATACAGGGTGCTGAGGGTTTGCAGAGCTTCTCTGACAGGCTGGGGAAGGAACTGCCTTGTGCTGCCTTCCTGTTACCCAGCTCTCAGGGACAGGGTCCTGTGGGCACCATTCAGGCAGTGCTTAAAGCCACAGGCAACCCCAGCCTCCCCCTGCCAAAATGGAAACCTCAGGGCCCAAGCCCACCTCATCCAAGCTGGGAACCTTCTCTTTTGCTTTTATACACAGACATGATCTCAACAGACGTTGCTTTTAGCTGCAAGAAAATTCCTCCCTCTTTCTGTTTGCTCTTAATGACTGCTTTCCTGGGCTAAACATCCTTTGCTTTAAATAGATGGGCTGACCCAAATACTACTGTGAATGATTATTCCAGGATGAAGAACAGACTGTAGTCCAAAGATTGTTACAAGACAACTTAAATCAATATGATCTTTCTGATTACCACTTCTAGGAAACCTGTACACTATATTCAGTAGTTGGCTCATTTTGCTGTTTTTTGTTCATGTGGTACATTATCAAGCATCAAATATTTACTCTGTTGTCCTCTGGAACACACCGATTTCTTTTGGAACAAAACATAGCCTGGAAATCCTCTGCTGTGGATTTTTGTAATGAGTTTTTTACAGTAAGCCACTTATTATTAATAAGCCTAATATTACTTGTAAAACTCTTTTTATAATATTTACTCTTTGAAATGATTGGCAAAATTTAAAATAATAATTCAATTGTTTATTAACTGATGGCCTACTTGCAATATTAAACTGAACATGGCATTGCAACTTGGGCCATTTTTCAATTTTGTATAGGAATAAAACCTCTGCATGTGTGGAAGACTATATTTTTCACAGGACACACCTGAATGTTCTTTTTTATTTCAGACTGCCTACTGTAGTAGAGCAATCACCTCAACAGAAAATATACTGAAAGCCTGAAATCCAAATCTAATTTAAAGTCTAAATGATGCACATGATTAAAAATGTATTATCTATTCCCAACAAATCAGCATCATCGAAACGCTAATATTTCCCTAATTTTAAGCACCATCTAGTGAGTCAAACATTAGATCTGATCTTCCAAATTATGCCCAAGGAAAATAAGATCCTGGTTTGACTGCATCCCACTTAGTGCTAGGTCTTGTGCTGAGATTTGTAAGTTAGCTGTTTAGTCACCGTCTGTTCTCTTACTAAGGGACATTAAATATTCCTCCAAAAGTGCTGGAGACCTGAGCTGCTGCACGAAGATAATTTGTTTATTGACAAAGGAGAGTCTTGGCTGAGCAGGCTGCCTAGTTAGACAAGGCTAACTGCCTGGAAGTGGAGCAGGGAGAAATCTCATTTTGATAATGATAATTTTTTTTTTATCACTCCAGAGCAAGGGACTGGAAAGGATGTGGCTTTATTTCAATTATAAGCCAAAGAAAAAAAAAATCTCCAGGCAAATAAACAGCTTTATAAGTATAATGATTCTTACTACTTCTATTAGCTGGCTTGCCATGAAGATGGAGGAGTTCTGAGAGGGAATAGCACAGCAAATCTGCATACAATTATAGGACCTGTTTACCTGGCACTGGTGTTAAATCAGTTCAGTTAAATCAGCACCAGCAACTGATCTGTATAAACACCAGCCACGGATGGAATTCATTTGGAAAGCAAGTGATGCACAACCAGTTGGGTTAACATGGAATCAGCCTGGGCACAGGCAGGGACGTTCAGACTGAGCCTAATTCAGCCTCTCTGAAATTACAGAGCTTGTGGCTGGAGCTGTCCTGGAACTTTACTCGTGCCAGCCAAACTGATGCAAGACTGGGCAGTGCCTGGCCTGGCCTTGCTGGGTATGAGGAAAAGGCACATTGCCTTGGACTGGGAGGGCATTACTTGGGAGGCAGGAGAGTCATATGGGAATCAGAAATATTCCTTGTCTGCTGCTGGTAAAACCCTCAGTTGGTCAAGCCATACATTTGACCTCTTTCTGGTACATCTGGATTTGAGGGAAGTAGGATTTATTTGTGTCCTCAGTCCCAGCTGCCCTGTGGTACCAGCACACACACACTTCAGCAGTGCCCTGGGGCTGGTGGCCCCGGCTCAACAGCAGCAGACCAGCCCAGGTCTGTGCATCCCCAGCCACCTGCCCAGCCAGTGGCCCACCTCTGCTGTGCTATGTCTGCTTGGGAGCTCACACAGCCTCAGGGAGGCTGAGGACCTGGCCTGGGACACAGAGGCCTCTCTGCTGTTCTGTTTTTGGGTTTTCCCCATTCTTCCCTGTGCATCACTGCCTGGCTGTGTCACCCACCAACCCCGCACCTCAGAGCAGGTGTGGCAGCACAGGCTAAGGGCTGGTGGAGGACCAGGGCTGTTGGTGAGGAAGAGGTGATGCCAGGAGGTTTGTATGCCAGAACTGCTGCAGAAGTCTCCTCAAAGTCAGCCCTGTGCTGCAGGCACAGCTCCTGTGCTCCCCTGCCTCAACCCTCAGGCTCCCAGGGAAATTGTGATGGACAGTGCCCACCTGCTATTTCAAAATAGTGGAGGTTTATCTGTACCTCGTGTTGTAGGAATCTGGTACCTGATGGGGTTAAACTGGGGAAAGCAGTGTCTCAAGGAGTGGGAGCATTTAAGGCCCAGTCCCTTATCACCAGGACTGCCAAGGGGTGACAGAGGTACCTGGTCTTTGGTATCTACTTCCAAGACAGGAGAAGTATCAAAACTGAAGCTTGGATTCAACTGCATAGCTTCACTAAAACCTGAAATACCTCAGAGTTGTCCCATCTTGGACATCGGCAAAACCACTGGGAAAAAGAAACAAGCATCCCTTTTCTCCTTCATCTCTACTGCCCATACATGTTATGTTGCTAGAAAAGGGTAAGATTCTTTAGCAAGATCCTGATTCATGGTCTATAATGTCATGACAGAAAGTGGATTCAAGCAAAAAATCAATTTTCAGAGCTATACAGCAACAAAGAATGGTATTTTTGGAGTCCTTCCCCACAAACAGAGCAGAGCATGTGTAGGTATCAGTCTGTTTAGCAAGACAGTTTAAGCTCACTGGAACAGCCACACAGCACATATGATCCATATTAGGATCCAGTCAGCTCCAAACATTGCTCAGCTACAGGGGTAGGCCAGAATTTAATGACATCACATAAAAAAATATAAACATATACAGTAAAAAGGCTTTACCTTGGGCTTAAGCAAAAGGTGAAATTTTCCGGTCCTGTGGGATCCTTCTCTGCTCCCAAGTCTGCTGGCTCAGAGTGCAGCAAAATTATCAGGCATGTATCAACCCTGGCAAGGTCTGCAAGTCCTGAGGGTGTTTGATTTGGAAAGAAAGGTGTCGGGAGGAGATTCATGAGCACCTCCACCCAGAGTTATGCAGGGAAAAAAAAGAAGAAATAAAAGCAAGCTTTAAGAGGTCAGAATGTATAGCCATCCCAGAGCTGCTATTCCTGGTAGAAATTAGACCCTGAAGTGCCCAGGTGAAAATCAGGGATAATCCCTGTATAAGTGCTTCTAATTGGGACAAACTGAAAGTGAGAAAGTTGAGCAAGACAGCTGTGGCCCGTTCCTGGGGGCTCCTGGTACGTGCCCAGCTGGTAACTGAGAGCACAATTACGCAAAGCCTCCCCTATAAACAGAATTTGGTTTATTATGGCCGAGCTGGGGAATCTATTTTTGTCGCCACTTTGTGCGAATGTGTTACCCTTGTGATTTCCAGCCGGGTCATTCCAAGTCAGCTGCTTTGGCTGTGCCTGTCAGTGGAAGCTCCTCCGTCTGCCCAGTCCCTGGCCCCTTTTCTCACCCGCCCGGGGCTGGCTCCCAGGCGAGGGGGACGAGGGGATGAGCCTGTGGCTATTCTGGTAGCTGTGAGCTATGCAGGTGTCACGTGAAGCAAAGAGCCAGAAATGCATGTCAAATCGAACCAGTGACTAATCATGGTATTTTGGTTGTCTTAGTGCCTGCCGGGGAAAGATTTATGGGCTCAGAAAATCTTCCCATAATAATCCCTGGGCGCTGATTTGATCTTCGGCTGAGGCTTCCCAAGACCGTGCGGAAAAAGGACGGGAAGGGGGCTGCTGTCCCAGGGGTGGTGACGTCTAACCTGATCGGAGTTCAAAATACAAACAAGAGGAGAAAAGTCAGCGCTCTCTTCTCATCTGTGTCTGCTCAGAGCCACGCACTGGCAGCCAGAGAGGATCCCTTTGATCTGCCTGTGGAGCAAGAAGGGTCGGGGGCGACGGCTGAGCAGACACGGAGGGCCATTTACTGGGATTGTCATCGAGCTCCCTCATCTGTCACCTGATGGCCAGCCAAGCAAGGGCTCGGCACAGCCGTGGACTCCTCATCCTTGCGCAACTTGTGGAGGCAAGAAAAGTAAGCATCCTACAGCTGATATGACATTCAGCTATTTTTTCTATAAAGGATGAATTGAATTCACTACAAGTCTACTAACTGTCCCCCAAGCAAGAGACTGACTTGGTTTTTCTTTTAGGATTGGGCTTTTCTCTAACAGCTGGAGGTCTGCTGGGTATTCAAGCAATGGCTGTTGAGTAAGGCAGCTGTTTCAATATCTAATTGCACTTTAGCTCTAACAGCTCAAGGAGAAAGCTTTGCACTGTCTGCCATGAGCTACTTCCTGTCCTACTGCAAAGCACACTGCACCACTGTGCTCGCCCAATACCAGAGCCTGAGATCAGAGGGCTTTCTCTGTGATATTTTGCTGAAGGTGAAAGAAAACGAGTTTCCTGCACACAGGTCCTTGTTGGCATGCTCCAGCGACTACTTCCGAGCCATGTTCAAAAGTTATACCCAAGAGTCTAAAGCCAGTGTCATTCACCTACAAGTTGTCTCACCCACCGGGCTCCAGCACATCCTGGATTTCATTTACACATCCTTGCTACCCCTTTCCTTTGACAGCCTGGAGGATACCTTGGAAGCTGCGAGCTACTTGCAAGTGACTGATGCTATTGGCTTGTGCAATCAGTACTTAGTTAACAATCTTGCCTTGGAAAACTGCTGCTTCTCTGCCAATGTGGCCAGGAAGTTCTACCTGCCAGATGCCCTAGCAGCCACAGAAAAATACATTATCAAAAATGTCTGGAAGCTGCTGGACATGGATTTGTCAGGACTTCTCGAGCTGAACTTCAGGTCTTTGCTAGCAGTGATTCAATCACCCGATCTCCCCATGGTGGAAGAATGCCGCCTGTTGAATCTTGTCCTGCTGTGGTTGAAGCAGGATAAATCCAGGCTGGATCATGCAAGCAGCCTTTTAGAGCACATAAGATATGGTCTCATCCCAGTGGAAGAGCTGAGGAAAACCTACACACAGTCAGAAGTGTCCCTCTCAGCAGGTATTAAGTGCTTGATCATAAAAGCAATAAATTATCACACATCTGTATTCAAACAACCTGTCCTGCAGGATAACTCCACCACCCTGAGGAACCAGAAAACTCGGATCATTCTGCTGGGTGGAGGCACAGCAAGCGAGGGGCTCATCACCGATGTGGTGGCCTTCGATGTTTACAATCACAAATGGCGAACCCTCACGCAGCTGCAGGACAGGGTGCAGAACCACAGTGTGTGTGTGGTGGGGAACTTCCTCTATGTCTTGGGTGGGGAAATACAAAGTGGTACCCTGGGTGATGCTAAAATTGACAATACCTTATCGGTTACAAACAAGGTCCATCGGTATGATCCAAGATTTAACACATGGATACAAATCACGAGCATGTTGGAAAAGAGATGCCAGTTTTCTTGCTGTGTCCTAGACAAGGATATTTTTGCCATTGGTGGAAGGGGTGAGGACGGGTCGCTGCATTCATCTGTGGAAGTCTATGACATCAGCAGGGATAGATGGACGAAGGCCAGGGACTTGCCATGCAGGATACATGGCCATGCCAGTGCTGTTTGCAAGAACACCATATACATCTCTGGGGGCAAGTACTCAGCCCCAGCCAGCACAAGCAATGACGTTTATTCTCTGAGCTCACCTGAAGGGCAGTGGGTGAAACGAGCCCCAATGAGCATTGCTCGGTTTGGGCATCAGATGGCAACAATCAGGGAATCCATATTCACCTTTCTGGGATTATATGAACCTTTCTCTGAAATAGAAAGGTATGACCCGGATCAAAACCAATGGAGCCGCTTAAGACCACTGGTCTACGATCGATTCTCCTACGGCCTGGCAGTGGTAGAGGAAACAGCTCTTCTTATTGGGGGAAAGAAATGGCAAAACTCGCTGGAGGTCTCCACGCAAGACGTGGTTGGCTACGACATCGACAATGATGGCTGGGAAGAGATCTGCAAGGCCCCTCTGCCGTGGTGTGGGCTGCAGTGCGCCGTGCTCCAGCTCTCCGAGGTGGCTGAAGAGCAGGACAGCGACAGCCAGCAGAAGAAGCTGCCCAGCTGCTGAGCTCCACGCTGAGCAATATCCATCCCAGGAGATGAGCGAGCAGGGCGGTCCTGGAGAAGAAGAAAACTGCAGTGGCTCTGAACGTGAGAGTGGAAGTTTTGCCCGGATAAGCCAAATGCTCAGTTGAAACAGGCAAGAAAATCTGTCTTCAGCACAGGAAACACATCTAGGATTTACAAAGCTGGAAGCTGATCTCACTGAGCAAGGACGTAGCAAGTAGCATGTTTAGAGGCGATGAGTGAGAATCATAATCCTTGACTTTTGAAGAGTAATACCTAGACAGCAATTAGTCAGTGTTGCAAGTCGGATTTTTCAAATATTAAAAAATATAATCCATCTTTTCTGTTTTCTTAATCAGAGGTAATTTTCCAGATGGTAAGTGCTATTGAGTTTTTATGCTACGGCTAAGCGAAAGGAAAGAGAGTTGTATAAAGACTAGAAAATTGATGCCTACAAGAATTAGTAGCATGTATTGCCAAGGAAAAGGTATTATTTGATATACTACATACTAGGCAAGAATGTCTTAGCTAACCAGCACGACATTTTTGGACAGAAAGCATGGATTTCTCACCCGTGGACTCAGCTACAGCTGAAAGTTAAAACAGTGTTTGATAGAAGCCATTTCTCTCTCAGTGGCCTTTGTTGTAGAACACCTTCCAGATGTTTATTCTGTGTTATTTTAAAGACGCACACTACTGGTGATGTACATTTCTTCTGTATCCAAACCCTGTGTTAGCTTAGATGGCCAGAGCTGAATGGGGATCCTCATCATTGGCCTCCAAGAAGCTTGTCACAGGAGTAACAAGCTGTCACTAATGCCTTGGCATTTACCTCAGCACCAAATGCTGTTTTATCACTCCTGTTTGTAAGGGTAAAATGCTTCGTTGCTGTTGAACTGCTACAGGAAAGAACACTGCAGTCAAAAAAGGTTTACTTTCATTAAAGAGTACAAAGGGTAGGGAGGTAACTGAAGGTTTTCAGAAGTCTTTACTCAGTGTCTGCCTACATATAAATCAGCAGTAGTGTCACCCTCTTTTGGCCACACTGGAAGCACCTGAAGTCTCACAGGGGTACTTTAAGATACATGGATATGTGAAATGCAGATAAAATGGTCAGATGCCACAGAATCAATCTGGTATGGAGTAAATTGAATCTTGAGCCATAAATGTTAATTTAAAAGCTAAATTTATTGTACTTCATTTTACAGTGTTCCCTTTCTTGGCTGAGAGTTAATACAATAAAAATATATATAGAAGAACATTTAATAGTCTTAAAAGAAGGCAGCACAATGGAGAGGACACATGTTCTTTGTCACTAGACTAGCTTAAAAACTGTAATGTTTAATTTTCACCTTTAAAGCAATCAAGCTAACTTTACTAATGTAAAGTGCAGGCAGAATGGCTGTTGCATAGCAACAGATCTAAGTCTTCTGAACTGCCTTGGTTTTGACAAGGAATCAACTACACAATGTGCATATACATCCATCAGATATAAAGAGTTTTTCATATGAATATATTTACTTTTGGTCCAGTAAAACAATAGCAAGAGAATCTAAATGCTTGGAACAATAGCACAATCCATTTGAAGTCAAGCATTTTTTAAGAGAAATTTACAAAAACCTCACAAATTTAATATACAAGTCAGTATCCATGCAGTAAATAAATGTCCAGTTTATACAAACAATATTCTAATAGTACAAATCTTACACCGGATCCAGAATTCTATACAAACGTTAATACATGATTTGTCATCCATACGACTTGAATATAGGATTACTGAAAATGGGCTACAGAAAGGCCACTCTTCTGTACAGTTGTGCAAAATCTGCAGAACATCTGCAATCCAAATGCAGTAACAAGATAGAAAACGAAGGGTAGAAAGAGGAAAAGAAAGAAAAAGAAAAAAGGGAGCAAGAGAGAGGAATAAAATAAAATAAGAAAAAAAGAAGGAGAGAGAAGATAAATCTGTCCATTCTTTCCTTCATCCCTTCATGGATATAACTGCCAGGAAATATCAGAGCTCATAAAGTTTAAAGTACATTCACTGAGCTGTACAGGCAATAGTCTCAAGTTGGTTGAGTACAACTCACTAAAGCAAAAAGGAGGCTTTTCCTTTCCACATGAGCATTGTTAAATCATGTCATGAGTCCTAATTTATGCAGCAAAATACTAAAGAGCAGAAGAAATATTTTGTCACGCTCTTAACATTTTTCAAAACCAAGCCCATAAAAAGTAAATATATTATTTAAGAGTTCCCTCCCACTTTTATTTCAGGCTTGTGCCTAACTCCAAGGAGCTATCTTCCCTCATATTCACTGGGCTGTCTTCAGCAGATAGCAATCTCATGGAAGTTTAAAACATTTTAATTGGCTTGTGAACTCAGCAGAACCCAGAGACATCCCTTCCCCTTCAAAAGCAACACAGAGGCTTTTTAATTCCTCCATTATTTTTCAGGTTCTGTTCTCAGCTTTGCTCTCATCACACATTACCCCTGCATACAATACAGCCAAATTTCACAGCTCAGAAAACACATAGGAAACTACTTGAAAAACCCTTTTTACTCCTTTTCTATTGTGGGCATCTTCAAAGCATCTTAGATTTGAAGCATTTCATTGGGAACCTTTTCCACTGCTGCTTTTCTGAGCTAAAGAAATGCTGCTACCAAGGATGTTAAAAGTCTACATTTTCTCTTTTGCAAAATCTGCACATTAAACTAATACCTTCAGTGCAAAAGCATCATCAATCACAGTACCATGACTAATTTTTTTTTTTTTAATTAACCTAATGTGATTAAAAGACAACACACAATTTGGTCTTAATTATAATACAAACCAGCATCCCTTTGCACTGGTGGTGAACCTTAGCAACAGGCTTTTAAAAAGCACAAGGAAATAAGATCTATGTGAATAAATGTGAATTTATGTTGACACTTAAATTCACATTAGTAATTTCTCTGTCTGCCGATTTTCACCCTTTTATGTGTTTGACAAAACTGAAACACAACCACTGCATTACACTTTTTCCCTGTTATTTAAGAAAACTCCTAGAGTTTCTCATGAAATACAAAAATTAGTTTTCTCCCACCACCAAAATAGTACCTGCACTCCAAAAATGCAATGCGATACTGGAATTATATAATATAAAATATCATTTTAAAACTGACCTTTGATAACAAAAGCTTTAGCATGTGGAACTTCCTCCATGAAGGCCACAGTCTTCCAAAAATGCTTTTAAATCCTTTTCTTCAATAGCTAAAGATCATGTTTTTTAATTCACAAAAGGCAAACACAAGCAGAGCATTGGTAGCATATAAAATATACAAATCCTCATTAAAGAAGTGGTATTGTTGACCATTGAAGGCTTACTTCACACAGCCGAGTGACATTAAAATATAATTTACTAGAGCTCTCACATATTGATATAAAAACTACTTTATGCACTTGAGTAAAGGGCTGGAGTGTAGCAAATGGACAAAAAGAGAGACTTTTATACATGTGTTTCTATGTAAGAGTGAGTGTGTGCTAACGAGGCTATAAGTGCTTCAACCTCAGAGGAGCCATTAACAGAGTCCCTCCGGGGGCTGCTTTCATAGATGTTCATGAAGAGATCAAGGTACATTTGTTTCCATTCTTGAAAGTCTCTAGACGTTAAAGCTGGATTATCCAGAACTTTATCTATAATGGCTACTTCTCCTTCCCTGGCCTGTGAGAGAAAAGGAACAAGCAAAGAGTTAATGCAAGTGATGAGTCACTGAAAAAAATCAATCAGGTGGGTGGAAGGAGGGAATGGGGGGTACAAACTCAAGCCTTAGAGCCCCTGAAAGCACAGGGACTATCTGCTCTATGAACACTCACGAACAGGAGCTCTTCCTACAGGGTGTCACACTTTCCCCTGTGGGACTTGGGCTTCCCTTGCCTTGTCCAGAACCCTCAGTAAGAGTCCCTATTCCCCCACCCGCCCCCTTGTTCAGCCCCAGGAAAAGCAAGCCCTGTACTGTTTACTATTAGCTGCTTGCATTTCTCAGAATGTATTTCACACAACGAAGTGCCATCTGTTTGCTCTGGATCAGCATCAGAAATGCTGTGTGGGTGTGTGGGACAAACAGGGCCTCCTGCCCACCAGTACAGCTCTGCCTCTTTGCCCGGCTTGTCCTGGGGGCACCCGAGCTCTGCCCTGCCAAGGCTTGTGCAAGGAGTCCCATGTCAGTGACAACTCATCTTCACTAAAGATCCACTGCATGTGAAGGGCTGGCTGGTTGCAACCTCTCCCTACCACTGACGTGGCAAAGAGAAGGCAGAAAAAGGGAAAATCTAACAGAGCTGCTGGTACCTCCTTGTGCACCATCGGGGCAGGGGCAGTGACTGTACCATGATCCCTCTCTGGCGACTGGTTCACAGAGCTGAGGGTCACAGTAAGCCTCAGATGCACCCATCGCCACTCACGGCTGTTGTAAGTGCTGGAAGCTGGATGCCACAGCCACAGTCCTTGGAAACACAGCTAACACACAGGTTTCCAGCACTGCTCCTGGCCACCAGCACTCTCCCTTCCAACCTCCCTGCCAGACAGGTTTCACACTCCTCATGGCTAACTCACATTTTCCATGTCCATACTATGAGTATGTTAAATCTTTCTGGGTGGCATGGCAGGGGGAAATATCCATCTGTGTCTGATGGCACGGATCAGAAGGGTCAGAGACATCTTCCATAAGCTGTGCTTTCATGCTTTGCATAAAATAGCAAATTCACACTGCCTGCCAGAATACTCATTTCCAGAAAGAGAGGGCAAGCTGAGAAGGAGCTGTGGAAAAGAAACCATGGGAACTCCTGAGCACCTTATCTCTGCTTAAACTACCTCAACTTATTTCTCACAGGTTGTGGCTGGTCCCACATCTCTGCACTACCAGCCAGACAGCTCAAACTCAACGACAGGAGAATGATTTTGTGTTATCACAGGAAAGAGAGCACAAGGGGTCTTTCATTAATGACTTAGAAGATGGGACATAAAGAGCTAGAAGCAGTTTGGAGGACTGTCTCTGGGTACTATTATGTAGGATAAAATTCAAGGAGAGTTCAGAACATCAGTGCCAACAGGCCAGTGCAATCAGCTGCATTCAGGAAGGTGAAATCAAAGGCAGTGATACAAAGAAAGAATAGTTGATCAGGTAATAGCAATAGCTACTGGTTGTTACGATTGCCAGTAGTATGGCAGAGGTGGAACTCTGAGCTGCAACACAGCCAGTCACAAGTTGCCATGATGTCACTGCCAACCGAGCATCTGTCACTCTACACTGCTGTTCCACACAGGAAACAACAATTATCTTTGCTTCTTGCTGCCATTGCATTTCCCATTATTGGTGTCATGTACTTACGAATGATTTATACCAATCACAGTCCAAACAAGAGTGCTGACAGGCTTAGAAAACATGGCTCATGGACAGAGAATGAGCAGATTGTTCTTGCTTGGTCCAAAGGAAAGAAGTTCCAGAGAAGCACAAAAACGGGCACCCAGTGGGTCAAGAGGCTGCGCTGGTTTTGGACTTCCCAGAAGGAAAGCAGCTTCACTTGCAGGAAGCCATTGGCATAAAGTATCTCAGGTATCAATAACCACTAACAAAAGAGAGACAATTCAGCATGGTAGCAGGCTGCTGATGCTGAACCAGCTGTGGTGTGTTACCCCAGTGTGGTACAAAAGCACAACCAGGGTGTGAACTTCCTGCCACCCCGATGTGTGGGAGAGCACTGTGATTTTGTTTCCATTTCTCATGCTTGCAGAAGTCATGTGGACAGCCCGTGAATGTTGCCTTTTTTTTTGCCAGCCTGCAATCCTTTAAAGACTTGCATACCAAGATAGTAATGCAAGTTGCCTTCAATGAGATGATACAGTACAGAAAGTTAAGCGTGTGTAGGGTTTTTTTTCAGGATGGGAGCCCCACCAGCATGGAAAATAATATTGTTTAAATGCTTCTCTTGGTGATGGAAAACTAAATTAATTAATGTTGATAAAGCCCTCTTTGATGAAAGCTGTTACAAAACGCACTGTACAATTATCTGGTGACTTAAAATGTGGTAATTTAATATAGTTAACAGTGTCCCTGAGGAAATCCAGCATATTGTTTGCTGAAATCTCTATCAGGACAGAACTGAAACTACTGTAACAAACAAAAGAAGCTGACAAGGAGGCTAAATGAGCTGTGGTACATTTAAAATTACCATAAAAATCTTCAAATTTATCATTATCACTATGTACTTATTTAATCAATCTTACTGATTAAATACAATGATCCTATCAGCTTACACAGAAAGCAAGCACACAGTTTCCTCCTAGACAAGCTCATCAATTAGAAAACAGTCAAGTGTTGCAAGAGCTACTGCTCCCTTACAAAGGCTGGCTTTGCTTAACTTCAGACTTTGGCAATTACAAAGTGAATGTGTTTTGGTAAATGAAAACATTCAGGGACAAAAAAGGGATTAAGGTTTCCTCCAATAATTTGGTGTCAAATTCTATTAAACTAGCTAGAGGAGGAGCAGCTGACTGAGATTAAATACAAGAAAATAAAGAAATTAAAACTGATCCCCTCACTTTGACTGCTTTCCCAGGCACATTTTTCTCTGCTTTTCAAGCAGTGCTTCCCCACGTTTCCCCTGTTTGCACACTGGGCTCAGCCTGGACTCCAGCTGCACACAATAATCTCTGATTACAATACAGCCAAATCCAACCCTGGGGCAGGATTTTTCCTCCCTGTTTTATCTCACCTTTAAAGTGCTTTTCAGAATTCGCAGCTGGTGCAGTTTTTCATTGACTACTGGATCGCTACATCTCTTTATAAAAGATTTCTTATACTCCAGCTTAGTGGAAATCCGGTGCTCTCCTAAAGGAGACAGGCTGGCCTGCTCCAAGGCTCTGTACAAATCTTGCAAGGAGTCTGCTGTTTTTTCCTCTATAGTTTCAACTGTAATGAGACAAAGGGGAAAACAAAAAAAGGAGGAAGAAATAGAGAAAGGAACAACGTATCATTAATGTGATTATATGAAGACCTATTAAAAAGCTTTGTAAAATGTTTAACAGGTTTAACTAGACCATAAAGAGAATATTTCACACCTCCTAAGTTCCAGAAAAAAGTGCTGCGACTGCTCCTTCTTGCTATCGCCTTCAGAAGAAAGAAAAAGAAACGTTCAAGAATGTAAAATCTTGACACACTGAGAAAGAGGGAAAAAAGAGAAATAGAGCAAGGTGCAGTAGTATTAGAGTGACTTAGTACCAGAAATCAGATGTCTGGTATTGCAGTTATATAATTCTGGTGACTTCCTTATTACAAGGAGAGGAAGCCCTGGAAGCATCCTGCTAAGGAACCCATCAGGAATCACACCTCAGACTGAAAGTGCTGATAACAGCACTCAAGAATATGTGATGGTGGCCCTGGAATGACTTTCCTAGAAAAGTCCACTTATTTTTGTCCCTTATTTTTGGTACTCAGCAGTGTTGTTCAATAGTCAGTAATGCTGTCACTTTTGCTAGTCTGTTACTTTACTATTACCTGAAGGTTCAGCAGCAGACTAGAGAGACTAAATATAAGAGCACAACCAGGCCTGGCAACATGGCAAGCCAAAACAGAGCTGTTTGCATTATAGTTTGGTTAAAAAAATTAATATTTATTATATACTATGCCAAAATATATAAACATGAGAAGTATTTATTTATTATAGGTTTAGAATATTTGTTCTAGCTAGTACTGAAAGCATTTTAAAAGAAAAAATAAAAAAAGAGAAAGGTTTCGCTTCTCTAGAAACAAAACCAAGCAAAAGCTGGGGACGAGGTACTGCTCTGATATGAGCACTTGAAATGCCTCATTCAGAAAATGTCAAACCAGTTCAACTTTTCACACAGTGTTTCCCCCAGAGGAAACCGCTCAGTGACTCCGTACAAGCTTTGCAAGCACCAGTGCAGTCAGGATTAGCAGCGTGGGGATCAGGATTAGCCAGGGCAGCCCCTGGGACAGTGTGAGGTGTGTCCCTTAGCTCTGTCCCTGCTGCCCCTTGCACACTCATGTTCATGCAGCAGCCAGACCCTGCCTGTGCGTGGCCCCACGGCTGCTTCCACCAGAGCCCTCGGGATCCTCCCAGCCAGTCTTGGCATTGACAGTGGTGCCTGTTTCCCTGCTTCAAGGTGCCTTGGGAGGCTTTCCTGCAAGCTCTTGTAGGAAGGCTGCTTGGTTCCAAGCATTATCATGACTGACCCTGCTCACAGACAATCATTTCTACTGGCTGAAAGTTTGCCACACATGGAAGTACCCTTGAGTGAAGAATGTCACCTGTCCTCAGGTGATTAGAGGGCTTTTTATCAACCACCAGGAGGGAAGACAGTTCGTGTTAGAAGTGACATTTTAGTCCATCAAGAGCTACCTGAGGCCAGCTCCCATGTGAGCCCATACTATGCAGTAGGGGAACAACTCTCCTCAGGCTCAGGCGAGAACTTCAGAAACCCAGATCTCCTCACCCCATCACAACAAGTGTTTGCATTTGTGCAGATCTTTATACAATCCAAGAATTTTGCACTCAGCAACTAATCTAGCTTTATCTCTCATCAGTTTATTCCTCTGCCCTTTTAGGGAGCAGCTGTTTTTAAAGCACACATTTGATTTGTTTTTAGGAGATAGGGAAGTGAAGAAGAGTTGGAGACTTTTTATCAATGGAAGTATTTTGAGTCTGCACAGAGCTCCCTAAATCATCCCATCCTGTGCTGCCCTGCTTGCTGAGCTGGGCTCCTCACTGACAATGGTGGCCAGGACTGAAATAAAATAGAAATGAGATGCTTTTCTCTTTCCTGCAATTTTCTTTCTTACTACAACCTCTAATGGGCTAAAGGGCAAAACATTCAGTAGCTGAATACTTAGAGAGTGGTTAAAATCTCCTGTGGTCTTGATTTTTATGCTTTCTTAGAAGTCCATGCAGCAACGAGATCAGAAGTTTGGGATCTCTCTATCAGTTCCTATTGCTGAATGCTGATGCCCACCAGTCTGACAGCTATGGAAGGGGAGTGATTTGCTAAAGGGCAAAGGGAAGACACCCTCCTAGTCTGACACAGGAGTATTTGACACCTGTTTCTCTCTCTCTCTCCCTCTCATCTCTTGCTATGCAAGGCAAAAGAAATCTTTCCTCAGGTCTCTTCCCCAGCAGCATTGCCAAGGCTGTACCCTGAGGGGATTAGTACAGGGATGGCTTGCTGAACAAGCAGATCAGCACTTTGACTCCACACCATCTGAATTTACTTTGCTAGAGTGATCTAGAGCCTGGATTGGCAACCAGCCACCACATCCAGGTTTACCATCAAAAACCCATGGCTTCCTAAAACAAAAACTCCCCACCATGGCAAAGGACAGCATTTGAGTTCAACCCTAAGGTTCAATACTGAATGACAAGTGCCATTAATGAACCTGGATGGCAACACGGGCCCTGTGAGCATAAACCCTGTGCTGGGGGCTTTGTCCTGCCCTCCCTCACCACACTGCTGGCCTGGGATCTGCATGGTTGGTGCTCCTCAGGGCTCATCCCCTGGGACGAGCACCCACTGCTCAATGTGGGCCTCAGAGGGAGCATGGACACTGGACTTCTACCCTCACCCCAACAGGAACAGCTCTGAGACTGCACAGGAAAGGCACAGGACTGTGGGGGCAGGACACAGGCTGGGTTGGGCAGCACAACACTGACAGAAGGTCTTGGAACACATCAGCACATCACCTCCACATGGCTGGGGCTGCCTCCCCCAGACTCTGTCACTGACTTGGTGATGTCACTGTGAGCAGCACGTCAGAAAAGGGACAGGATTCCCTAAAAAGGAGAGAGGAGGGAAGAAAAACAGGTCCCTTAAATGCCTTGCTGCTGCTGAGGCTGGGAAAGCTCTAAAGAGGGCAAGATGCCTTGTTCACCCATGGTGGGGGAGAGGGCAGTGGGCGTCATGCAAACACATCCCAAGCCCTTAATATTTCCCAGAGAAATGCTGAAGGTGGTGCTGCTGCTCTCAATGGCTCTCAGTAGGCGGGAATGAGATTACACACACATCTCCCCTCCCTCAGCCTTCTGCTAGAGCCTTTGATTGATTTCCTGTAGGTGTTGGTGAAACCCTTGGCACCATAAAGCATCTGAGGTATTCTGTTAGATATAAGAGCTGAGCTTAAAACATATTTTCTTTTTCTAAACTGGTAGATTTGTATGCAAGTCATGCTATTACAGCATGGCTGTCTTGTTAAGGAAAAAAAAGACCTCTGGGAATGTTTTGTTTAAGTAGAAAATGTAGTCTAATAGGATTTGCAGGTGACCTCAGACCAGCAGCCAACATAACAGTTGTTTTTCACACTCATTCAGCTGCTGAGTTGCAGGTTGCATCTTTCCTGTTTCTCTGAATGCACTGCCAGATCAGTCTCCACACACTGCTGAAAAGCAGGGTCTCTTCTCTGAAACTGTAATTTTGTTCCCTGCCCCACACAAGCCTGAACAACTCTGCAAATCAGGAGCAGAAATAAAGCTGCACAAACTGCAACACATGGGATCTAAATCTGGTGAAAACCCTATCTTCCAAATGCAAGAATACACAGGCACTGAATTTTGTAGCAAAGAAGCTCCTGCTGTCTTCAAGTGAATGCAAAGCTATTTACATTCCATTCTGGAGATGAAGACTACATCAGTCTAGTAAATGCTGTGTTATTATTTTTCACTAATCTGCTTTCTGCAGGAAAAGTTTCTGAACTTTTGTACTTCACCCTCAGTTCTTAGAAAGCAGTAAATATTTGTAACTACTTCTACATCTTCTAAGGAGAGAGAGATGAAGATTACGGTTGGGTAGGTTAAACCCCAATAGGTCAGGAACTGTTTTGGTTCTTGGCATTCAGGAAAAACTGGTGGGATTTCTCATACTGTGTTGTCACTTGTTGAAAAGAGCATGCACTGAGCTCTGTGATGTACTTAGTGTAACCACCTCCTGGCTCTGTTAGGCAATTCATCTTTCCATTATTTCCCTCCTATAAACCAAGACCTATGAGCAACAAGTAAGACATAAGGTACTTATGTGTAAAGTGACCAGAGAGAGAGTTACTATTGGTATTTACATGGATCAAGAGATGATTGGTCCATGCAAACTGATGATTCAGGAAGATAGAACTGAATTAGAACCCTGTAGAAGGTCACCACTGCAACCCAGCTGGCTAACACACTGCTCTCTGGACACAGAGAATCTCTAGGCACACACTTCTCACAAATCTGCTCTAAATATATGGAATAACCTCCAGCAGTTTTCAGTGGAGGTCCCTGCACTTCTGTGATTCACTTTTCTGTCTAAGCTCAAGCTGCCAAAATTTTGCATGGTTTTCATCTTTCAGTGAGGTACCAGAGGAGCCCATGATTTCACCTGGGGCTATGAGTGAACAGAACTGCCTATGTAAGGACAGTTAATAAATTTTGTCACCTACCCTGCTGACAAGGTCATATTTTTCAAGGATCAAAGCTCTTCATTTGGGCCTCTGGTGTTTGCCAGTGCCTCCAGACACCACCCAGGCTCAACCCCATTGCCTTTAGACTTCTCATGCTGATGGACACCACTGCCACCCTGATGGAATTCTCCAGTTTCCCACTGTTCTCTTTTCTGTTTGCTACCTTTATTGCTTAGTGACGCACTTTCCCTGGCTGTGCAACTCCTCTCACACACGCCCACTCCTCTCCTTGCAATCAGCCCTGCATTTGAACAGAAGCACCACCCTCTGCAAATCCCCAGAAAGTCAAGCTGCTGCAAAGTCTGTGACAGGGAGCAAACAAGGCAGAGTCAGACTGAAATCCCCAGGCTCCACTGAAATTTAAATTCCCATTTTCACTCTTTTTGGTGGGCTCACTCCCTCTGGCAGAGGAACCAGTTAACCTCAGCTTTCTCAGGATCTTAAGGAGACAATTTTGTTAGAATACATGACTAATTACATTATTAAACAGCTGCCATGTTATTTCCACCCTACAAATCCTCAAGATTTACTTCCAATTTGAGAACTACACCTTTTTGCTTCGTGTTTTGTGCAGGGGAGGCATTTACATCCCAGAGACTTTCTGCGAGTGGCAGCAAATGCAATAAATAATCCCCCAGAACAAGAAGCATCCCAGGCCTCTGGGAAATGGTCTCAAGTTAGGTAAAACAGCCTTGGGTGCACAAACCTCTGGGTTTTTTTTTTTGTCCTTTGCTTTCTTGACCCTATGCTGGGAACGGACACGTTGGTCTGCCACAAGCTAACTAATATCTGATACAATCCTGGTAGCAAGAAAGCGTTTGTAATCTTGCTATGCTACGGCAGGTTCCCTGTGCCATGTCTAACAACAGGGACTATCAAACCTTGCCTGGGCCTGCAGTGGATTCACTGACAGGGAGCTAGAGCAGCACGCAGATGCCTGCTGGCCCCTTGGGAAGGGGGAGCCTCCTGCAGCAAGCTCTCCAGCCCCAGCTCAGGCTGTGCCAACAGGCAGACAAGGGCTGTGGCCACAGCCTGGCTGGGCTTGCAAACCCCAGGGAACAGTAAGGAGAGACACTGCAGGCAACTCCCTAGATAGAAGGTAGATATATATATAAAACATTGAAGGATGAGAGGAGAGTGGATGTGCAGTTTAGCAGTGTTGCAGCAGAAGGGAGAAAAGAAATCCTCCAAAGAAACAGTTGGTTTCTCAGTGCAAGGCTTAAACCCATCTTTGCTGCTGTTCGGGTTAATCATTAGGAGTCCAAACTGCCCAAGAGAGAGACATACCCAAATGCTTCTAGTGCAAAGATACAGGAATTAATCATTCTTAACACTATTCAGATAGCTGGCTGGCACACTAAGCTATGTATTTTCTTTCCCCCAGCACCTACAAGCTAAAAGGAACCAAATGGTGAAATCCATGTAAGGCTTACAAGGAGATGGTGTCTGCACAGCTGTGGCTGTGCACGGGGTCACTCCTGCACAGGTACGGGGGGAGCCACAATGACATGGAAAGTCAGCTCCTGGTAGGAAAATGTTACAAGTCACATCCCTAATTACTGAGAAAAGGAAGAAGCAATGCAGTATTTAAGCCTGCTATGGTACAGCAGGCAGGAGGTGCAATAAAATGAAGGTCTACATGGAAACAGCTGCTAATATCTGCTCTGGATAAGATAGAGCAGATTTCCCTGTTAAAGTACAAGTAGACACCTATGTTATGTCCTGTGCCACTTTAAAATCAAGGACTGACTAGATATGTGATTACACCTGTAAGCACACACATACACATATATATATTTATATATGTATGTCTATACACATACACATGAGCAGATTAATGTTTTCTGCAAGTGAAGAAAAGTTTAAGCAAGCTGAATTAAAACTAAATTAAAACTAGAATGGGGGTTTCTTGTGCAGTACCCAGTCTTTGCAACCTTTCTCTCTAGCATTGCTTTCCTTTCCGTGCCTTTTTCTGATTCATGTGATCCTCTATCCTTTCTGTCCCTATGTATGTGAAAGTGCAGGATTTTCCCAAAAGGAAATCAAGGAAGGGAGGAGTATTATTTAAAACAAGCTTTGGTCCTTATGTTTGGTGAATATGGAAGATCATTAAATTTTATATTTATTGTATTTATGATTTTGAATTTATTCAATGCAGGGATTAAATTGGGATTTTATACCATAATTTCCTCTAAAGTGGAAGTATTTTTTGGTTACCAGGATAGTTATACATGGTTTCTATTGTCTCCTATTACGTGAACTTGCAGACAAAAAAAGATACTCCCTAGAGAGGGTGCTCACTGAAAGCACCAACACAACAGAGTCCTGCACTTGGTGGAGTTTTCCACCCAATGGTATGAGGCTGCTTCTCCTCTCACATGCATGAGCATAAATTGGGTTTCTTGAAATAAAGTGAACTGTGCAGGCAAGTGGAAAACTCATCTCCCACACGATAGGTATCTGAAGATTTTTCAGGCATTTTGCACTACAACTGATTTCAGTATCAGAAGCAGGCAGGTACCATCTTTTAAAAGATCCACCCCTAGCCCCTGTAAGGCCTGACAGATGCCAAGCTTTTGCTGTGACACCCAAGGTCTAATTCTTTCAGTGAACTACTTAGGGCACCAGCAGTTCTCGTTTTGGGTCAGTGGATCCCTGTGAATCTCTCTTCTGCTGAAGTGCCCTTTCAGGGGATGTCTGAAGGACAAGCTGCCTGTACCCTCCAGAGCCCTGCTGGCTGCAGCGTGAGCATCTTTACATGTTCAACCTCCAGCCTTCACACAACACTTGAGCTGGGCTTGCTCTGAGTCTCACACCCAGCTCAGCCACATCTCTTCAGCCTTCCACGCAACTGGAATTGCTCACTAAACACAGCTGACACTAAACTGAGCATAAGGAAAAATCCTCCATGTCTCTCCCTGCAGATCTGCATTGTTGAGCTGACAGCAACATTCCACCATTTCTGACATCCACTTAACAGTGGAGTACAGGTGCCAGCTAATGGGTTACAGTGTTAGGGGACACAGAGGGAATAATTAGCTTGTTCTGCTCGTGCTGCCTCTTGACAGCTCTTGCACGCCTCAAATGAGCATCTGTAGCTCCCTTTTTGCTCGCAGTCCTGCTGTTTCATGAGGTCGTGTTGGTGGGCTGTGATTTCAGAGAGGGCGTAAGAATGAAGTCACTCCAAAGCTTCCCAAAGTAACAAAATTCTGATCAGAGGCAGAACTTCCCTGTGTTAGGGTTACAGTTGCATCCTTCCCTGGTTTTGGATATGGTACTATACTCATTAAACTGCCTATGAAGGCACCAGTTTAACCTTAATCTGCTGATTTTAGTGACTCTCTGGGATAATTTACACAATGAAAAAGGATATCCTGACATTTTTCTGTGCCACACACTGGTATAAGTGCTGTTTAATTTTACCACAAGCTACCAATGCTGAAGTGAAATAAACAGACCAATCACATTTCGATGGTACATTTCCCCTTGGGCCCTGCAGTTCAAAAACAACAGAATTTATGAGGAAAGCCAGGAGGTGGAGCAAACTGGGCAAAATTGCTACACATGTGGGGATTCTGTAACTTCTAAACAGGATGAGGAGTTCCCTACAAATAATGATTTTCAAGTAATATATAGAAGCAATTACTCCTCGAGGAAAATACTGTTTTTATAACCTAAGCTGCTGCAGCACTCAAAGCTGTGAAAGGTTAAGTGACAAACGATACGGACCCAGCGAATTACTCACCAGTCAGAATCAAGCCACAGTCACGCTCACACAACAGCAGTGCCTGTCAGGGCTTATGGCATTGATACCTGAAAGCAAGAACATGGGGGACATGCTCCTGGTGAGCAACACCCACCTGGAAAATGAACTCTGCTTCAGGCTACATCCCAAGTTGCTTATTTGTATGAAAATGTAGCACCAAGAGCGAAGCTTTCCAAAACACTTGCATCACTAAGGAATTGCAATCCTACTTTCAACATGGGAGAAACAGGGAAAATTAGTGTGGGCAGGGGCTAGGTTAATTTAATCTCTGCCTCAGTTACCTCTGTAACACACTTTGGCCTGCTGGGGAAGCACTTCCCGAGGTGTTTCTGAAAAAGGCCTGAAATACTTCCCAAAATGATTTCCCAGAAGATGTCATATTTATTCAGATATTCAGATTTATTGTTGGATTTGTAATTGCACGTTATGATAGCTGCACTGATTAGATTCCAACCTAATTAAGCTGCACCCTGATTTACATCTTATTTATGCAGGGCACAACACTTCCAAATATTAGGCGCCCCCCATCAGCTGCTGAATGCTCATCCCACCCCCGTGGTCTGTAAGCACAGAGTTCAAAGTACCTTTCAGAACAAAAGCTATTGCTGTGACGAGAGAAATGCAATAATTCCACGTGGCTTTTCTAGACATCACTCGTGTCATCAGATGTCAGAATGAACTCGTGAACACGGATGAACCTCAGTGTAAAGTGCTCTCACAACTGGCATGAGAGTGGTCACAGCAGAGGAAGGCCCATTCCCACCCACTGGGCAGAATGTGTTTGCCACAAAAGGAACAAGAGAAAGGAACTGAACGTCAGCCCTGACAGACGATGGTTACGCAAAAGCAAGACTGAAAATTTGCTGGCTTATTTCCTTTATTAAGCCCAAAATAACACCTTTAAAAAATCCTGACTTCATGAATAAATCAAATGCCTTCATTAAAGAAACATTTACTGCCATTTTCTATACTTTATTTTAAGGCATACAGAAAAATATTTAACAAATGTGTATGCAATTAAATGCCAGGGACTGCTAATTACAGCCCTTCTGAATGCCTCTGCAAAACAAAGATACTCAATACAATATGTTAGAAAGGGTGGGGAAAAGAAAAGAGAGGAAGCTGAAGACGATCTAATAGGCATTAGTGCAGATATATGCTGGCCTTTGGCTACGAGCAGCAAATAAGCCATCAGTGTAACCCCAAATGGCAGCTAAAGGACATTTTAGAGTCACATCCTTGCTTCTGCTTCTCCAATTCATTTCCAAAGCATTTCACCTCTAACTCATTATGGAATTTAATGACAGAATGTAAAGGACTGGCTGGGGTTGCAGGCCATTCCAACAAGGCTTTAATCACATATCCTTCAGGTTGCAGAATCTTTATGTACTTAGCAGTGATTTATCATCCCTGGCAGAGGCAGGTACTTCAAAGGCAACCTTATATAAAAAATAAATTTTGCCTTTGCCAAGCATTGGAAAGAGCACTAAATTAAATTTTAAAATCAATTCCTTCAGACAAACTCAGTGAGTTTGTCTATCTGGCCAACAGGCAAAAATTTATGACAGTACAGTTTTGTAATCAATAATAGCAATACAGTGCATGTTTCTGATTAGAAAAAGTAAAGATGCCAAAACAACACTGCTAAATATTTAGGCTGTTTTGTGACAGTCCCATTGAGCAGAAACATAAAACATGCATTTTGATGAATTTCCAACTAGTTTATGTCATACTATACTTCTTTATTTTTCAAAAAAGATTATTAAAACTATTATAAGCTTTGTCACCTGCTGTAAGGCAGAATGATATAATTTTATTCACTGCACATTTCCTGTCTGTGAGGCAAAAAAGCATAATTTACTTCTTTATAAAAGGGAAATATATATAACTATATATATATAATTTTATTGGTATTAACATAATGCAATACCATACATTGAGCAAACAGAAAGAAAACATTTCAAAATACATTTTTTAAAAGTATCTCCCCGTAAGATAGTATGAAATATCAAGTAATTAGCATTAACATTATTACAATACACCCTTAGCCAAATATATTAAGGAAAATCCACATTCTAATCACAGAGAGAGAGGCAAACATCAACCCATAGGGGACTCAGAACATAATGATAAATACAATATCTGAATCTACTTCGAGTGACATCCAGACAAATACTGGCCCCAAAACAGCCCTCTGGAGTCTGGGTGTTACACAGAGAATACTTTGTGCCTGCTTGGCCAGGCAGCATCACTCACATGTTTTAGTCCTAGAAGATAAAGAGGAACCGAAGAGTTTAACTGCAGAGTCTAATAAATCTCAGCGTGAGGTATCTTCTCCGTCATCATCCAAGCCATTAGATAAATGGAAGTCTCTGAAAGGTCTGTACATACCTCCACTTGACAGAATACGCTTAGTTTAGCATGACACAGTAAGGAAAATTCCTTCACTAATGTGAAGCACGCTTAAGTGACACGACTGTCTGGTTGGCCTGAATGGGTTCACTGGAGTTCAGTACAAGCAATGGGAATTTACAGTTACCATGGCTGAATGCCTCTTTAATTCCTCGAGGTGTGCAGAACAAAACTGAGTGACATCAAAGCCCTTCCCCTGCCAAGACCCTCTTTCCCTTCCGTTCTCCCGTGCGGGGGGCAGTATTTTCTGCAAATGTGCTCCATGTAGACTGGATCTGACTTTGTGCCTAGTCCCATTGTGGAAAGGGTGCAATCTTCAAAAGACTGGCCATGCCCTTTGACACCTTCCTGGAGGCCTCATATTCAGGCATGTGGTTGTCTATGCTTTAACAGGTCTGTTCTCTGTTATAAACATCAAAGTTATTCAAGAAGAACTGACTTTCTGAACGGAGGCCATTAGGTTGCTTGCAAGAGGCTGAAGTTGAGTCTCCGTCGTGCCAATTCTCTAATGATAAGTTTATCAACCTTTGAGTCCAATCGGTTCAGTGCCAAGAGATGTGGTTCCCATTTGACATGGAGAGGTGCTATCAACTCTCGCAGTGTATTAGCCTAATATGATAAAGCAGTGATACAATATGTTGAAAGATCGGTGATGTGCCATTATTTCCATATCATATTAGTAAATTAGAAATACTATCATGCAAACAAGAGCAAATAGCAAATCTGGCATACAGTAGCAGCACTACAGAGCCTTTCTAATCTGCATGCAGCTATGCTCATGAGGACAGAGACATGGCACTGTTCTGCTATTACACCTCACTCCATTAAAATATCCATCCCTGATGCAAAAGAGGTATTTAGGGCAGAAAGTTATATATTCTCTTTTTGTAGATATGTTTTTAAAAAGAACAGAACAAAGACCAATTAAAAAAAAACAAACCCAAACAACCCACAAATAAAAACAAGAGAACAATACACATCCTAACCAACTTGGTTGGTTTTCTCCATGTTGAAGACACATTAGCTCATTTGGAAGCACTGGGAAAGGGTCACATGAATGAGGAGAATGGAAGCAAAGAATGTGCCCCAAATCCACCAAACGTGCTACAAACACAGAAAAATTCCTGGTGGCAACTTATGCGTGAACTAGAAAAAGAGGTGGCACAACACAATCTGGCTCCTTTCGTTCTCCTAGCTGACAGTCCAGCGTTGTGCAATGTTGGGTGAAGGATAAGATACAGAGCTAGGAGATGATGTGATTTTGCAACCACACTGACATTACACACTTCCATAAGCTAGGGCTTGAGAACTCGAGAATCTTTGTGGACCTGTGTTAGCAAAGAAAAGAGAAAGAGAGAGGTGGAATAAACAGCATACAGCTAAATTGTTTATTTTTCTGTGTGGATATGCAGTCTCTGCACAGGCAGTTTCAAAAGCCTGGCTGCTCTCAGTGCGCTCCCTATTCTATTGCCTACGACACTGAATAGTAATAAAAAATGAAACTCCATGGATCTTAACATCCACTGTCATTTTGAATCCCAGATATGAAAAGCTGGGGGATGTTTTGCTGTTAAAAAAAACCAAAACAACCCTTTGGGAAGGAGTTCAACTGTGCATAATGTAAAGATGTACAAGCTCATTCCAATTTAACTGGTGAGATTTGTTAAAGACCGTTTTTTTTTTTTTTTTCCAAAAGACAGGATGGAAAGGAAGGAAAATATCAAGCATTGCCATTTTTATTCTTTAGCATATCACTAAAGGTCTGGAAAGCAGACAAGAAATGTTGTCTCAGGGACAGAAAACACAAGGTAGAAAGAATCCCAGATGGAAACATTGGTGCCATTTACTCCACATATGGCAGCAATTGGAGGCAGAGGGTGAGCAATGCTATACAGAACTCAAACCCCGTTCAGCCTCTTCTCTATTGCTGAGATTTCCTGGGACTCTGTGCGTCAACAAGGAGAGGAGGAAGAAGAAGTGTGAGGAAAACAGTTTATATAACTAAATTCTAAGTATAGCAGTCAAGAGAAACTTTTACATAACCTATTGTTTAAAATAAAAAAAACCAAAACATTTGATTCCACAACCAAAATGAAAAAAACCCCAAACCAACCCCCAAACCAAACCCCAAACCCCTGACAAACAGAAGGCCAAACCAGCACATTTCAGGACTCATGGGCTTGAGGAAGGGGAGACTTTGTAGAGTACAAAAGGGAATGTTTTTCACAGTTCATCCTGTTTTATACCACAAATAGCTGTAGCATTGAAAATAAGAGCCTTGGATTTATTTGGAAAAAGGCACTAAGTGAAAGAGGATACTGCTGCCTCATAGGTATCACTTCTGCAGCTTCAGGAGATCCTGTCATCTTATGGCTGTTGTTCATACAACTTAATCACTAAGAATTCAGAAATTTAGTTTCAAAGGTCAGGCTTTGGCAAAAGAAACTTCGCTTTTTGTGAAACAAGGTGGCTGTGAAATTAAGGAGGGTTACTAAAGTCAAGGCAAGGGCATTATCTAGCAGATGTCTATACCCAGCTCTTCCTCACATCCAGCTGATTCTGGCTGGGACACGTCCTCTATCTATGGAAGAACTGTGCTACCTTCAACAAATGGTGAGACAGGACTTGTGTTACTTACATAAAATTCAACTAAATTTTGCATTAAGAAACTATTTCTGAAAAAACCTGCTAGTAAGACACACTTTTGTAGAGACTATTCACTAATATTACTAAGGTTTGATTATTATATAAATTAATATAGAAATTATAAAACACTGGTAATTTTTAATTGTCCAAGTTTGGGTTAGTCATTGTGCATGAACAGCCTTTCATTAACCTCTTAAGGTAAGTGGTATAATATGCTGTCCTATTTAATGTGAATATAATTATCAGGCACTAGGGGGGCTTTTCCAAATAGGTTTTCAATATCACTTACTGATAGTAACTGAGCATTTAGAAAATCCGCTTTTTAGTAGTAAAATTATTTTTCCTTATCCTTACAAACCCCACATTTTTCTTTCTGTATCACTAACATTAGCAAAATTATTTATGTAAAAAATCTCCAGCGTATGGTTTTGTTTCTAGATAAGGGTTTTAAAGTTTGTTTTAGTGGAGAACAAATACAAATAACAAAGAACAAATAACGTGCTTTTGGATGGATACTTATCGACACTACAATTTACGAAAATCATGAGACTTGCAAACATTTTGAAAAATAAACCAACTGCCATTCACATACAAAAATGAGCGTGACCCTGTGAATACAGCGAAGTGAACGTACTGCATTTATCAACCAAATTGTGTCTGCATTATGAGAAGAGTTTTATGGCAAATGACTTCCCCAGAGTGGTTACAGACACAAAACTGCTCCAAATCTCTGCCTATTTCTTCAGCTGATGTGGTCATGTGGGATGTGAAAAATCTTATGTCTGAGCAAACCTGCAGCAGTAGGAGGTACTTTACCCATCTGAAGTGGTGGAGGCAGAATGCACCTGGGCTGGGATCAACCCACCAAGCAGGAGCAAAGGGATGCTCTGCATGCCTTTCCAGGACAAGTGTCAAAAGCCAATAAAAATGTAAGCAAAGGGAAGCAGAGTTCTTATGAGAGAAATGTCTGAGAGTCACAATCAATAAGGTCTCAAAATGGCTCTCACACAAGAAGTCCTATGGAAGGAAAGGGGCACAGAAGGTGATACAACTCTTTCTATTTGAGACTAATTTATAAATAAATTTTTAAGGAACACCAGCAGTCACTAATGAGAAGGTATAAAGTTAGGGTTTTCACTTTGATGTGTTTTTTATAAGTAAAAAGCACAGGATTTTACCACTGCCACTTAAGAGTACACTTTCTTATCAATCTTCACATTGTGTATTTTGCCTAAACAGACTACAAGATACTTGGCTATTAAATGGTACGTTTATGACAACTTTTCTTTTCAAAGAAGGGTTAGGTTGAAAAATAGCAGGTTAATAAACTTACTTTTTAAATGCATACTTAAGCTTTAGAAGATTTCGGCCTTCCCATCTATAGTGACCATCAGTAAACCTGTACCTGCCTTTTGAAGATCTACCCTTTCCTTAGGTTTTATCCTGTTTTGTGAATGCATTTCTACATCTGCCCACATATTCAGGAGAGAAGAACTTTGACTGGAAGCCCTTACCTACTACCTAGTACAATAATGAAGCATATAAATTTTCCCTAAAGGTAAATACTTTGTACAACTAATCAGGCTCTGAACAAGAATGAATGTAAAGAACAACAGGGAAGAGAAAACCTTCCCCATGTCCCACAAGCTACAACCTGGCTGCTTCTGCTAGAAGTCCACTGGCAGATACATCTTCCTCCTTACTAGGGAAATGGCTCAAGGCTTTTTGACACAGTGTCCTGGGGAGGAATGCTGGCAGATCTGCAAACTCTCTATAGCTCAATGGTGGGAAGCTCCCACCACCTCCAGGTCTCAGACAGATTCCATGCAGGGATGAAAAGGAGCTGGTAGAGGGCCTGGCAGTGAGGCTGCCTGAGGAAGGAGGATTTTGGTGACACACCCAGTGCAGACCTCCAGCACTGCACTCCAAAGCTGTGCCTCTGCACATCATCCTGTGGGGAGCCAGTTAGCTATGGAAGCAATAGCAGGAGTCACTCAGCACTTCCCTGGAGGCTGCAGTAAAGGGCACTACTTCAAACAATGATAATATAGGAATATGCTGTCTGCAAATAGCAAGTTTCAGCTTTTCCAACATCACAATATATGCTTTAGTGTCCCCCATGTCCTCAGTGAGGAACACCAAGAGGACAAATGCTCTATGGGAAAGCACCACAGTGAGGAACAGGGACAGGGAGGACATATGGAGGTGTCAACCCACCTACAGCCTCCAGTACCTGCTCCTCTACAGGTGCTGCACTCTGTCCCATGAGAACAAGACAGTGGAAATTACAGGGCTCTGATCAGAAGGCATTTTCCCTCCCACTTACCACAGCATTTCTAAATTGCAAATGTATCCCAGCTCTCCTATGCACTTCATGTACCACAGCTATTGCTAAATAACCCTCTATCTACCCAGTACTAAAGAACTAAATAAACTAAAATGTAGGACATGAAATTGCCAAATTACTAACTCTTACTCTACTATTATAGTATATTATATTATATTATTCCTAATTCTACCCCTGTTTCATCCCTCCATATTAGATGTATCTCATGGTTATTCTTATGCTGTTCAGATATCTCTCTAACATCTGCAAAACTCTCTCCTTCAGGTCATTACCAGGGTCTTACTGGAGTGACAGTTCACAGTTCCAAGACAGAGCAGTTTGAGCTATGGCTGTGTCAGAAGGTTATTTTTCCAGAGCAGTTCATTCTGTAACCATTGCAAAGTAATACAAAGAGCTGCTCCCAGACAAAGGAAGCCCTGTAAACTGGCACATAAACAGTGAGACACAGTTGAATAACCATGTTCAGGAAAAAAAAAAAAGAAAGAGCAGCTGGCTGAACTTCTCATAGTTTTATATACATTTAGAAGGCATAGGATGTAATCACAACTTTAGCATCCCACTGGGCAGTTTATGAATTCTGATAATGATATTAAAATTTCTGCACATTGGCACTCTAATTGCTGGATGACATGGAGACTTAAGTTACATAAGCCTATGGGACAAGCCTCCCTCAGAAATCTATGTTAGATCCAAAAGACAAGCACAGGAGGCATATATCTAATAGTGATATTCCTTTCAACACTATTCTTAGTGTTATTGCAAGCTAAAGTCCACCAGGCTATGACTGTAATGGCATAGAAAGCTCAATTTAATCTACCAAACCTCCTGTATTGTTTGTTCTGAGAACTGCTTGAAAAGCCATGTCTTTTTTCCTAACCATAAAGCAGGAACTGCATTTGCAGTCTGTCACCCCATGAAAGAGTTAACATACAACACAAAAATGGGAGTTGTGTTTCCAGATTAATGCTTTGGACATCAACCCTGAAAAAAAATGGAATATACTAGTTTTTTGCATTATCATCAACAAATTTTTTAATAAGGAGTATTTAAGGAGAATTGGTCTTACTATTGTAACAAGCTATTCTCTGTATTACTTTTTAAGTTACTTTTTAAAGCTGTGTATTTCTGGGAATTCTTTTACATTAACTTGCTCAGGGTTTTAAAAACAGACAGAAACATACGGAATTAATTATAGCATGACAAATTTTAATTTACACAAACAGATTTTTAACTTCAACCAGTAGAAGCCCCTTTGGTCAGAGAAGGCTTTAACAGTCTATCATCAAGTAACAGAATTGCTTTTTCTGGTGGTGCTTTCCATACTGACAGCAAAAAAACAAATACACTGACAAAATCCCTGGTGTGACTAAGTAACACCCAGCCAGACTGTCATGTTCCCACTGACAGGCTACATCCAAGGGCAGAGGATGGAGATGCTGCTCCTGCCACAACTGCTGACAGCTGAAGCAAGCTGCCACCCTGGCCTGGGATCCCTTCTCTGACTGGGTCAGTAAAAGAGCCACAGATCACCTGAACATTGCAAGGTACTGAGATAATACCAGCTGCTTAAGGTAAAATGAACAGACTGAGAAAAAAGTGTCATCTTTGTGCCATATTTGGCTGAGGCTTTTCAGCAGCTTCTGCTAAAACCTCCAAGAATGGTATCAAAACCTACTCAGTCGGGGAATATTGAGGGTGCAGATTATTATTATTGTTGTTATATCAACACTGATCATGCTGAGATATTTTAACTCAGTTTGGAGCTCACTGGAGGGGCACACACACAAAACATGGACTCTACTATCGCTCTCCTGGCAAGGCTAACAAGTGAAATGCTGGCACCACTCCTGGTTGGTTGTGTTGCATTTAATAAAGGTCTCCCCTTCTCTCCTCATGTTCTAGCACATGTCTGACCCGTCAATCCAACTTCCCTTGACTGTTACCAGGCAAGTATTATTGTTCTGCTCCAACTCTATTTCTGACTCAGTCAGGTCTGTTTCAGGTTTGAGGAGGACCATATTTAGCAACAAAAAATGCTACCAGACCTGAAACCCTCCCTTGTATCAACAACCTGGCGTGTACTGCACAAAGTTAGTATACGAAGAAACTGCTTTAGGAAATCTTACTTTTAATCAGTTTGGTTCCCATAAAAATAAGACAGGAATCACTTTTCTTATTCTAAACCAATGATTGAGCTGCTTTCTCAGCTATCTATGGTGCCTTGAAAGCCCATCAGATCAACAGAGAAATGATCTTGTTTTCCTGGAGTGAATTCCTTACCTATTTGGGAGTATAAAACGAAGAATTACTGATTAAATGTTTCACACCTGTTGGATGCTGAAGGCATGTACTTTCATCTGGTAAATTTAAATTATTTTTTATGAGAATAATTATCTCTACATAAAAAGCTTGCACTGAAAGGTTTTATATAAGGTACTCTTCCAACAAGCCAGACACTGCTATGTTGTTTGTTAAGAATTACTTGTGTATTTTTAATGTGCATAAGCTGTTTTCAGAGGGGATCCAATTTTTTCATAGAAAGTGTAACTTAAGCCTATCATATTCCAAACAATGCCATTATTGGTGTAATAAGAGAAAATCAGGGATGCACAGGGATTTCATTAGACTAAAGATTCCTGTTACAGGAGTCAAATCCTGAAAATGTCAGAAGTTCCCAACTGTATTTTAACTTCAAAGATAGCAAAAAACAGCAAATACTAATTTATTTCAAATCGCTGAACATGCTAGACTGGATGAGATGTAGCATGGACAGTATCTCTTCAAGCCTGCTAAGACAGTATTTCTGTATGCCCTTTAGGAGGGGAAAAACCAGCAAGCCAATCAAGGAGCATTTTGTCATATCACCATTAGTGTTCAAACTCCTGGGTAAATACTTTTCCAAAAAACCACAAGGCTGCCATTCATGAAAATGGATGGCAGAAGGCATTTGTCAGACTGGCCAGGAACCCAGACAAAGCTGAGGGATGCCATGCCAGGGTTTCACAAACCCTGTGATGCCCAGCCATGCAGGAGTCCTCAGCCCTCCTTCCCAGCCTTTTCTGAAATTCAGGGACCCACCAAAGGCTCTCTTGGTGAGAGGACACAGTGCACTCAGTGGTTTTAAAGGGAAGATCCTGATTAAGTTGTTGGTGAACTGTTGATAACCAGTAAGGAGGTACATCTACACTTCCATCAATTCCTACTCTTCCACCAATTCCTCCACCTGTTCAGGAGATTTATACCCTCAGTGACCTTTGCTCAAAGGTACAAAGCCATTGGTGTGAAAATTGCTTCTCATTAACCTCTGCCTTCCTAACTCATCCTCAAGCATCTCCAAAACACACAAACTGCCCCTGTCACACACTGTTTGGTGAGGTGTAGCTGCCATACTTCTGTATGACAGCACTGTTTCACAGAATAAATTAATCCTGCACTGAACATATTCCAGCACCAATAAGTGATTCAGGCCCTGGTTCTCTTCTCCTGCACATCTGACCCCTTCCCAGGGTGGAAGGGCAGAGGCTGGGGGAGGCCTGCTGTCCTCCTGGAGTGATGGAGCAGTGCACAGGGCCCACTAGTTACCAATCTCCCTGTTCCTATGGTAGCTCAAGCTCTTCTGCTGGCACAAACCACCACAGTTGTGTTGGAGATGGGCACTTCTCAAAGCCTCTCTTTTTCAGGAGAATGAAAACAGGATCTTTGCAGCTTTCAACTGGAAATGAGAGTGCCATCATCTTGGAATGTGCACAACTACTTGCTAGCTTCTGCTACCTTACCCAGGTGTTTCGATCACAACAAGGGAAAAATACCTTTAGTTTGCTAAAAATTAACAGTATCCAGGAAAAGAGAAGCCTTATTAAAGTGATGGCAGTTGTTCCCCAGAGGGCTGCCCCAGCTCTGGGAGGAGCTGGGCAGCAGGGGAACTGCTGGTGTCAGATGGTGGCTGAGCAGGCTGAGGCAAGGAAGAGGCATTGGAGAAAGGCAGATGCTGGGTGGGAGGGAGCACCCACTGCAGCTCCACCACTGACACCTGGCCCTGGCATTGCTCTAGCAATCTCCTGGGAGGTGGGGACACACTTCAGGCATAACTAGTTTTACAAGAAACCTCTTGATCTGGGTAATGATGTGGAGGGCTCAGCCTGCTCCCCTGGCAGCCTCCAGCAGTGCCAGTCCCCAGAGCTGCTGAGCACTGAGCCCCTGGTCCTGCCAACAGCAGCAGAAAGAGCATCGAGAGGCTCAAAGAGAAAATCCCTTACTGTCACCACAACTGATGACTGTTGTATGCAAGGGAAGGGTTACCTGTAAAAACTGCCACCCTTTGAAAATAGTGGGTAAGAGCACTCTTCCCTCAGGGGACAGTAAGCCAAAGGATGCTTGTAAGGAGGGGTTTCTGCTGTCCAGACCAGTCATATGCATGAGCAAGGCTCCCCTGGGCAAGCTGTAGCATTACCAGGGCTCTTATGCAGGGGATATATTCCCAGCAATTTGCTACTCACTCCTGCTTTGGTTGGCTTAAGTGCTTTTCACCAAAGTATCATCACTAAACAAAGAAAATACTATCATGTCTACAGCCTGAAAAACACTGACTATCATGTAGCTGAGCTCTGTTCTCATCCCATAACAGCAAACTCCCTCCTATGCACTTCACAAGCTGCTCAGTTAGCTATTGTCCTCTGCTATTTGCTTCAGAAGCTACATTGTCTTTTTCACTTTCCTCTCCTCTGCAGTCTTGTACATGAATAAGCATTACACATCTCTTTTCATGCATCACCCACATCAGAACCAAGTCTTTTTCTTTTTTCCCTATCAGGCAGAAACATCTTATACCAAACAGTTCCCTTTAGTTCTCTTCTTGGATTGCACTCATTAGAAAGGTCAAATCAGCTTCTTCAAAAACAGAACTAGGGAGGTTTGGCTTCTACCTACAAATAAATATAGGAAGCAGTGTAGATAAAGCAGAAAAAAAAAAAAAAGAAAAAAAGAAAAAAAGACTCATTTGTGATATCTCAACTCAAAAAGCAGTATTTAAAAAGGCAGAGAAGGGCTGATAGGATTACTGTTGTGCAAAAGGACTTTCCTGCAAGGAATGCATGGTTCTAGGGCTAAGCAAGACTTCTCCCCCATAAACAAGGGGGATGGAACAGAAGCCTGTATAATTATGAGGACATGACTGCAGAGAAAAGGTTGATAATTGCCTCTTCAAGTAACAGAAACATCTGAAAGTTTGTGTGCTAAGTTTAACTAGAAGAGATGTTTGTCTCTCCAGCCTGGAGTTAAAATGTGCAACTCCTTATTGCCACGTGACAGAGCTCAAAGTACTCCTGAGTTCAAAGTCAATAAAACTATTTTGTGGAAGAATGATCCATCAAGGGTTACAAGCAAGGTACCTTTAACTCTCCCTAGAAATAGTTTTTTTGGGCATGGTTCAAGGCAGGCTAACTGGCTAGCTGGGATATAGGGCTCACCTCTCTTTGGTACAATCACTTGTTCTTGCAGGTGACTTTTTAAAAAACTCAAATAACTCAGAGTCTGAGATTGGATATAGAACTAGATAAATCAATGTTCTGGACAATTTTTGCTAAGCCCACATCTGCTGTGCAATGTTAGATTGCAAGATTAAATAGTAAAAATAACATGCTCAGTGAATTTTTAATTTTGCAAGGATTTGTTTTTTTCAAAAGAAAACAGACATTCCTCTTAAAAAAGTTGAGTGTCAGTAAGTGCATTAATTTTCCACTATAATGCCAGGACTTGGCATCAGTGCAACTGGCTATTCCAAAGAGTTACAGAGTAACCAAAAAGTTCAGTGTATATTATATATCTATTCAACACTTCTATGGAAAAATAAGAATTTTCTCAATATAAGTTCTCTATGAAAAAGTACATGAGAAGGTAGGAACAGGCAAGAATTTACTTGTTCTGGTTACATATCTGGTAACACAACAGCTGGTGATGAAAAAAATGTTGGTGACCATGATTTACTCTTTTTTCTTCTTTGTGAGCTATAGAATACAGCAAGAGCACAGTCAGCTTAAGCTGAAGAAGCTTAAAACAACCCTTTAGCAGGTGGTGCAGAAACCATGGGGGGATTTCAGAACTGGAAATCCACAGTTAGAAGTCTAAGTGCAGAGAACAATCTTGCCTGCTCAGCCTGGAACTATCACAACCATTTGCCCTGGAAGGAGGAAACAGATGTTAGTAAAACCCAGGAGGACCAGAGATGAAGATTTAGCTGTATACTTCTGGTCATTAATAACAGTGCTGAAGATGAGCAACAGCAGCCTAGAGAAATGCAAAACATATGAGGACTAAATAAAGAAATGGCCTCATGCATTTGTCTTTTAAAACATTTACTGTATTTCCATACAATACAACTGACTAAGTCATCTGAAGAGGAAGCCTCAGCATGGTCTCTGCCAGTACTTTCAGAAGACAAGAGCTAAGAGGCCACTATGAAAAGGTTTCATTTGCAAAATATAACTGTCACCCCAAGTAATTATGGACATTGATATTACAGGGTTTTCAATTTAATAATGAGGTTATGTCAGAGTCTCCTCCTTGGAAGACAACTTGGGTTGAGAAATATTTCAATGCACTGGCATGGTCAATACACAGAACATGGCCTCAGCATAACATCTATCCACTTGGCTCACTTGTGCAAAAGGCTAAACTACACAAGTCTTTGAAATAAAGGCTAGAGCAGCAGTGGTGCATTTACAGCGTGTTATGCTGTAAGAGAAATGTGACACTGTAGAAACAAAATACTTTTAAAACAGTTTTTTTTTAACTGGGGATAGATATATAACATCATCATCCTCATCTGTGGTATAGAGAATTAGAGGCTGATGGGATTTTCATTTCAAAAACCAATCCCAACTTAATTAAACTCGTTCCATAACTTATCCTCACCATTACAGATTTCTGCCCTATTTCTAGTCTTCTACTTTTTTCTTCCATCTCATCCCACTCAATTTTGCAATCTCCTCCCCAGCTACCCTGATGTTTCCAATTCCCAAGTACTACAGATCAGACTGCACAAACTGTTTCTTTTCTTTTTCAAGAAAAGGGGTAAATTAAGCCTCCACCACTTTGGGGGTGTGTGCTTTCCTTTGTTCATTGGGTTACTCTCAGCAACCTCCTACTCCCCATCATTCCAAGGAGCAGTGATGCTCAAAAATGCACACAGTCTTCTGACAGCCTTGGCAGCAAAGCCAAATCCATGTAGAATATAAAATCTTGTCCCTCCATGCCTGTTTACTTCCAAGCAGAAGCTACAGGTGTCACAGGTGCTGGCTGCTCAGTGCCACCCACCCATGCCCTCATCCTCCCACATTCAACCTCCACTAAATTTCAGGAATAATGAAATCCATAAAGATCCAAGTGCTAGTTTCAAAACTGAAGAGTCTAATTTTTACTTCAAGGGGCTTTTATACTCTCCTATAAACCCCATAGTCTTGTTTAGCCACAACATAGGGAAGCTTAGGAAATTGCTCTAGTGGGATGGGACAGACCAAGAAGAAGGTGGCTGACATAGTTCTGAGTTGCATTAACTGTAAAAGCCATTTCCAAACTCTACATCTTCAAGGCAATAATTTTTTAGCTTTATGAAAATACTGATACTTCCTTCCACCTTCTACCAATAGTTCAGGAATAATTGTACCAAAATTTTCAGCCACCCTTTAAACAAGTATTCCCAGGAAAGCTAACACACATTTTTTTTCCTCTTTTACTATGGGGACATTTTACAGATATTTTAAATATTGTGCAAGGCTTTAATAAAATTTTCTCATCTTCTCAGAGTCTGCACAGATACAAGTATAGCCTGTTTATGCTGTAAGATTCAGGATAGCCACTATAAGATGTCTTTATCTGCTGGCAGAATTTGTGAATTCAAGGTTGAAACACAAAGTGAGCACAGAACTTGGAAACTATTGATTTCTTAATCCACAATGCACTAATGTCTAAAGTCCATTTGAGTTTGTTGGGTCTCTTTTTTTTTAATTTTCTTTTTATTCCACAGTCTCACCATTTCATAAACCATGTTAAAATTTCAATGTCTTGGTATAAAAAATTTATAACATGGTTAAATTAGTCCAGTTCATTAATAACTATTTCTAGCCCCTGGAATAATCACATGAAACTCTTAAGGATACATTAAGAAACAGGACATTAAATACCTAGATAATACAGTGACACTGGAGAAGGTAAGCAGAACAATGTAAAAAAAATTAACAATTTAGACTTGGATAGTTTTAGTTTGTAGTGTAAAATTGAAATGGAATTACCCCCAGGCTCTATACACAGCCAGAAATAAATAAATAAAAATACTCTCTTCCATCCTCTAAAGAGACAGAAACCAGCAACTCCAGTTGTCTTTAAAGTCATTACAATAAAGTTAGAAATAGAAATGTTTTCCTGTAAAATTATGTACATATACTTAGCTTGATTAAAAAAAAAAGAAAATGTTTTGAAAATAACTTTTTTTTTTTTTAAATTAGAATGAAAAAAATGGCAGGAAACAAGAACTCTCAGAATAATCAACTTCAAGCTTTTTATAGATTTAGTATGATTTTTAGATTGGATTTCAAGTGTGCACATTAGTACAGCAAAAAAATCTCACTTTAATGCCAAGTGTAGAAGCTATTGAAATACTGTTATATGAATTCTAAACCAGATTTTGCCATTTTTACTACAGGAAAACACTCTCTAATTCTCTATGTCTCATATTCACCATCTCTCAAGTACTCCATAAAGAACACTTTGCACATGTAGGAAACCCCACTGACAGGGGATTCTGGCATCCCCAAGCCCCTGGGTACCACACCAGGAGCTGTTCCTGGAGCCTCCACAAGCCATTCCTCCTCCCTCAAATCTGAGCTGCTTTTAACCTGGAACCAAAAGCACTAAAAGGATCCTCAGCTGAGTTTTCTTACTCTCATCAGCAGTGCTGGGTAAACTGATGAGGGTAAACTTCCTGCCCTTGCCACTGCCTGATCTCTGTCCATCCCAGAATCTACAACCAGGAGAAATCTCCTAAGTGAGGCTTCTGTAATTTTGCTTCCTCCTTGAGGCCTGTAAATCATCTCATGATTAAATGAACACTTCAAAAACTGGCTGAAAGATGGCTTAAATTGAAGTTTTCTGGCAGCCTCTCTCCCCACTCCCTGATGGTGATAACAACTCAAACACTTTTAAAGGAATCAGTGGTGATATTTTATATTCCAAAAGCCTGAAGTTTACCCCTCTGGAATCCAGAAGAGAATAAGTAATTAGCTGGTATTATTTTGTGCCAGCAGTACTCAAAATGTGAATCCAGAAAGCAAAAATCCTACTTAAAATGCAGCCATTTTCTTCATGTAAATACAGTAAGATCCTGCAGAGAACTTGTTTCATGCTTTGTTCATAAAATCATGGTATTTAGTAGCACCACCTTAGTACAAGGATGCTGGACTGTTAATCGTCATCAACAGATTCTAAAATTTGCAAATTTGGGCCACAAAAGGAGACAAAAAATACTTATTTTCTTGGCTTTTAACCATTTTTTTTTAGAAACAAAGCTAGGAACCTATTTTATTAATAATGAATGAGAAGTGCAAAATTGCCTGATTGCAGGGCAGTTTTTTTTGGTTTGTTTGTTAATGCTGTACTATTACATTTGTTTCAAAAGAACTGGAAATTCCCAATGTTAAAAAACAACAGAAGACCTTACAATTTAAACACACAGGGCTGCTATAAACTCTGAGCACTAAACACTTTTGAGGGATGGATGGAATCCCAAGTGACAAAAGAATGAGGCTTCTGCTCCCCACCCATCTCCAGGTAAGATCTTCCTTGGCTATTCAGATGCAGGTCTGTGACACATGGAACCATCTTTTCCTCTAGTTCAGCTCTCAGAAGTGAGCAATATTAGCCACCTTCCCTACCCAAGGTTTCCTCTGATAGCAAAAGCCAAGCCCAGAGGGAGGAGACAGCAGAGGCTCACTGTTCAAGGGAGGGCTGCACTCTGTGGGGCTCCCCTGAGGCTGCTCTGCATCCAGAAACAGTCCCAGGTGGCACCAATAGCCTCAGCAGTGCAAGAGAATAAACTTATTAAAATCCACAGGCACCAAAGTGTGAGGCAACATCTCCTAGGCTGCTGGAGGACAGTCTCAGAAGCTGGAATGATCTGGAGGGATGAAATCCCTTGCCAAGTTTTATATAACAATATGGTTACTGCTGTACTAACAGACACAGAGCCTGGCAAGCACTGGGTTAGTCTGCAAGGCTTTTTTTTTTCTTTTTTTTTTTTTTTACCTAGTCAGGCTGTTAGTTTTACAAAATGTCATATATATTTGTTGGTTGGTTTTAGCCCAATTAATTTGACATTTTAATTCAGCTGAGGCTTTTATTAATATGAGCTACTTAATGTGGATAGGTAAGAGGCCAGAAAAAAATCAGAACAACTACAATTAGAAAAGCAACCATTAAGCAGAAAACCATCTGGGCTGCTGTACAGCCTAAAGTGAAATATGAAGTACAGTATGGTTGCCAAACAGATGCTTATCACAGTACAGAGCATAAAACAGCCAGGGCAGAGCAACCTTCCTGGTCTCAACCAGATGTGCTGCACCCAGCTTGGACATGGCCATGGCAGAAGGGATGGGATTCAGCCTGGAAAACCCAGGGAAGTTCAGCAAGAGGAGTCAGAGACCTAGCAAACTCTAAGCATAAGAAAAACTAAACCAACCTTCACAACCACCTTTCAGCTCGAAAGAAAGGCTGCTGCAATGGAGCAGTCTGTTTTCTGTGCCATAAGGGAATGGAAATGCCAGGCTTAAACTGCAGAGGGAACAATTCAATATCCATTAGCAGAAAAAATAATAAAATTACTCCTTCCCAAAACAGCAAAGAGGAAAAGCTCTGTCTGGAGGGAATGAAGAGTGCCCACCACTGGGGGTGTTGAAGATTTGGAAGAAATGGGAGCTCCCGATTTAGATGGCAGAGTTAAAATGGATAATCTTCCAAATCACTTCCAGCTCCCTGGCTCTGAGACACACACACATCACACTTACAGCTTCGCCAGGCTCTCTGCAGGGACCAAGGTTTTAACCCATATACACTGCCCTCCTGCACTGGAAAGGTTTAGGAAAGCAGTAAGGAGATTAAGATGCCAGAAGATAAGCATCTAGTGCCATTTTAGCTGTCCAGGGGTGTCCAAGGAAGTTGCACAGGGCTGGCAGGTCAGACACAAGATCTGTGACCCTCTGGAGCAGCAGCAGCTAGTGACTGCAAGGAAAGGCAGCCAGAAAGCCAGGCAAGCATGTTAGGACAATTCACAAAAAATTGTCCTACAACACTGATTGCATAGACCTCCCTGAAAATATTCATCCTAAATCCAACAATTCTGAGGACTTCTTTTTTAAAAATAGAATAAACAAAACTGCTTTGTAACAAATGTGGCTTTTCTAGAGTCTTCTGTCCAGCAAAAAAAAAAAATTGGCAGGATGCTGTCTGTTTGCACTGAATATCTTTAATATCCCATCCTGCTTCCCACGATGAACATTAATTAAACAAGAATGCATGTTTACATAGTGACCCTCCAGACATTCAGCATGGTAATAGTTTAATAAAATTGTATCCCTCCCATGTCCTTGCAAGCACTACTGACTCAAGTTCATCCTTGTTTTAATGCCTGCCTCGAAAGAACGAGAGCCACACACAACAGATGATACCACCTGGAGATGTAATGAATACATTCTGAAAAGATTTTAGTCCTCCTCTGTTCCCCTAGTCCTACTGGTACTATGCCATCATCTTCTGACTTGGTTACCATTGCTTATAGAAAGAGCTTTGCCTTTTTTTAGCTTTGAAAATTTAAAATTATACATTTCAAAAGAACATTCTCATGTAAATGATTGGTAGCTAACTTATTTTATTGTAGACTTTTGTTTCCTTTGCATTTAGAAAACTTCAGATTAGGCCATGTCCCTGCTGTATCTCAAAGAGGAACTATCCCAGTTCTCCAAAAATCCCAGTGAGAAATGGCTTTGTCATGGAAAAATTTCAATTAAATTGCAGTAGTCAAATCTAAGAATGTCTTTAAAACAATTTTCAGTAGTTTTCAGTGAGAAAGTTTATACAAATGATTAAAAAAATGCATGTTTTTCATTTTTGAAATCAAAATGAATGTAAGTTTAAAATTTAGGACAGGAAAAGCCTCTTTTCAATGGAAAATTATGGGTTAATAACAAAAAGTTGGATTTTCTTTTTCATTCAGAAAATAATTTCAAAAAAGCTAAATTTCTTCATTAAGGAAATTTGACTATAGTGTCAGAATTGAAAGCACATTTAGAATTGAGGGAATACAAACAGCAAGCACAATAAAAAGGCTTTTTTATATTGCTATCAAAACTTTTCAGGCCAACAAAGTGGGAAGGAACAGCAGTGGGGTAAAGAGAGAGCCCTAGAGGACTTGGACAGTCCTCCCTCTATTGCTTGTGAAGTGTTTTACCATTTATGAGTGACCTTTTCCCAAGGAGAGCATCTCTGCAGCCAGACTCAGACAGGGCAGCAGCAGAGACAGAGCTCGCTGACACCATGAAGTGGAAAAATTAAATGTAAACTAGACTGGTTACACAACACCTGGCAAGAGAATTACTGCAGAGCATAAAAAAGCCCCACCAGAAATATATTCTCACATGTACAGATTCCTTGTTTCACCACCCAACCCAAAGGGGTCTCTGGTAGGGAGCAGCACAGCTCCACTGACAGTCCCCAACTTAGTAACTGAATTGAGGAAACTTAGCAAGAAAAGCAATTTGGAAGAATGGCCATGTAAGAAATTCTCTTGTGCATTTCTTTTGCTTTTAAACAGACAATTTAATCCATATATTTCAGGCAAAAGCAGATGACCTCTACTGGCAATGACACCCAAAGCTATTAAAACCAAAAGAAAAGTAGGAATTCATTTCTCCTTTGCATTTTTAGCAGCATGGGCAATGGAAACCAAATAAAATTTTAAATGCAGCAACAAGACATTCTGTGGGCAAAATGCATCTATATGTATAAATACTAACAAGCATAAAATTTAACTATTCTTATTTTTGTTGACAGCCCATATTGCTTTCTGAACTGCTACTCAGTAAATGATTCAATACTTGGCTTTCAAACACTGCAGGCAATTTTTTCCCCTTGAACTGAAATTTAAAATCAGGATACAGAGGTTTTGTATCCAATCATTTTTGTTTAGAATTCAAACACTTCTGCAGTGAAGTTGTTTTTGCAGATGAGAATTGAAAAAGCTTTATTTAATAAATTTTAAATTTTAATTAAAGAACATGCTCAGAAATGAACATAAATACTCCCAGTTGCTTATCTAAGGTAGCAATATTTTTGAACATAATTAGGCAGCATTTTTAGGTAAGCTCCATCTGAATTAACAGCAAAAACAGTGCCTTGGAGGCAATGCGACAAATAGACAAGGCATAAAATGCTGATGGTCTTCAGCCCACAGGAGTGCAAATGCCCAGTCAGGTGCCATGGGAAGGCTCAAATGGGAGTTAGGAATGAAAAATCAGATCACAAAAACAAAGCTCAGAAAAAGCAGACATTTCATTAACCTACTCCAGTGTCTGATCATACACAGGCTGTGTTGCCCAGAAAGATGTCATTAAAAGAAACAAAAACCCAACCTGGCAAATGCTCTTGGTTGTACAGGACTGATAGTGGATGCAGTAAGTTAAAATAACACCCTTCTCAGAGTCCCAGAAGGTGCTGCGCTTTGTGCTATTCACCAGCTTCACATGGAGTACTTCTACTGTGAAACATTACCTCAGTTTTTCACATCTCTGCTTCTTTCAGACACTCCTGGGCATTAATTCCAGAGGAGAAGATACAGTGTCTTAATGCTTCCTCCCTTGCCTGTCAGTGATGATAAAACTAGGTGGTCAGACAACAGGACAGCACTAATGATGTCCTCTCTAAAATGGAAGGAGGCTGTCAGAAAAGCAAACTGCCCTATTAATTTCAGCCACACATCCTCATCAACTGGGTGTGTGCAACCCAGGCTTTGTGTGCTACTTGTCCTGACTCCCCAAGTTTCACTGTTAAACCTAGAAACTGCAAAAGTGAAGACACTCCACCTAAAATGCAGAGAAGCAAAACCTAGAAGTGTGCACAGAGTACCACACAGTGTTTAATTAGCAAACATTGATCTTTCTAATACATACCATTTGCTCTGTGCATTACAGCCCCCTCATTACAAAGAGGGAAGACTCTAGACCTGTATTTTAGAATTTGAAACACCTGACCTTATTCAGAGTATATTTTTTACTAGCACTAACTCTTTCTTGAAGGCAAATGCTGCCTAGGATGTCGCATGGATACTCCTTCTTGGGCACAGTGCGTAACTAGCATGAGCTGCTAGTCATGGGAGTCCTCAAGCTCCTCTGTTCTATTTTGTGAAAGCACTGCCACCTTGAATTTAATTTCTGCAACTGGGAAGTTGCAACATAGGAGAAATTGTTCTCAGTTTCTCTTACACTCCTGCTGGTTTGTAGCTTTTTACTGGGAGAAAAAAGAGACGAAAACTTCTCAAGCTTGGTACCTCACCACAGTCATTGGATCCTTCTTTCAGTGACCAGCCCTCCTTGACATAAAGGTGAGCTTTCCTGAAACCCTTCACAGGGACTGGACATCTCTCTGAGCTGCAAAATGCCAACATTAGCTCCTGCTCTGACCTCTGTTTTCAGTGGTTGAAGGTCAAAAGCCAAGTTTCAGAGACTGGAGCAGGTGGCTATTGTGCTCCTCTGAGGCAGCATTCACAAGACTAAGCATGGCACTAAGCATGGGATGCCAGGGGATGCTGCAAACCTGCACAAGAACTTGTGGTGATGGAGCAAAATGCCAGAGAATACTTGTGAGTTTTCCCAGCCTGCAGAAGCACTGTGATATCTTTGAAAGGGGACAGAAGTCACATGAAGAAAATTGTTGCATCTTGTAAACACTCTGGAGAGTGAAATCAGCGTAGCAAACACGCTCTCAGCATTAATTGCCCCAGAAGGGCAGCCACTGATTTATTAAAATTTATAAAAGACTTTGTTACAGTTGTCCATGCTCTATAGAAGGTACTCCAGTATTATGATGATGGGGTAGCAACAAAAAAAGCCTTAAACACATGTCAGGAAGAATTATAGTACTTAAGAGTGTAGAAAAAGGACTGAAAACTTAGGAAACAAAGGGGCAAGAAACGACACAGAAGGAAATGGGGTTTAACAGTGGGAAGGCAATCTAAGTAATTTCATCCTGCTGCAAATACCTTTTCAAACTCAAACACAGACACCAATGCTTTTCTACCCATGTTCCCTGAATAAATTTTATGCAGCCAGCACAGTGGAAAGCTCCCTTGCACACGGTTGCAGGTCCCAGGTGTGATTCCCCTGGAAAATGTGTCAGTATTGCCATGGCCAATCCTGCAGCACATGGAGCCAGCAGCAAAGCTCCTGTCCCAGCAGTCTCTGGGCAGATGACAGCACCTGAGACTCCCAGACACCGCTGTTCTCCAAAGACTTTTCCAGGGAGCATGCAAAAAAGGTGCAGGTTTGTCTGCAGCTAAGCTGATGGGATCAACAGCCAGTTACACTCTGCAGAGAGTTAGTTATGTAATTCTTGTGGATGCTGAAGCCCTAGTAATGCACAAACCAGAGAAGTCTTTGAAAATGAAGGAACCACCACCAAAGATAATTTCAAAAAATAAAGCAAAAAATGAAACAAGCTTTCCTGGCACAAAACGTGGAAGTAGTCTCTCTAGAAGTGTTCTTTACATTAAGTGGTGAAATCTGTCGAAACACAGAGGGCAGACAGTAGTGGGGCCAGGAGGGAAGGGGGTGACAGTGTCATGATACACTGCTGTCTCCTTTTAATACCTCCCACTAGCAGAAAACAAACCTGCAAAGGCCCAGCTTGTCCTTCACAACTGAATCACAGAAATGCCAAGAGTGTGCCACAGCCTCCAATCTGCTCTCCGTGTGCAGGCTGCCTCTGAACAGCACAGCAAGGGGCATGTTTGGTGCCACAGGTCTGAATGTGGTTTGCCATTTGCATAGTCAGGAGCAAACACATGGACAAGTCCAAATATCCCACAAGAGAATCCTCTTTGATTACAAAGCAAGAGACCATTACAAGATGGTGCCAATATGGAACACCTAAATGATTTACACAAAAGTCATTTGGGAAATAAAACAATCCATTAAGGATTAAGAGTGGAATGTTAATGTGATATTAACAGGACAAAAAGAAGTAACTGAACACAAAACAAAGTTAGGTCCTGGTGGATAAACATAGGAAAGGACAGCCCATATTTTTAATTTACCATATGTATCTAGGCACTGCAGCAGAGCTGATACACAGAACTATGTGCAGGGTCAGTAAACTCTTGCAATATCTAAGACATGAAGCGGTGACTGACTGAGGGAAGATGTTTAATTGTTGCAAATCAGCGTGGCTTTAGTACAAAGTCAACAGAGCTATGTTAAATTATAGCAGCTGGGGACACCATCTGAAAAAAGTGTGGAGCTCCTAGTTTGTGGTGCAGTTATTTGAAAACAATTCTACAAAGGAAGTTGGAAGAAACAGGACTGCATTTTACTATTTCATTTAAATTCATGTGGTTCTAAAAGTGAGAATGTAAAAACAGAAAGCTGAGAAAACAAACTTTTGGCAATGACATCTGACAAGTGCAAAGGAGCTGCCTTCTTGTGCCGCACAAAAAAGCAATAGCAATGATTAAGCTTTAAAACACACACATGTACACACAAGAACACATACAATCATCCAAGAGCCCAGAACTATGTCAGGATCACAAATGTGTAAGGCAAATAAATATATTTAAAAGATTCTAATACCACATGAGGGAACACTCAAGGTGAGGTTAGAACATTTCTGAAAGAGAGAGGATTTCCTTTCTCCAGCCAGTTGCAATGTTTCATTTTCCCAGAGCAATGGAAGTGAGGGGGGCAGTGAGGTAGCACACACCAGGTCCCCCATCCTGTTAGTGACTTAGCAGATGTAAGCAAATCTCTCAACTGAGAAATGGGATTTTGCACTTAAGAACACCACTTGCAGGAAATCCTCCTGCCTTTTACTGGTAAGGGCACTGGAAAAAGTCAGTGTTGCAAACAGAACATTACAGTCACAGCAACAAGCAATTCAACCCAAACTTTTCAACAGTGTTTTACTTCTGGTTTTATAATTTCAAGGTCAATAACTCATCATGACCACTTGACTTGTCTAGCTGGTCATCAATGTCTCAAAAATAATCAGTTAAAGCTTCAACCAAGGAAACCTCCTCACTCAAATAAAGAATATAAGTATGCGTATACAGGGAGACCACTTCAAAAATTACACCTTTGTTCTCCTTTTCTGGAAATTAGTATAGAAGGACAGAGAAAAGTCCAAGTCCATCATGCTTAAATCAAGCACTAGCCTTTTTACTAGTAATTAGCATGCTATAAAATGCTACAACCAGGTACACAAAAGCATTGAAATTGAGATTTAAAACACCTAAAAACTTAGACCTTCCAACGGTATCTCTAAGTAGTGCCCAAACAGCACAGCAAACCCAGCAGAAGTCTCCTTGACCCTTTCTATTTTCAGTAAGGACTTTATAAAAAATACTTTTATATTGCTATCGGTAAAAACCCATTTGAAAACCAAAACTGAAGGCTAAAAATAGGACAAAATGTTCTGCATGGTTGATGAAATTTAACCCTGTTAATTAGACAGCTTCATTTCACAGTCAGTAAGAGTCTAATATTACCCTAATAAATGTATCGGTTTTTTGCAAAGTGTCACACATGAACACAACTGAAGTAGTGCCTTTTTAAACTTTAATGCCATCAAATTTATTATCTGCAAAGGAAACCACTGTTTTCTCAAAGCAGCAGAAGAAAGTCAAGAACTGGAGATGTTTAGAAAGTAATGCCTAAAGCATAAAGGCAATGGAAAACTGTTGATCTCTCCTAAGTACACTAAATAACATCCATATGAATTTTAATGTCCAGCAAAGGTGCTAACTTTAATGAATCAACTTAGGTAGGCAGTTACTCATACAAAGCTTTCATTACCCTTTCTTCTTTCTTAACCATTTTTACACTTCTTTACTGCAGTGAAAAAGCTGAATTTAAAGGAACAGATAGCAGAGACCCTTGGAGACCTTCAAGGGTCACCCTGCCTTCTTTGCCACTTCAGGTAACTTAATTGCAGTGTAACCCCACAAATCATGAGTGCAGGCCTCACTGACTGACCCTACAACCTCAGTGTGGACTCAACTTTGCTGGCAGCACATGCTGAGAAGCTCCACAAATGACAGTGAAGGACAGAGCATGAAACAGACACAAAAATGTGTTTACATGTTCAGGAGGGGCAGGGACCTTCTCTAATCCCTGGTTATTTGGATTATGTTTGATAAGTAGCACTAATCTTTATGGAGTTTATGTGCCATGTAACTGACAGTTACTCAGCGCTATGATTTTTTTTAAGTCTCACTGGTCACAGTTGTTCTCTAATTTTTTTTGTTTGAAATGCTTTTTGAATTTCTTTCTTTATAAATAGCAATGAGAGGAACTGGGGAAAATACCCTCTCTTTTTCAACTTCCTACAGATTTTGGGATGTCTTGTGGCCTGCCTGCCTGGATACTACACAGTCACAGCCTGACTCTGCACTCCAGGATTTACCAGGAGGTTTTTACAGCTCAGATGGGCTTGGCTGGAAATCTTACTAAGTATGTCCCTGAAACACCTGTGTGTCAGTGGAGGAGGATTTTGTGCAAGTGTAAACGTGAAGAAAGCATGAAAGCAAAATCCATTTAAACTAAGAATTACTAGTAGGAGGTGATTGGTGACCAGCCTACAGGGAGATGTCTGGTGATCGTGAGAGGTCATGCAGCACTCTGGTTATTAGGCCTTATACACAAGGCAGACCAAAGAGGTGTGCGACAAGAGGGACCTGGTAAAACATGGGGGATGTTGAAAGACCGTTGGGGATTTTTGATAGGAAAAAGGAAAAACAGCCTCTACATTACACGAACAGGACACTTGAAAAGCCACAGAAATATCCCATACTTACTTTTATCTTCCTGGTTTTCTTCTGCGGCTTTGCCTTCCTCCTCTTCCTCCTCCTCAACCTCCTTCTGCTGCGCTTCTTCGTGGTGCTCGGCAGCACCGACTGAGAGGCTCTGGCAGCAGTGGTTAAAGCCGCTATCCCGAGGCAGAGTGAAACTTCGGGGCTTTCCCCCATTCCCGTTCAGCACCTGCATCCGCTCACCCTCCACCAGCGGGAAGGGGCCGTAGTGGTCTTGCAGGTGGCACTTCTGGGTGGGCAAGGTGGACTGCCGCCGGTGCTCGGGGGACACCACGGCCGCCTCGGAGAACACCGAGTCCTCCAGCGGCAGCGTCTGCAGGTAGTGGAGTCCCGAGCTGGTGAGCGGCGTCTCAATGAGGTCCTGCCAGGAGCGCCGCTGGCTCGCCGTCTTGCGCACCGGGGACTCGGCGGCACTCCCCGCCACCTCCGCCCGGAACTCCTCGTGCGACGACTGCGACTGCGACGTCTCCGTGGACGACAGGCGGCTGTGCTTGGGCTCCACGTAGGGGCTGGTGCAGCTCATCTGCAATGCCAACAGCGAGCAATCCTCAGATCAAGGCACGCCGAGACCGACTGCTAATAACGTCCTGTCACTTCGCCTTAACGGCCATGGCACCTGGTTCGTTAGTAAGGTGCAAACTTACCTAATTAACCTGTCCTGATCCTAATTTTAATGCATACTCCTGTCTGTATATGTCACATCTGTAGGTCAAATCTGATAGTTATTCATAATAAGTATCTTTACTGTGTCACTTAATCCATAAAATACGCAAATAGAGTTTGCCGAAAACTTTGCAAAATAGTGCAAAACATGGCACTGTGGAAGACCTAGAAGAGATGCACCTGGTTCATGCAAAATCTTAAAAATGCTATCCAAATGCCTGTTGTTATCCTATCTTGCTTTTCTTTGGAATCATGCTTGCAGTGCTTCGGTACTATCATTCAAATATCTGTAATTCTCTAAGATAAAGCACTACTTTCAAATTAAACATGAATGCCCTCTTTGCCCTGAACTTCCCCATTGTTCATTCACAAAACCACATCCAAGTTAGATGCATTAGTTAACACTGAGTACGCAGACATGTAAGTTTAAATTTTCAGTGGAGAACAAGTTAGAGGTCTATAATACAGTTTTATATCAACATCTGCTTCAAGAAAAAAGAAAAAAAAAAACCCAGTCCCCCCTTTTTTCTAATTTTTATTTCTCTATAAGAGAAACCTACTTTTTCACAGTAACAGAGCACTTGGCATCGCTGTTTGCAATATAGGACAGAACATTTTTATGCTGGCATTTTTCTGAAAATCCAAGTGTCATTTGTTACTGTAAAGTTTCACAGCACAACTGCTGGAGCCTTAGAGAAGAGTCTATGTTGTTCCTGAGGTAATAACATTTTCTCAGAAAGTTGATAAGGGGGTGGTGAGGGATTGCATGGATGAGTAGCTGTCCATCATGAATGAGGAACAAGAGGAATGCATTTTGTACAGCAAGTGGGATCATAAATCCCTGTTCTCTACAAACAGCGGAAACAGCAATGGTGGCCACTGAAGGCCACCATGTGTGTTGCTTAACAAATGCCTCAAGTCAAGCACTGACTCAAAAACCACGTGGTTGAGTGGCATCCTGGGCTCATGCGTGTGCTCCTGGGCAGCAGAGCAGGCTCAAGTGGCACGCTGGGCACACATTCCTAGGGACAGCTGCGGGTGACTTACCGAAGGTGGCCGTGGGTAGGTGTCGTACGGGGGCGGGGGGCTGTCCTGCTTCGGTGTTGATGGAGTGTCAGCCTCCTCCTTGTCACTCTCGCTCCAGTAATCTACAAGGCACAGAAGGATCAGGTCAAAAACCACCAACACATTTTGATGCATTTCTGCATCGGAGACTTGCTTTCACAAAAGCAACTGGAAATTCCCCCCATGGTGTTACCGGCAGTGAAACACCACAATGCTGATGCTGCCAGAGTTAGCTGCTGCAGCTTGGAATTGTCTCCATCTAAAGAGGGAAAACTCTAAACATTACGGGCTGTACTAAACCTAATGTCCCATTACAGAGGTATTGGACAACAACCTGAAAATGAGCCACAAATTTAACTCTTATACACACCTTATAAATGCAACAGGCATATAGAATCCCCTCAATACAAGTGTCAGACTTTATAATATTTATACAGCCATGGAAATGATTACGATTGGACACGTATTGGCTGGAAAATACTGAAAATAGTTTTTGAACAGAGATGATTAAAAACATAACTTTGTTACAGTCTTGTTGACTGCAAATAACATCAACAAATGTATTTAACCAACTGGCAAATCAAACAGGTAGGGGTTATTGTACACATGAATAGTCAGTGCTACTTTTCTACTAATTTTCTCCATTATATTCTACCAGTTACACAAGTTTTTCAATTCAATTTCTAATAACAAACAGCTATATTTAAGGTAAGACAGAAAAACTTTGTATCATATATCTGGTTCATAAAACAGCTGCTGCCCTGTTATCCATGCAAGAACATAAAGGTGATATGGTAAGGAAAAATATGACAATGACATTTAAGAACAGAATTCAAAAAGAAAGACGAGAAAGTACAAAGGACACAGATTTTGTGGGCTAAATTTAATGGGCTAAAACATTTCAGTTTTTCAGGAAATCAAGCTTATTTCAAAGGGGAAAACACATGGAAGAATATACCACAAGGAAAATGTGTATTTATTCTGTTACAAATATTTTTTGAAGCAGAACAGGATCTAACTAAAAGGACAATGAACCTAAATATTCTCTACAAAAAAACTCAACTGCTGACTCAGGTCAAGACAGACAACTCCTAACAGTTTTGCAAATTGTAAGACTCATGCAAGCATTTCTGCTGTCACTTTGTTTCTGACTGTATTACCTTCGAGTATTTGGGTAAATCACTGTACAACAGGACACTATAGCTCAGACTACTCACAGATCAATCAGAGGCATTTTTCACTTCACCTAGTAAGTGTTCAACAAAGTGCATAATTTACTACTCTCTCTTTGATAGATAAGGAGAAAAAGATCAATTGCTGCTTCATAAATGATCTAAACTAAAAATCCGAGCTGGCACAACATGTAATTTTGTCTTTAATGATTTTTTTGTTATCATTACTGTATTGCATGATCAATGATCTACCATATTTAATCTTATTCAAGACTTAAAACATAAACTTACCTTCAAATGACACCATCTTGAAACAGGAGTCCCTAGAATTTTGTATTTTTTTAAATTTTAGTATTGGTGGAGACAGCCTTATTTATCTATTTATTTTTTCCACACAATAGCAATTCTGTTTTTACTCTGAGCTTCTTGATTTGCTTCCTGCAAGCTTATAGCTGAGAGATTCACTTTAAACAGTACAATAAATAAGCTGCATAAATAAAGTTTTTATAACTACCAAAAAAACCCCAAACCAAAACAAACAAGCAAACAAAAACAAACAAGAACACCCCCAAAACAAACATCCTAACAGTTATGTCTATAGACATCCACAAATAATTAATTTCTGATGAATGACAGAATAAATGAGTGAAAAATCTTTTTCTAAATAAATCCTAGTTTTAAGAAAACTTGTTTCCAGCAACTTAAAACACTTGGAAATGTTGGCATGTAAGCATGGTGTTCCTATTGCAACAAAGCCTAATGGTGCAATGTGTGGTGAGAGACCTGTCAGAACTGCACTGTTCAGTGACATTTCTGCAGACCTGGAGCTCAACTGTTTATTCTGAAAGCAAAATTTAGCAGTCTCAGTGCAGGCTCCTGTTTTGGCTGAAAAGACAAAGGTGTTCTTGCTGTCAAATCCATATAAAAGGAAGCATAGTACAATGATGCTTTTGCACACCTTATCTCAGACAGGGAATTCTGTTGGCAACCTATGGTTTGTCTTGAAAATTTCTGCAGTAACAGGGCAATTTCCAGATAAAATGTATGAAAATGGCCTCTCACCAGTTTTTATGAATGTCCCACTTTTGGCAACTGACTCTATTAGAGTCCATCTAAAACATGCATGATGCTATGAAACAGTTGTATTTCTCTCTGTAGGTTTTGTCCAATTCAGTGATGGACAGGCTCTATGCATCAGGCATATCTTGAAAGTTTTCTCAATGACTAAGAGACTGAATACATTATATATAAACCAATACTGACCTGCCATTTCCCAAATAAATATACTCTATTTGTATAAACTAGGGATTTTTTCCCTCTGATTTATATGACTGGAAAGTATATAACTTCTCCATCCATGGAAGTCCCTTGCTGTATTGCTAACATGCACTGTGTTTCATGTGAAAAGTTGAAGGTATTTTTACAAAACTGTTCTGTACAGAATGTAACATTTTATTCAGCAGTACACCCACAATTCAGTGATTCGTGCATCTCTGAAGCTCCTGAAATATATTTATGCACCTTAGATTCAGAACCATTCAACTCTTAATTGAGACAGATTTGACAACTCCTGTTGAATTGTTTCAGAGGTATTATAAAGCTTTGCTGCAAAGGGCTGAACTGCACAGAAATAAAAGACCTTTTGTCAAATCAAATATGCAGATGACAATTGGTACAGCCACTGAATACAGAAAATTCCAGCTTCACAGTTTCTATAATTGCAAAAATGCTTGAAGTGATAGAGAGGTTTTACTTTGCTAACTTGATGCCTCTGCTAATTAGGGACACTACTGAGCTGTGTAACAGCCCTTGTGCTGGGAGCCAAGGAAAATCACCAGAGGCATTAAAAGCATGCAGCAGTGAGGGGGGAATGCAATACTGCCTCCCACGCTAAACACAACTAAGCAACACAAAGAGGGTACAGTACTACCTACCTGCCTCTAACAAATCAACATGAGTGAATGGTGTTAGAGTGGTAATAAAGAAATTTGGCAGTGCCTGGGATATAATTTGCATAGTCAGTGGGGTTTCACTGATTATCTTCAATAGGGAGACATTTTAATAATAAGCTACATGAGGTCTGAATGCACATCATCTCATGTCTAGCTGGATCATCTGCTGTTTTATTACTCAGTGATTTCTTAGTAGCAAAAATATTTCTCCACGTCCATCTGGATTTTGAAAGGTGTATCATGTGTGTAATTGTGCACTTGGACAGTATTAGCATAACATATACCTTTTCACTTACTGTCCCACATGGCATTGTAATTCTAGTGCCAACCTACTGTCAGTAAAAATTTTAATTTGGCTTTGAATGCCAAACCAGAGGATTTCCTAGAAGACTAAGATTCAGAATTTGTTCACAGCCTCTTCAAGCAGTGACAACAGATGGTATACAGGTTCTTTCAAAAAGGTTACTATAGTGCTGCTTAGGAAATATGGATTCCCAAACTGATTTCAAGGCCTGGTGAGGCACTGAGAACCTGGCAGAAGAACAGTGAGCATGGTGCTGCTACCCTGGGCTGTGTGAATGCAGGGGGCCTGGTGTCAAAAATGCCATGAGTTTTTTGGGCCAAAACCCAAAATCTTTCTGATGAAAGCTTCAGAGCCACAGAATTAAAAAACAAGGTTTTGACAGAGTGGGAAGCCGGCAGACAGACATCTGAATAAGCTCTGGATCATCATGACCACTGCAGTTTTCTGGTGCCTGCTGCTGGGTACACACATTAAAAAGAGCATGATTTCAAAAGCTATCTGCTTGCCAAAGCAGATACTTGGACAGGAACCCTTCTGTGCATCCATGTCACTGGCAATTCTAAGAAACAACCTCCACAGCACAATTGGACTGACCCTTTTTTTTTTTTCTGTCTGCAAACATGGTATCTACTGCCAACATTTCAAAGTAAAGCAACTCATTATTTTATAGATGTTGGTTTTTTAACCCATGAAATATTAGGCATAAAAAATACACATGTAAATTGTGTAACCCTGCAACTCCAAGTGAAATACCTAAATGGCTGTAGCACACGTAATGCACTATAGTAAAACCAGTAGAAATCACAAAATTTAAGTGGCCTTAAAATTAAAGCCCTTAGGATAAATCCAATTATGTCAACAGGCTTTAGAAAGACCTTTTTTTCCCCGAGACTGATTTAATGCACTTCTGGCCTCTGTGAATTCAAACACCAAATGCTATGTTTAAATCTTTTTTTTAGCTTGCAGATTCTTAAGTTTCTTCTGAAAAGGGACACAGATTGCTTGGTAACCACATAGTGGAGCTTACTGGCAGTATATCTGCTGATTTTAGCTATCTTCTGCAGCCTTCTCAGAAATAATCCAGTGTCTGCAGATCAGAGTCTGAAGGAGTTAATCAAAACTCCTGACAGAGAAGGAATTCTCTAAAGCAATAAAAGCAGTACCCATATGTGATTTCTCTCAGATGACGAGAATGAAGCCTGATACACAGCAGGGAGAAGAGAACAGATGAACTTGTGATAAGAACTGACAGAAGAAATCAAAATAACAACACATTACCTTGCTCTTGTTTGATCCTCTCTCTTTCTGCATAGCCAGCAGCAAGCATGTTAATTCTGTTGAGCCATCTGAAATAATATTAAAAAAAGCAGTGATACCGATCCAGCCACTTAATTTCTGGGTGCATTTCTAGCAAAAACAAAGCTAGAAGCATCTGAAGAAGATTAAGGACAATGTTATTTTTCATATCAGACAGCTTTTCTCTTTGATACTCTTATTCAGGGAGTCTCCAAAGATCTATGATTTTGCTGCTGAACAAACAGTTTTCACAGCAAGGATTTTATTTCAAATGGAAAATCATGTATGATGTCAAACATCTGTAAAATAAAGGATTTAGAGATAATCAAAGAGCTGTTAAGCCTGCTGCTCACAGATATGCCATCACACAAATACTCCTGCTGTTCTTATTTCTTAGGAATAAATACCACTTTTCAGAGATTTAAGCAGTATTTTAAGGCCTGAATTGGCAACATAGCAGAGGAAAAGAGCAGAAAACAGCCGTAAAAAGAACAGGTTCACTCCCAATCAGAGATTGTGGTTTAATGATGCCATTATGTGTTTTAGAGCTTACCTACAGTGTCGTGTACAAAGAGAAGGAGGCATATCAGAATTCACTTTTGTGTTTGTGTCAGAGAAGTGGGGGAGAAAGATAGTTGCTTCAATGCAATTCACAGCTAAGGCTTTAACCTCAATTTGGCCTTGAAAAAGTGTTTCCATAAACTTCACGAATTTAAAAAAAAAAAAACCTCAAACAAAACCATACAAAAAACCCCAACACCCAAACACAAAAAAAAGCCCCAAAACACAAACCAAAAAAGAGAGCCATTGCTGCTCTCTTCTAGTAGGGCTGTCACTGCCAAGCAGACACTGAACTGTCTGTAGCAGGGTAGTTTCAAGCTGTGCTCTTCCCCCATGGGGCTCTCAGTGTATTCATTAGCCAAATGCTTACACTGAATCAGGTCCTCCATCAACGAGGCTTTAAACCACCATGGCAATCTCCCGTGGTTGTCCACTCCATGGTAAACCTGGAATTACTTGCTCCAGTCATCCCATAGTCAGGATTTGACAGGCCTGGTTTGCCAAGCTACTGGCTTGCAATTTAACTGCTAGGGTATACAGAAAGACAACTCCAGTCAGGTTTGAGTTTTCTTCAGGAATGGGAAACCTCTGTTTCAGAAAACTGTGCCTGATGGGTTTTGTTGTTTTTTTTGTTTTTTTTTTTTTTTTAAGAATACTTACTGTACATACTACAGAAACAGGATGTTTGTCTAAGCAGAGGATTTGCCTTTGTAATGACTCCTGCATGCCTGCCTTCAAGACATTGCAGTGCAGGGCAAGCATCAAATTATAAGATACAGCTGCTTTCATAGAAATTAACTCCTGTCATCATGGAGTCAGAGAACTACAGAATGCTTTAGGCTGGAAGGATCTTAAAAATCTTCTAGTTACAAATCTGCCCAGCACAGGCAGGGACACTTTCCACTGACTGCCACTGTCCTTGCACAAACAGTGACCACAGTTTTGATCTGTAAACCATGTTAATGGTCCATAAATTGTTGTACACTGGGAAGAAATCTAGGGATTTACTCCTAAAATGCTTGCAGAATACTTAATGTTACCACACAATCAAAATTACTGCCAGAAGAACAGGAAAGCTGAAGAGGACACTTAACATTTGAGCTGTATTTGTTAGGAAGTGCCATACATTTGTAAAAAGAAGCAGCACACAGGAACAGAAATCCAACAAACTTTGTCTCAGACAATGATTTCACATCTTCAAAGCCAAAAGATGACCCACTACAAAGCTACCTTTTAGGCTCACATTCTTATATGCAAAGACCTTCTTTGAGAAATAAAGCTCAGCTGCCAGCTGAGCCAGCTCTGCCAGCTCAAATCAGAGGCACGGAGGCAGGAACCTCGCCCAAAGCACTCCAGCCCCGTGCTGCAGAGGGACCAGCAAAGGCCACAGACTTGTCTGTGCCCAAAGGGTAAAGCAGCACAAGGTTGACAAGCATCTGCTCTTTCAAATGGCATGGCAGACACTGGGGATGGTGCTTTGCTTGCCTCTCACCTGTTCAGGATTTCACGCTCCCAGTTCACTGCCTGGTTTACCACCCTCACCTGCACTGCCAGCAGGGAACAGCCACCCATGAACCCCATCAGGTAGGTCTGCTGACCACAAAGTATTAGACAATACAGCTATAAAGGTTCTCCTGTCCTTCATTCTGTCCTAAACATGAGAGAGCATTTCCTGGTAAGTGTTCTTGTTGGTGAGGTAACCAATTAAATTACCAAACACTTAACTGACAGTCAATGGATGCTGCCTACAGAGATGACAGATGACTGTTTCCTGAAAAGTATTATTTCTTGAAAAGTACTATCTAATGAGAGCCCAGGAAATCTGTACCATTCTCTCATTCTGGGAGAGAGAGCAGATTGGCTTCACCTTTAATGAATTTCTACAGGCCATGATCTGTGTTGAGGTTTGGACTATGGCCTGCAGTGCCTGTGGGGTGAACCAGAAGATACTGATGTGGTTGTAAATTGTGAACAACAATTGTAAATTGTAAATTTTGAGTAGTTTGCCAGTCTGGAAGCTAAAGGAATGGTATTGAATTCTGCATAATTTCTGATACGTGGCTGCTAAAGCTTCTTCAGATAAGGTTAGGGAATTAATATTATTTTAATAAAGTATTGCCAGATTTCTGGTTCATTCAAGTTAGAATTGTATGAGAAATCCAATACACTGGACTTGTATCAAAAGGGAAATGTAAAGAAATCCTGCAGAATGGAAGAGGAGTAATACATGCCTGGATTACTACTGGGGACAAAAGTTCCAATCATACACCTATACAAATGTTTCTTAACATCCCAATAATAGACACAAAGCCCTAGGACATGGGAAGATTTATATCTTTCTTCCCTTCAGTGTGAGTGCCCTGGTAGCCACTGTAACCTTTGGAAGGCAAGAGGCCAAGAAAATATTACTTCTTTACAGCAAATGCAGCTTTCATTTTCTTGTGAGAATTATAAGATCTGTTTCCCAAGTATGACATTAAATACAGTGTCACTGGTAACTGCAGTAGTCATTCAGGCTTCCTTTTTTTTTTTTTTTTAAGAACAGCGATTGATTTCTTGTCAGTATTTAATTAGAACAGTTTTATGACACACAGAGCAGGATTAAAAACCCCTGACTTTCTGCAGACCTGCAATTTCTGTAAGGAAGGATGCACAGTACTCTCACAGACAGTAGGAAACATTTCTGTATCTTATCTCACATTGAGGTAGATGCAATACTTTTAGTCAAAGCAGGGCATCAAATTGTCCTTAATCATGAAACTCAAGGCTATAGGATGAACTTGCAGTATGGGGATATGCATTTCTTAGAGTGTCTGTGAGCACCTGAATGCAGTTCAACCAGAGCAAAGAGAGTAACAATGAATTTCCAAGCAACGTTTCCTTGACCATACACTTACTCTAGCAAAATAGTACTTTGCACCTATACAGGATATTCTGTCCTTCTCCTCACTCAGACAAAGCATGTTAATGGGTAAAAAGAACATTTTGCTGGCATGACCACATAGAATAAAGGGACTTCAAATGCCACAGCAACAAAGTTCAGTGATTATAGCTCTCCAGACTCCTTACCAGCACAATGGTGTGGCACAGTCATAAAAGTAGTAAGAAAATTTGAATAGTGACAGTTACCTGAGATTAAAATAGGCATTTTATGCAAGTAGATGCACACAAACAAAAACTTCACAGCTGGCAAACTTTTTTTTTATATATAAACAACTGAATCATTTTATACATGGGATGAAGGAATTGAACCATTTTGAACTTTCAGTCACTTTATGTATTAGCAGTTTTCTACTGTTGTTTCTTCTGCTTCAAGTATAAACAAAACTAAAATAACTGCCTGATACATAAGTAGAATCTATGCCAGAAACTTGACAAAAAAAGAACCTAAAATGATCAAAAGAGTTAATTGAACTTCATAATTTCATTCTGTGTTTTACTTCATCTAGGCTTCAAAATGCTTTTAGACAGGACGTATTTTATTATCTCTGCATTTGAAAGACTATTTTTCAGTCACTTTTTCCCAGTCTACCGAGTTAATTGAGTATTTGTGAAAGACTTTTTCTAAAACATTAAACAAAGAGAAAAAATAAAATCCTTTGGTGAGACTGATGGTAACTCAAAGATAAGAATTTCAAGTAATTCCATAGATCTTGACAGAGTTTAAATTTACAAGTGTGTAACTCAGATCAAAACTTTGTCAAGCTCATTCTAAAGGAATTAATAAGCACTAATTTCAAAATATGATAAAAAGACTATTTGTGGTGGGAAGTTAAAAATCTTTTAATTACTGGGTTTTACACTGTGTAATGTGTTTTTAAAATAATGCTGCATATTTGCTGCTGCTTTCTGATTACTGAACAAATACATAAATTTCTATCCTTAAAAAGAAGGTGCCTTGTCACACTGAGCAAGGACCTGCTGACAGAAACGATTTAGCTACTGCTGCTGTTCAGGATATGCTGTATATAGACCATGCCATTATTCTCTCTGCTGTGCAGCAAACTGCATTTTGAGTGACTGGCTTGACAGAATTATCAAGGAAAGGCAAGCCTAAAATTGCACAAACAAATAAAAAGGTTCTAAGTTTTCCAACTGAGAAGAGATTTTTGAAGTGAGCCTCAGTGATGCACAGACTTCTGAAAAAATGTTGACAGCTATTTCTAAAGGAAAGCAGGCACAATGTAGTATCAGCATGCCTTTCCAGCCAAATATTATCAGTAATGAACTGGCAGTACCCTGAAGCTGTTCTGCCAGGTAGTTGAATCTACTACAGGAAAGATTAAACCATGATTATAGGACTTGCTAAGTTTTATTGATTCAGTTTTATCTCCTTTTTCCTTTTTTGAGAACAACTCTGGGCAGCAAGGATATCAACAGACATTTTCTAAGAACAATTCTAAAGTTGCAATAATAAATTTTTGTTTGTGTCTTCCGTCATTTGATGAAAATGGCAAATTATTTTGAACTGAATTAATTTCAGTTTATATTGTGAAAATAAATGAAATAAATCCCTTACTATTTGAATAAACATAGGAGTCATGTTCTAATTTACTGTTCAAATGAATTAGAAGGAATTGTGTTTATTTTGTGCTGAAGTCTCAATCATTCTTCTGAAAAATTGCACAAGTGGCCAAGAATAGATACAGTAAAATTCAGTACTCAAAGAACTAAGACTTAAGTCCTTGTTCTTTTTTTAAAATGCTGAAATTTTCCCTGTCAAATCCAATACAACCAAAATTTCCCTTCAAATTTCATGGAAGTAGAGAGAATCTGCAAAATTCATTACTTGTTACCCCCACTCCTTTTTCAAGACTGGCATAAAAATACAGTGACTGCTTTAAATCTTTCTCCAACTTCCTATTCCCTCCAGGGCAAGAAACAGCAGGCCTCCCAGAGGAGCCATCATGTGTTTGGAAGTATGTAAGGAAGTAGATTTGGAGATACTTCACCTTTGCAGGTGCCACACAGCCAAAACTAGAAAACTGGAATTCTGAAATTGTACTTGGATGTTGTTTCATACACTGAATTTATTTTTTTTTTAGAAACATGGAATCATGTTTCTAAAGATTTCAAACCTTTGTATCTAAAAAGAGGTAATTTTTGCATGAATTGAATAATTAACATAAAAGCCAGTCAGAAACAATGATACTCTGCACCTATTTTCTCAGCAATTAAACTTATCTTTTTAGACTAATATCTTATTATCAATTTGTTATTAGTAGCTTCAAAAAGTGTCACATTTAAGGAATGGGTCCTTGAACTTTGCTAGATTTCCTTACCTGTTCATATCATCTAGATGTTCAGCAGCAAAATAAAAACTTTTGATCTTAGGATGGCAGGCTTTGAATGCACTGTAGAGGAAAAACATAATTAAAAAAATGTAATGGCACAACTCCTTTTTTTTTTTTCTGAAATGTAAAATCACATGGTCACCAAGGAATGAGATGAATTCATATTTCTGAGTTGCTGCATGCCCCCAAACAGTATATGAACATACAACTTTTAGGATTGTGCCAGATTTCACCAAGTAAAGTGCTCTTCAACTATCCCCTTCTAAATAATCCTTGATTCATATGTACATAAATAATTGTTCAACATTCACCTGCCACTGTATATGAATAAAGTTAATCAGTTAAGGATTTAATTTTATGTATTGGGTAATTTTGCTGATATACATACAGCTGTCAGTTTTTTTCTGAGCAGAAAACTGACTGAACAATTAATTCAATACAATAGCAAAATTCTCAATCCTTCTGATTTCTCATGTCCCAATGACTTTGACATTACCTTTAGCTCTAATGACTGCATTTCAAGCAGGAAAATGTGATGTGCTGATTGACTTCTGAAAAGCTGTCATAAATCAACACTGTGTTCATGAGGTCATCCTGAGCAATGGGCAATTACATCTCATCTTTTCTTTCCACCAAAGTAATCAACATGACTGGGCTGAGAGAATTACTGCATTTCATACATAATATGAAATAAATTACTAGAAAGGATCTTTTAACTACGTTGGATAAAGATTTACGGTGAAGTACCTGAAGACCCAGGAAATGAATTTGAAATAATGAATAATTTACAGTGGAGAAGAATAATTTTGAACATAATCTGAACGTGTCTCTTAAAATAAGAACAAAAAACGTAACAGTCCCAAAGAAAATAATAAAAACTGCAAACATGATACATTACCATGCAGAACATCATGACCATTTTTCTGAGACATAATGGATTTCATATACATATATATATACACACACACACATATATATAAAATGTAATATAATAATTCTCACTCTCTAATAAATTGTGTCTCAGAAAAATGGTAATGACGTTCTTCATGTGTATTATGCTTGCAATTTTCAATACACGTGTCTGTGTGTGCTCACAGATGTACACACATCTATGTTTCAGAACTCAGGCAAATGAAATTGGTAACAGGAAAGTTACTGCTAGAGAAGGTAACCTAACACTGAGACTGAAAGAATTCCTCTAACACACGACAGCATGACACAGTGTTACGCAAGTCAAACCAGATGTACAGTGACATCTGCTCAGTTTAGAAAGACATCATCAACTTACTGAGACCTAAAACCGGACTTCTTAAAACTCTTACAGCATCTGTCATCTGGATTCTTAGAGGGTTTTTTCCCTTTATCTGCCACCCAAGCAAAGAATCTTAATAATCGCATTTTATGTGCTGCTATTCAGTTTACACTAAATCAAGTAAAACCAAACCAATACAATTTAAGCAGGGTGCAATTCTGAAAAATGACTTGACTTTATGCTGCTGCCCCAACAAAAGAGAAAAAATGCACTTTAGCCATGTGACCAAAGGACACATGGTGGTTTTTTTTTAATGCAGTTTTTTATCTTCTGCCCTTTGAGACCACCTGGAAGTGTAGAGTCCATCCTAAATAGAGATACAGATCAACTGATACAAAGTTGATGCTTTCTGCAGAACTGTATGTACTAAAAATCATGCCATTTTACATTTTCAAATGATGTTTTGCACAAATTTCAGTAATTTCAGCCTAGTTAAAAAAGTTGTACAAATCATCAGAAGGCAAGGCAAAAATTCTGAACAATAATGACTCTAAAAATATCTCAGTAGAAGCATGCACCTGTCACATTGCTACATATGCTTGAATTTATCTATACAATAAATGGATTTGTGCAGTGGCACAAATCTGGACAGCAGCATAGACAGGTGAGAAGAAATGTTCTTTTGGACCTTTAGGTCATATAACAAAAATACAACAAATCACTGCCACTGTCCTTTTTTTATTCCCCCTCATGACTGAAATAATGTCTCAGCAAACTTTGAGATGATGCTACCTAATTTGGAATTACATTAAACATTGATGCCTGGCCATGAACTTGGGGACTTTCTTCTTTGGATGGTCTCTGTACTATGCTTTAAGCTCTTTTTTGAGTATAAAGCACACAAACACTATTCAACCCCCAACAAACAAATAAAAAAAATAGCAACCTCAAACAGAAAGGAAAAAAAAAAAAAGAAGAAAGAAAAACTAGGAAAATAAAGGTACAGAAGCAGCCAAGCAGTCTTCTTGCTCATAATTCATTCTGGTCTAGTCAAGCACTGTGGTTCATGATGCAGTGAAAAAAATAGCCTTCTTTGGGCAAGAGGGCACACACAACACAAAAAATTCATTTGCTTTTTCTGTATGAGCTTATTCTGTGATAAAACCTCATGACAACTGTAACAAAGTCCATTATGGCCCTGTTTTAAGGGAAAACCTTGTCCTTTGTTCCACTTTATTTATTGCATCATTTCATTATTTTTAAGCATGCTTACTATTTCTTGCGGCATTCACTGGCTCTGTCAATTTTAAATTCAGGTAGACTGATGAATCCTTCTGCTTTTTCATCCTGCAAAGACAGTTTCAGATATTACTGTAGCTGAAGTGTCAGGAAAAAACCTCCACCATGCTGAAAACCTACAAACATTTTCACTTGCCTGCTTCTTACGTAAGGAATACTGATGTCTGCTCTGCTCTGGCAAAAATCCCACAGAAGTCACTGGGACTTTTGCCAAAGTAGCAAGACAGATCCCTTGGTGAAAAATACAATTTTTAATACTCAGTTTTCTGAAACAATTTCACAGCTGAACCAACATTTGAAAATATACAAAATGACCAAATGTATTCAGTCAATTAGTTATTGTAATTAGTTAATTTTTGGGGGAAAATGGACTAATTAGTAAAGAGAAACGCAGCCTACTGGAAGAAATAGAGAAAAAAGCAATTTCAATAGGTGTTGTTTATAATTTTTATGTATCACAGCTAAGAGGCATATCTCTTCAGCTATTTTCACCTCTCTAAAACATTCAGAATACATCTGACCTTCCTCCCCTCTCTTCTGAAGACTTACACATAGTAGATTTTATCAGCTACTCAATCTCCCTTGACTTTTCACAGTTTGAAAGCATTATTTTTACTAAGAGACTATTACATCAATAACACAGACTCTGTTATTTAACTGCTCATAACTTTGCATGCAAAATTAATACAGGATCATAGAAATGAAGCTGCAAAAAACCACAAATGTATGTGAAAACATTCCACAAATACACATATTTTCCTAAGAATTTTAATGGTTATTTATACCATATATACAGTCCATATGATTATACGCCTTCTTAAAAAGAAATAAAAGGCACAAATCAGCATATAAAACTGGAGCTGGAGTTATTATGTGGAAGGTACAGGGTTGTAACAGGTTCTGCATTAGCAGGTATTTTAAAATCCGAAAGACACTGTTTAGAATAATCTTGCTATTTCTTTTTTGAGTGGTTGCCTAGAGAAACAGAGTTTTGGCAAGAGCAGCATTGGCTTGTCTGTCCACCTGCCACTGAGGCACCTCCTACCAGCCTTTGAGTCTACTGGTGATGACAGACACTGTGCTGAAGGAGCTGAGGTCTCAAAAATAACCAAAACTCAGAAAATCTCAGGCAAGCTTGGGCCAGGGTGAGAGATGGAGGCACTGAGAGCACTGCCCTCCACATGGGGAAGTATGGCACAGCTCAGAGCTGCTCCTTGGACCTGCCTGCTGACCACTCACTGCACTTGTAGGAATCAATTACTGCCCTGATGAAAACCTTGTAGTAGCCAAGGGAGAGAGAATGGAGAGGAGGGAGCTGGGGTTACTGATCTGAAGCTGGGATCAAGGCACAAATGGAATGAGTCTGAGAAAACAGGCTTTGAGAACTCTGGTCATGGAACAACTTGCTTTCTGTTTCCTCAGGGAAAAGTTGGGCATTATTTTGAAAAGGTTATGTTCAAATGCTTGCTGTGATTAAAAGAACAAGTCCAGGACAGAGTGCATGCAGATGTTAACAATGGTTTCATCTCAGCATATTTACTAATGAGTCTAATAGGATTTAAAATCAAGGTATCCTAACACTGGCAAAAAGCTTTTCTACTAAAGCTGATATAATAAATGTCTACCAATGCAGAAAATGTTGCATAATCAAAGCTGTATGCAATTCAGCTGGGATGCTCCCATGCTTTTAAGCTCAGCATATATGAGCACTGAAATCATATCAAAAGCTACAAAGAAGAAACAACAGAAGAACACAACTGAGAAAACAGAACTATCTTCCCTAATTGCCTGGCAGAGATAAACAAGGAACACCAGGCAGCACAACATTAAAGTTTACACTCCCATGACTAAGCTTGAATGACAGGATCAGATAACTACCTTTTTGCTTTCAAAGGTTCAAGGATAAATTTATTGTAAACTAGTGTCTTGAGGACACAGAAAACTGCTGTTCCTCCATGTGGTAAAAGGTGAATTGTGAGGAACAACTATCTCCAAACCTTCATGGTAACTTTGCCAGGCAGTTAATATTAATTTCAGTACGATTATTTGGGTGAAGAAAATTATTAACATATATAAGCACTGAAAGCATTGTTTTCCCACTAAATCATGACTAAAGCACTACACAGAGTATTTGCTGAGACCATGAGTACAGATGCTTACCTCCTCATTGATGTACCAATATAGAGACGTGTCCTTCAAGACAAACCAGTACTTTTTCCATTTCTGGGAGAAATAACTCTTGGCATCTTTCTTTTTCCAAAGCCAGCCTTCACAGTCCCCTCGACCAAGATCTTTACATGAGATCCGTCTTTTGCTTTTACCAGGAATAGGAGCTGAAAATGACAATGAGGTGATGTAAAAGCATTTGATTTGTTCACTAAATCAACAAGATACCTAGTCAGAAAGCACTATGTATTTGTTCAAGAAAATTAATTAAAAATTTCAACCTCAAATTGCCATGATAAATTATTACAAGCATTCTATTTTGACCACAAAGCTTATGCAAGCCATTGTCAGTTAAAAGCCAAAGCAAATCAAACCAAACCACATTCAGCATCTCAGAGCTCATATTCTATGGATAAGACCATTAAAAAAAAAGCAACACAGAAAGAGAAGACAGAAGACACTACAGAGAAAAGAAAGGCAAGATATTTAAAAATAAGTAAAATGCTTATTTGTAATTTTTGACCGATTAATATTTCCTATTAGGATAAAGCACACCGCATATACATGTACTTCCCACTTGGTTACCAAATACAACTATTAAAGTACTTCACAGGTGTTCACAAACCTCTCTTTGCAGCTCTTTTTGAAACTAAACAGTTCCTAAGGCCTTTGTGCTTCAAAATCAAAGGAGGAAAATTTACTGATATAAATTACCTGAGAGCGTAGGTAATGAGCAAGTGCTGCAGTGAGGCATTACCTGAACACAGCTGGAAAAACCAACCCTGGCCCCAAAGAGGCTAGAGTCTAAGTATTCAAAAAAAAGATAAAAGCAGATACATGAAGGTAGAGGAGCATTAGGAAACTATGAGACATCAGTAATGGACTAATACATTCTCAACATGATCAAGTGAACTGAACATTTTATTGGAGCTAAGAAGTTATAGTTCCTCACATACTGAAATACCATAAAAATCTTGGCAATTCCCTTCCTACCCATACATGAAAACAAATTTATTTTTTACCTTTGTTCTTCTTTTTACTTTTCTGCTGTAGAGAAGACTGCTGAAATGTCTACAAGAAAATCAAAATGGAAGGAGTGAAAATACAATATTTATATTCAACCACATCCTTATAATAAAAGAAATGTTATGTGAAGTCATCATTAGGTAACATCAGCCAAGAGACTTCCAGGCCTAAGAAAAAAGGTAATTTTAGTTCATCTGTTCATAAGGATATAAAGCAAAAGAACACTGAAACATCCTAAAATAGACCACCAATTAGTTTGCCAAATAAATTGTAGTTTCTGTCCAAAATGGTCACTCTCCTCTTGTTCTGTTAATAAAGAAGGAATGTCTCTTTTTGTTTACGACAATAGTGAAGCTACACAGCCCATTTATTTCTAACGTACACACTAATTAAAGTACTCTTGACATATATATGCAAATATGCAAAATAACAAACTGTCTAATGCAGCTGTGAAAATATTTATACAATGGTCATTAGACCATCAGACAATTTTCTCAGAACCAGGCCTAGTATTCTGAAAGACACCAGTAAATTCTGCTAAATCACAGCTGGGAAAAAGTCTTCCAAGTCAAAATTCTGAACTAGAACTTTATTTTTCACCCGGTTTTAAGTGGAAATGTTTCTCTCCAGCTGATCTACTCCCACAAACTAACCCATTCCCTCACAAATGAGACAGGATGGAAATTACTCCTTTATTTAAGATCTTAGCTTATTAATAATATCAATACATATGAAGACATTTTATAGCCATTTCTGTTTAAAGACTTTGACTCAGATAAGCATAATCCCCAAGGAACTAAAAAAATAATTCCGTAATTAATCAGCCAAAATTCAAGACATGATATCACTTGTTTTGAGTTTTAGTCTTCTATAAGGGTAGACAAAGGTATCAGTGTTAAAACTAAGAAAAGGCTACATTAGAGTGTCTGAGTATTAAAACCTCCTATTCCGCTTGCCACGAATCAATACAGAAATCAGTACTTTTGTACCACTGGGTAAAAATAAATCTAAGCAAAAGCACTGATAGCTCTGCAATCCAAACCTTGTTCCTAGTAGGTAAAACAAATCCTCAGCCTAGTTTACAAGACTAAGTTCAATTCAAAGAGCAGCTTTGGTTTTGCACATGGCACTAAGTGCTATGGCTTAGTTGACATGATATTGTTTGGTCAAATGTTGGACTCGATGATCTTGGAGTTCTTTTCCAACCTTAATGACTCTATTCTAATTTTCTCCTCCCTGCTTCTCATACCTGTGAGCTCATGTGCAGCAGAGTCAGCTTTGATGGGATCTCTTGCCTCTTAGCTGAGAGATTCTCATGCAGCAAAAACTAACGTGCCCATGGGGAAAAATTACCAGCAAGACAATAATTAAGTGTAATTAAAAAATTTAACTGACTTGTTAGATGTGCTGATCCCTTGGAGACATATCTGACAAAAACTACTCCACTCTATTGCTACATCAGCGGGTCAAAGCAGGCCTCCACTGGGAAGTAAAAAAGGATCCCACTCATTTTCATTCCCTGTCTCTTGTCCTTTTTCTTCTGTTACTGGTACCAATTAAATCAGCAGCAGATCTCAACAAACCAACACAGCAACACCATCCCAACTTACATCACGTGAAATATTTCAACCTGCAAAGGACTAGAAGAGATCTTAATGACCCAGGAATAACAGAGTGGCTGAGCAGAAGTGTGTAAATAACTCCCTCTGAAAATCTTATAAAAAAATACACATACATACAAATCCAAAACTTTAGCACTTCTCAGTGCAATTCTCAGACAATTTCATTCTGCTGAATGACTTTTTTGCACTATTATTTTCACAGTGTCAAAACAGACAAGGAAAATCTCTGCTCCATTTTCTTACAAGTGATTCTGAGAGCAGGTGAGAATAATATGAAAAGTCTTTTCTTTTGATGTTTTGTCTGCAAATTGAACCTGCAAACCTCAGTTCACACGTCTTAACTTCTGAGTCAGTTTTTGTTACGAAAGGGTAATGAAGGGGTACCAGTTTTTAACAGGAAGAAAGCATGTAATTTACATGTCTAACCATTTTTCCATACGTTATGGTATACTGCAAAATAGAAAGGTTTTATTTAATTTGGTTATTATTCTAAATTAGCTCATTGAATTAAATAATAATTAAGGGCAAATTCTACAACTAAGTGAAGTACTTGGGAACTATTTCAACTGCAGTGATTTTAACTAACATTTTAGATTATTTTACATGGACTTTGGGCATCAAGTTAGTTGACCCTCTGAGAAACACAGCACCATTTTTTTTCTTAACTCAGAAAATTTATATGAAATATAAAATATGTAATTAGAAAATAACAAAGGTGAGGATGAAATCTAAAAATACTTCTTCTGTTGCTTTTTTTAGGAACTCATTGAATGCAATTTACAGCCTCTTATCAGTTGTAAAATAATCCTTAGTGCCATTTTCTCAGTGGTGTCAGGAGGTCATGTCCCTCCTCCTGATCAGAGCAAGGCTTGCTTTGAAGCCAACATTGGATCCTGTTCTTCAGGGTCATCTCTAGCCTGGCTAAACTATCTCCAAACAAGCAGATTCCACAGCTTCTTTAAGCAATCTGACCAAATGTTGGCCACCACTATGTTTCCCCTTTTACAGCTTAATTCTGTGATGTGGCAAATACAGAAATCCTAAGTAGCAGAAATGCTACTTCTAAATCCCAGGAACCCTAAAACATGGATTTACACCAAAGCAAGAAATGTAGCTGTACTAATGCAAACTTGCTGTAAGATACTGTTTAATCACTCGCCCACAAAGCCAGATTCAATGTATGTTCACTGCATTTGATTCTGATACATCTTGAGCTCTGAGTAACTGCTTTCGTAAACATCTTGTCCCAGTTTCCAAGAATCAATTTCTTCTACTAATTCTGAGAACAAGCATGAAATGAAAGCAGCATTCCATATCAAAGAAAGCTGTTAGTAACTCAAAATAATGAGCAAAATGCCAGCAAGATGGACATTGAAAAGATTAAACAGGTGAGTACCTTAAGACAAGTGGAAATTGTCACTCCTGAAGAGCATTTGAAACTATTTAATCATACTCTGAATTATATGCTTTCCAGTCAGCCAAAACACAACTGGAAAAGCTTTCCGTTACCCAAAAGGGAGGTGCCACTTGATGTTTAACATATACCAAAACCCCTTTGAATACGCTGAGACTCAGTGAGTTCTTTAGACACAATGATCTTCTCCCGTAATATGTGATCTTTGAGCTTGTTCTATTTAATAATACACCTAAGACTAAGCCCTTTGACAAATAAATCTCTAAGGAGAATATCAAAGAAACATTTAACGTATATATAAGTCTGCCTTTCCTATTAGCAGCCTCAAAGGACATGTAATTTAAGAGGAATAAAACACCATTTATTAAAGGGTTTTTTCTATGTTTCTGGTTTGGTGTTTTGGTTTTTGTGGGTTTTTTTGGGGTTGGGTTATTTTGGGGGGGTTTTTTTTTGTCTGTTTGGTTTTTCTTACAAAGGTACTAGCATACCTCTAGCCCTACCTTTCTGAGGTCGTAGCTGCAAATTCCATGAGCCAATGGAGATTTCATGGTGCAGGGAAGAGCCATAACAGTTCCTCTCTTCCTGCAACTGTTCATTACCAGACTTGCTGTGTGGGTTGTATTTACTTGAACAGTCTTCAAAATGATTGACAGAGTTCCAAAAGGCCAGCAGACTGCACAGCTGTAAGGAGCAACCTGCCCCAGGGCAAGTCTTTTACTATTATGGCACAGCAATGCAGCTACACTGTAAAAAACTTGCAGGTGGAGGCTCACACCAACCAGAGAGATCACCACTGGCCTGTAATTGTCTTTGCTCTTTAGCAAGAAAATAAAATATAGGTGTTACAATCAATATTATCTGCATGTACACAATTACCCATCAGCATCTTTGTATGTATGATGTAACACTTTCAAGGAATTAGACTATCATGGTTTTGTCTCATTCTCAGAGTTATCCAGGTTTCTTTCCTGGGAGAAAGTATTTATTAATGGTCAGTCCTGTGACTGCTCTATATTTGCTCAGAAGGGAAACAAGATTGAAAGTTAGTCATTGGTGTTCAGCAGTCTGAAAATTTATTTATTATTAACTTATTTAGTAGTAATTTCATAGGTCTCTATTTGGAAAAATGTATTTAAATGAAAGTGTGAAATGATTTAAGATTAAATTAACTTATTTGTTTCATGCCAAATAGGAAACTTCATAAACTGATCTTTCAATAGTAGTATTAACTTGGAGTGAAACTGTTATCAGAAGAGAAGAATGTTTGATAAAACTGTTATGATGAAAGTTAGAAAAATTCTATTTCAGTTGATAGCTCAAATAAAAGTAGAAAACAAATAGACTGGTTATCAAAACAATAAATTTGAGAAGACTAGTTATTCTGACAAACTTCGAGAGTCTGATGAAATGTCTAAAGATTTGAGGTCAAGCTGTTCCTTAGAGCTTCTCTAAGATCTAATATAAATTCCAGGTGTGACCACCAGAACATTACATCCATGTCCAAAAAGTAAATGTATTCTAACAGTTATATAAACTTCTTCATGGTTACAGAATTTTTAGGTCTACCAAAAAAAAAGAGAGCACAACTAAAGATTCTCTGAAGGTCTACATTGGCCATAGCAACTAGTACTAAATTGGACAGCTCCTAAAATTCTCATTCAAGGACTTTTTTGTTTGTCCACTTTTTTTCAGGGATTTTTCACTCACTCATTTTTTTAAAAAGCTGGGAGAGACAACCAGGTTACGGAAAAAATAATATCCAATTCTTCTACCCAAATCTGAGCTCCGTCTGATTGGAAGGGAAAATGGCAGGTATCTCTATACCTTTATTTAAAGCTCAGGTCAAATCCAATTTTTCTCAAGCTGCAAGTTTAGACATAAGGAACTGTTTACAGGCAGGCAGTTCCCCTCTGTCACCGTAAGATAGCTTTCTGTAGTTTCAGTAGGGTAGCTTGTAACACATCTGATTACTGGAACTTTCTGCTACAGATGGAAAGCCAGTATCTGGGAAAAAAATGAAAACTGCTTCTGCCAATTGAATGATTGATCTCTCACTTTGAGAGATAGTTCTCAATGCTTTGAGAACACTGGAAATGTTCTATTTTCACAGTTTTGATATACCACATACACATTTCTCAGCATTTGGTGTGTTGAGATCCAAACTTTCAGAGCTAAAAGAAGAGTGAAAAGGGGGGAAATGCACACCTATTTAGATACAACATCACAGTCTGCATCAGTATTAACATCTCATGCTTAAGGGTACTTGCAACACAGGATTTTGCCAAAATCTTTTTTTGTTTACCATCTTGTTTAGTTTCCATTAGAAGCTTATATCAGACAGTACTTATTATTTTCACTGATATTTGTGGAAAATTAAGTTTTCAAGGACTGCATTAGAAAGACATGATGAGGGAAGACCTCTCTCAGATTAGAAAGTTTGAAACCTCCTGCCAGTTGGCAGAAGAATTTCATTCTTGTGTTTTGTTAATGACCACAAGGAGAAAGAAACAGTATGTATGTACCTTAAGAGTTTTTTACTGTAAAAAAAAGGTAGGCTGAGATCTTGAAGCTGCCAACTTTTTAATCTTCCTCTGAGATGAGCAATGGTTGTATGAGCTGTGCAGGATGGTCTCCTTATCACACAGTCTACAAGGGCTGATAATATCAAAGATGTCTATTCTTTTCATGCAACTGCCTATCCATCATGTCTGCTTATCCAAGAGGAATAGGCTAGTGAAGGGTAGAACTGTGATTGTCTGAAATGTGAGGGCAAGCACAGCTTTTCTGCTCAGGAATTTTTATTCATTCTCCCATTTCTGAATTTTTTCTTATCATTTTGTTGGGGCTCTGTGGCAAATATTACAGTAGCTGGACACTTAACAGTTGCACAAGCTAGTGCAAATATTTTGTGCAAAGTTGTTAGCAGAATGAATGCAAAAATAAAACAATTTTTCAAATCTTCAGGCTATTTGGAAAAATAATATACAGTGGTGCTGCTTTCTACCACGAGGGATATATTTTCCTTCTTAGCCATTAAGCCACAGGACTCTTTAATTGAAATACCAAAGCATTAAAACTCCTGGACAACATTAACATTAAATGACAGTTCTCATATTCCCCCAGTCTTTTCAACTGACATAACAAGGCCTGCTGCAGTGTCATAGCTGCCTAACACAAATGAGGACAAAAAGTTAAACTAGACAAGTGCTGTTCATTAGAATAATTTATTCTGATATCATTTTTCTGCTCTGCATCTACTTTGAAACATGTAATTTTGGTACCTCCCACACTACTTTTTATTGACAGTAAGAAATCTAGGAGAGAAAGGGAGGATTAAAAAACTGTATGTATCCTTTAATGGCAAAAGTCCAAGATGCATCAGTTGCTCCATCAATGTGTTTATTTCAAGTGCCCCCATTTAAAAAGGAAAAAAGAAACTAAACTATCACCTTTCACAGAACAGTACTTAACCCTTGATTTTGATTTCTACTCCACATCAGTTTCCAGTTTAAGCTCTTATTGAGGAGAATGGACCAGTCAGAAAAACCACAGAACAACTGAGGCAGGAATGCAGCCCTGGAGATCATCTTATCCAGACTTGTGGCTCAAAGCAGACTCAAGTAGAGATGGTTGTTCAGGGCTGTGTCCACTTGGGTTTTTAGTACCTCCAAGATGGAGACTCCACAATCTCCATGGGCAACCTGTTCCAGTAAAAGTTTGGGGTTTTTTTAATGTTTATATGGAATTTCCTGTATTTCAATTTTTGTCCATTGCTTTTTGTCCTTTCACAGTGTGTCTGAGACAAGTCGCCCCGAAAGCATTTGAGAAGCCTTGTGGATTCCTGTGTCCTGCTGCTGTGCCCCTCCAGCAGGTACCAAACTTTGCAATTTCCTCCAAGAAATAACTTGGTTTTCTTGGAAAATTTCAGTGTTATTCATTGGGAAGGTACGTTTTCCTCTTATGGTTATGTAAAAATTAAAACAACAAGACTATCCAAGCAGATTTAAGAAACTTACTCTTGATCTATTATTAGATTAGAGAGGTGGCCTGTGGCACAATATGAAGCCAATCCTGGACCTTCCCAGAAGAAAACAAACTGCTGTAAAACAGAAGTCATCCTCAGGGCATTAACAACATTTTGCACCAAGTCCATGGTCTTTGTAGAGGAAAAGTTATTAGCTTAAAATAAAGGTCCCATGCCCCCTTACAACACCTTGGTGCTTGCTCATGGTGACCAGCACATACACCTCCTTCTGCAGGAGTGAGCAACACCTCTGATTGTGCCCCTCAGCATGATCTTTCATACTGCTCTGTCTGCTTGTGTGACAGAGAAAAGTGCAGAGGATGTAAGTACTCTGAGAAAACAGATTTCTGCTACAAGGAAGATACACTATTGCAACTGATTCTCTGTTAGCATTTGGACATAATATGCTTTGGTGAAAGAAACTGAAAACTCTCTCTGGCTTTCAGTAGCGGGGAAGTTTTCAAGGGGAAAAGAAGGAAAGAGCTTCTGTACATCAGGAATTATACATTCTGTTAAAATTCATACCAAACACTTCCATTGCCCTTATGAATTAAGGCAGAAAAAGAACAGTTCATTCCAGGATAAAAGTCCATTACTTGCTGGAAGTCAGTAAAATTTCCTCTATGCATAAGATGAAGCAGTCCTTTACAGAAGGTTGGGAAAGATAACATTAGGTCTTTTTAATTCTGAGCTGGCTATGGTGACCTTATGGGAACAAACCAGCTTACAAGAAGTGTTACACATCATTCTAAAGTCAGAATTCTTAGTAATGGAAATTCTATCTACTTGGGTTAATCTGAAAGCAAAGGGCTATACTCGAGAAGTGGACAAAAAGTAGTTACTGCTTTATGAAAAATACCAGGCTGCTTTTTTCCTCCACAGCACAGTAGCAGAGATGGATTGGCTGACTCAGGAATCAGGCACTAAGCAACAAGCACTTCTCTCCAGTAAAACAGAACCACCTCATAAAACAGCTTCAGTCCAGGAGCCGCAGTGCTGCAAAAAGCCATTTTCCTCCCAGGTGGAACCATACAATCACCCATATTGTGTGCTAGCAACAGGCTTGAGGGGCCACCACTGGGTAAGTGGGGCAGAGGAATGGGGCAGAGACTCCTGTGGAGTCAAAACCACTACCTGGAAAAAAAAAATCCCTTGTTCAGAAACAATGGAGCTCTTTGTCAAAGCATTTGGATAAAATGGCACTCTGAAACAGGCATATGTGCTCCATTAATGCAAACAACGTTTCCACCACTCAGTATAAGTTTTTTAGAATGCCGAATTTCGTGACACGTGCCAGCCAGTGTCCTTGGTCAAATGCTTCCCTAGTCCTGGTACCTCCCTTTCCCTTGTGCAGAAAGGAGAACAGAGAGGGACCAGTAGAGAAGTCAGGCCTTAGACCAAAGTTCTCCTGGACGTGGCACTCCCCACCACACTGCAGTGGTAACTCATGCCAAGTCCCCTCTGTGCAATACCCTGACATGAACTTCTCTGCTACAACGTGCTGCACTTAATCTCTTCTTTATCAAAGAGGAATAACTGAGGGACTAAATAATTTATTCTACATTAATAAAAAATAAAATCTCAACTGCACTATTGTGATTGTACCAGCTCCAGGTAGTGTAGCTTACTGATGTGTAAACAATGCTAATAGCTACAAAGGCAATGGTCCTCTATCAGGGAATAAAAGCAGGATACAATCAGGAATGCTTCTATGAAATAGATAACAGAAAAAATACAGAATGGGGATGTGAAAGGAAATTAGGAAATGTTCTGAGCTGAGAGATTTATTAGTGTATAGAACTACATCTTTAGACCATATAAAATTACACTTTCAGACCATTGTACTCTATGCAGAAAGGAATAAATCTAGACTGGCAGAGCTGGACTAGATGACCTTTACAGTAACTCTCTCATTTTTAAAGAATTCCCCAGCTTTGTCATGGAAAGAAATTATGACAGGCCATTTTTTTCCCCTCATGGTCATAATGCAAAAGAAGGTAATAGAGAAAGTTTAAACAAAAATTTTCCACAGAAGACTCCACTTTTGCTTCATGATGGCCCATAAAGCAATCTTACCTCATCTGTAGAGGATTTTGTTTTGCTGCAATAATTAACTCTGGATTTTAGTCAAGATCAGAGAATATATAGAATTAGATATAAAATCTCCCATATTCATCACCTTCAAGTTTCATTTGGGCGATCGCTTCCCCATAAGAGCAAATTAATGGTATTAACTGTTTCTTTCAAAGAGAAAAAATGTGGATGTGAAAATATTCTCTGATCTGTGACAGGAAGAATATACCTCAAGAACAATGCAGATATTATTCCATATAATTAAAAGAACTTAGTACTCCCTTCCTGAGGAGACTAAGTATTACTGTTTCACAAAATATATGCTTAAACAGAACTCAAATATAGAAGTTGCATATGCACATCTACTCTCTTCAGTCTTGAGTTCAAAGGACTGAGAGTCTAGAACTGGCAAAACAGATGTGAGATTGCTGAGGCACAGTCCTGAGATGATTTTAGCTAAGCAGTAATGAAATAACAAAAAACTATGCCTTAAATCTGAGCCAAGTTGCTATCCTCTCAGCTATTGCCAAAATATCACTTTTGCTGTTCATCTCCAGTTTTTCTGCCACGAGGACAGACAAGCCACAGGTTGGCTGAGAGATCATTCAGTCTCCATCTCAGGAGGTGTTCAACATCCAGCTGGGCAAAGCCCTGAGAAGCTTTGTCTGACATCAGAGCTGTCCCTGCTTTGAGCCAAAGACTATAGTACAGGACCTCCTGAGGTTGCTCCCAGACTGAATTATCCTGTTATGCTGGTTTCTAAGGCATCTGGGTTTTGTTTTTCTGTAGCAAATTCATTAGATGCCTTTCTCTTGCTGGCATCTTTCCTCCCCTCTGTCCAACATTTTACTTGGAATTCTGACAACTGGCTATCCATTCACCCAGTTTATCACCTTTTACTGGTCCCATCATTAGTAGCAGCAATTCATACCATGTTTGAATGTGGAGTTTAATACAGATCTGAATAGGATTAAGTGAAAGAGATTAACTGTAATAGCAGAGGACTAGACCCAGGAAGTCCCTCTACTCCTCTATGTTGATTGTGCTAATCTAAAACTAATACAAAGGCATCTTCCATTGGCAAGGGAATTATATGCTGTTTCTCTACTGCTTTTTCTCTCAGAAATGTAGGAGATTTATTTTGAACCAAATTGTAACCAAACTCAGATGGAATAGCAAAAATTACCTTTGAGCATGACAATCTTATGGCTATGCCAATAATTTTCCAATTGTCACAAGAATGGCATATTTTGCTTATTGCTTAACTGTTTTACTGCTTCGTTTGTTTTAGATGCTACAGAGTTCATTTATGACCTAGATGAAGCTCTTACACAGATTTTAACAAAATGAATACTGTTTTTATCACTTAATTTGTGTCTGTTACATTTGTGAAGTGCCGCATTCAAATGAAAGGATACACACAGTATTGTTTACATGGTTTATTTTGGGCATGTAGAAACTGGCCAAGTCCTGGAACCACTGTTCCAACTTGAGAATGTGAGACATGCTGCTCTCCTGTCTGAATCAGATGTATAAACCCACAAATATCCAACTGAAAGAAACCCCACATGTGCCAATGTGGAGGCCTTCAAAGCTGTCCATGGCCAGTGGGATGATTGTGGCTGTGGAACATGATGGTGTTTCAGACTCACGAAGGCAGTAGGTAAAAATTTCCTATTATGTTTCTTTCCCTTACTTCAGTTTTAAAGGGCTGCTCTTTCTAGATGTCTCTCAGAGCAAAGGCCTGTCTATACCTGAACCATAGTACATACTAGGCTGATGAGAAATGGATATAAGCTCATGATGCCTTCACAGCAGAACTGCATTTTCTCCTCTGCATTGCGTTTTATGAAACATTTTAATAGCACTTTTGCTTCTGAATAGACTTTGAGGCTTTTAAAATAACTCCAAATCAGATTATTCTGCAACTTCATAAGCCTCTTCAGCTCAGTTTCTACTGCAATGCAGTGAGTTTCTTCCATTTCCACACATGTGGACCTAGTTTACCATCACAGCCTTATTTCCTCACTACCTGCTCTCTGATGGAAAAGGGAGCAAGGAACTGAAGTCATAGCACAGGCCAAACAACCCCCTAAGGCTACTAAAACTGAGGTGAGATGTGACCAGTATAACCTAGAGAAAAAAGGTGTACATGTCTTAAATGCTTGAGTCACCTCCAGAGAGGGATATCCTGGTGCTTAGCTTTCACCAGCCCAGCTCTGCTGGACCTTCACCTACATACAAGTACTTGAGAAGAGACTCAGGCACCACAGCAGCTTGGAATGCTGGACTTTGCTACTGAGGCACCCAGGAGCCTACTCGGAGCCCAGTCTGAGCCAGCTGTTTCCGAAAAGTCCGGACATCATGAGAAATTACAGCTTTTACACTTGTGAAATTTCAACAGCATGTGTGCTACTTTTGGTTAAAGGTTTGTGTTTTCCTACCTTTACAGTAGAAGGTAGAGCGTGGACAATTATATTAGGCCTGTAAAGGGCTAACTTGTAACAAAGCCCTGAAGAAATGATTTTTAAAATAATTTCTTACTGTGGTAATTAGATAGACTGAAATTTTTCACAATTATTTCCAAAACTGTTCATGATGCTCTGGACAGTTACTTGAAAACCAGTGCGGTTTCTTGGCTGGGGATATAAAAATGCCAATGTTTTTTAACTGGAACACAACTATATTTTTTTTGCATTAACTCTTAGGTTTTCAAAAAGGAGTTTGAAATTTCCTTTGCTGATGAAAAAAGCATATAAATCTGTAATCTATCAGCAAGTTTCAGTATTATTTGAATACATGTATTTAAATGGAGATGAAAGATCAGAGCAAAGAAGTAACACTAATTCAAATATTATCACAAAGTATGGAAATATTATTGGGAAATATTTTTCACTATGCACTTAGGTTAATCTGGACTTTTATATCAACTGCTAGATTTTTATTCTATTACAATTACATGTCTAACTATAGACTATTGTGCAAACAGGGAGTAGAAAATGAAAAAAGGAGCCTTGATATTTAAATACTGCCATAGTTGGACATCAAACATTTTTAAGAAGAAAATGTACCAACTCCATCTGTTGTAATGGTACAGTGACATTCTAGATTTTAGACACCTACTTAAAATCTGTGCAGCTGATTTTTATTTTTTTCTCTACAATTTTTTTTTATTTACAAATATCCATAACAAAAAAATTCACCAAACAAATTCTTTAACACTGTGATATTTACAATTATAGGAAACTGTAAGTTTTTCAGCGGGGTAGTTTTTTTAGGGGTTTTTTGGTGGGTTTTTTTTTTTCTTTTTGTTAATAATTTTGCTGTATGTAATTGTTTTAGATGTTGTTTTTATAAAAAAGATTTTTGCAATAAATTGATAGGTAGCTTGTGCACAAGTTTATTAGGAAACTAATATGCACATGTTCTGAACTTTTTAAAATGCTATTTATTGGGTACTATGATTAAAGGGTTTCATAAATACATGCATATTTGAATGAAAAATTTTCATTAAAAAACTATGTAGTTTAAGTATTTTCACTTTTTACTTCCTTTCAGCCTTTCAGCAGATAGGAACAGGAGAATTAAGGGAAAATCAACCAGCTGAGATAGACCTAAAGTTTTCAAAATCATGAGGTTTTGGTAAATTCCCTGTACCGACAACACCTAAATACATACATTTTGAATTCAATTTTTTAAAAGCATTTTCCTGTATTTTTTCTGGGGGGTTTGTAGGAGACAAGAAACACCTGGAAACATGCATAATTTAAGTAGAAGTTATTTTGGCTAAAAGTTACAGTCCCCTTTCCAATTTATATTATTAGCTGAAAACTGACTTTTGCAACAGGTCCATAAACAAATCTTCTTCACTCAAAATATTCTCTACAAGATCACAGCTGCAGCCAACTGACCCTTGCCTGGCCAGAGCGATGCAGCCCCACCAGCTCTGCTGAGAAAACCCAGCGAGCTGAACTGGTACAGGCACCTTGGGAGGACTGGAGAGAGCGACAGCTGAAATTGTAACCCTGCTCAAACCCCTGGTCCTTGCTGCCTCCCTGGAAGAGTAGAAAGGAGGGTGCCTGGCTCTCCATGGGTGCTCACTGCAGCTAGTACTGCTGTTAATTATGTCATTAAGTGTCATCAGGCTGCACTTCAACCACATGGCTGGTTACACATTGCTGAAGACAAAAAAAAAAGTTTGCTGAAGTTGCACCAACTTAATTCAATTTGCAGCACGACGACTCCAGCTGATAGCTTTTATTTAATTTCTTGCTTATTAAAAGTAGAACTGGACCATTAAAGATAGTGCATGTGTACACCTGTAAATTCAGCAAAATCCCAATGGTACAAAACCTTGATTTATCTCCTCGACCCCTTACTGAGCAACCTGTTTCGGATGTATGAACTTTAGGTGGCACATTTTGCTACTAAACTTACCTCATTTTCAAATGCAAATAAAATAACTAAGAAAACTCCTCTAATTAATTAAACAGTTTAAAATAGACTGGTTATCACAGCAAAGTGAGAAGCTCTCATTTTTCTGTCACTTTTCTTACAACAAGCAAGTCACTATGTATTGCTAAGAACACATGAACAAGTGAGCATACCCTGGAAAAGGCAGAGGGATAATGGGAGGCAGGAAGGAAGAAGAAACAAGGTCAGTAATGTAAGTTTATTTGTGTAGGTTGCAGCCTATTGTATACAGTAGGGAGTTATGCAAGAAAAAGTAATCTTACTACTACATACAATAGCCTGTAACCTTTTCTTCACCTTGCAATGCTGTTTCTAGGCTAAGGGAAAGTTGTATTGATCCAGTTAGGAGCCAATTATTATTAACCTAATGTTGAACTTCTTTTGACCCATGACTCTATCTCCCTCCTAAATAACCACATTATTTTCCTTCAACAAAATCAAAGCACAACACACCAAGGAAATTCCTACACAGAAAACAAAAGAACTTGAGAAACAGCAACGATATGTCAGAACTTTCATCTCCTGTGCCCCAGAAGTTGAAGACAATTTTAACTGCGCTGTTTTCTACCTACAGAAATAGATCACATTGAACACCTGCTTGCACATCAGATTAGCAACAGCTCGAACAGTTTGCCTCACCTTAATAAAAACATTAACATTCTGTGTTGGTTTCCTTTACGATACTGAGGAAGAAAAATTTAATGCAAGAACAACTTGTCTAGAAATCAACACAACGCTGAAAAAGATTTCTAGAATGGGAAAGAAACCAAAGCAGTGTAGAAAATTCGTACATGAGGATTCAGAAACACTAGAAGAGGATACAAGAGATGCTTAGTTCACAGACACAAATTAATTTTTGTTTTGCTATAGTATCAGCTATCACACTGATTACATTCAGTGGATACAAACAAATCCTTTTCACTTTTCAAGGCTGCAACTGAAATGCACTCTTGACCAGACAGTTTTTGATAGCAATGGCAGGTCAGCAATACAAACAAAACTGTTAAAACCAGTGATTTTATGCAAGTTTAGTGTCCTGACAGTCAGAAAAATGCTAGACTACCACATTCTTGCCATCACTTTAGAACATAAGAATTTGAATCTGCTGGCTTTTTACAGAATAGCTTTTAGCAAATAAACAGCAACCAGGCACTTCTACATTACCATGGTAATTTTTTTAACACCATCCACTTTGTTTACAGCACAAAAAATAAAACCATTTCTGCTGTGGTAATTTAATTCAGCACTGTAGTTTTTTGATTAAAGATTTTTTCTTTTCTGTAGAGCCATGAATAAAAGCAGCAGCAGGAGTTGAAGTCAGCATATTTGTAAAAGCTGCTTTTCTGCAGAAAAGTTTCCCAGTAAAAAGGTAATCAACCTGCTCACGTCAGTGACTGCAATATTCAAAAGGAAAGAGGCCTGGAATTGTAAGGGGAATTCATAATTAATTAGTGGGATGCAATTTTAGTCCAAAATTATTTAACATTTATATCAATGGAGTCAAAAAAGAATGAAAACATCACTGAGTAGAGGTAACACAGAATCAAAGACCAGCCAATGACACAAAACCTGACTGCTGAGTGAGCAGCATGGCTTCTACTCCAGGGAATTCAATAAAAGGGAAAAGAAAATAGAAGAAAAAAAAAAAGAAATTAAATGTGCATGCTTTCTATTACACAGAATACATACATTAAAAATATAATTTCAGAACAAGGAGACCCCACAGCAGACCCCAGATTCCTGGAGCTTCAATACTCCTTTGTTATGGACTTGGGAATCATGGGGACCAGTTTGAGGGTCCAGAGCACTTACTCTCACATATTTCATACTTAGAGTTGCTTCAGAAACATGAGTTATTCAGCAAGCACACCTCAGAAGTCACATATTTCAACATGACCAACCATACACCATGTTATTGTATTTAAGAACAAAAATGTAAGAGAAAAGCTTTTAGACTGGGAATATCAATCTTGCAGATAAGTGATTTGAAATAATATCATTATAAAAGAAATAAAACTAAAACCAAGGAACAAATATACTCTCATTCCAAGGCTATGCTTAAATAGAGAAGTAGTGAACAGGAAAAGTTATGTAACCTTTCCATGCAGCTCCTGGAAAATTATGTGCTGTGCTGGCATACATACTTCAGGAAGGATAGTTTAGGGTTAAATACGAAGATTTGAAAGAATTATAAGAATGAGAAAAGGATGTGAAAATACAATCTTTGAAGAAAAACCTAAGATGCTCATTCTAACTCTTTGAAGCAAGAGGAGTCTACAAAATTATTTGATTACAACCTGTAAAATCCTATATTGGGGGATAAATTTATAACAAAAGATGTTGAAATCCAGAGGATAATGGTACATTTATAACCATTATGGTTGGACACAGAAGCCAGGTAAACACAGGCTAATAGGTGAATACTCTTAACAAGCTCAATCAGGGACTGGAGCTACTTAACAAGCTGGTGGAGTGTTCTTTAACACAGGGAGCTAATGCAAACAATTGAGGCACTACAGGTTCAAATTCAACAAAAGCCATGTGGTAGAAGTTGCACTTTAATTTAGGAAAATCTACTGGCTTGTGGTATGCATAGCACAGAGTCACAGTACTCCCTCTTCCCCCTGATATTCTAGCATGATGAAAACATTGACTTCTGAAAAAAAAAACCCAAACCACACCCAACAAAAACCTCCAGCTCTTTCACTGCTACCAGAGCAATTCTTTTGCAATCAACTCGTGTATCCAGAGGCTTCCATTTACAAACAATCCGAAATCTTTGTGAAAAACTAGGTAGCTGCTGATTATAAAAAAATATTTTGTAGTAAGACAGCCACTTTTTTAGTGATCTTTAAGATTCAATTTGAGTATAAAGTGTTTTCACTGTCTGATTCGTTATCTATACCTTAATAAAATTTTACTGCAAACAGATACAAGTTCCTTGTGTGTTAGCTGTACTCCCCCATTCTTTATCTGCTCACTGTACTGTTTATTTAAGATTTGAAGGAAAGTTCTACCCAATTTATTACAAAACCTTTGGCTCTGCTATGTGGCAAAGATGTATGCACCAGAATACTTGGGTGTCATCACCACAAAATAGAAACTCTGGTACTGCATGATAGCAGCCAGCTTCCAGAGGCAGCATCAGCAATATTCAGCTGCAGAGGGCTGTAAATGCTTTGTGAAGGGCTCCTTTCCATTTCCCCTGGGACAAATCAATAGTCCAAGCCTCCTTTTTCTGTTTACTTCATGCATAGCCAGTTAGCAGATCAATACTGATTTGTATTCTAAAGAACGACTAACCTTTATTTATTTTTATAAAGGAATAAGCTCCTACTAAACTTTCAAATAGATGCTGGAGATTTAATGGCATTATAGAGAGAGATCCTTCAATGCCAATGATGTACAAGAAGGATTAGCTGCTACTGGTGGAATATGGGGTGTTAACATTTCGAACGTTTTGTGGATGGATATCCAAAGTAAATGAAAAATGCCTGTTGTCAATTCTATGCTTGCTGTTGCTCATTAACTTCCATACCAGAGCTTTGAGAATCTTCCAGTTCCTCTGTACATAATTTATTTTTGTACAGAATTTGGAAACTGGACTTATTATGGGATAGAGGGAACCAAAGAGCAAAAAAAAAAAAAAAAAAAAACAGAAGAAAGGTCCAGAATAGAACAATGATCATAGCAGATGCTGCACACACTTTCAGTTTGTGATTTGCTGCAATTCACCTGGACTATTTAAAAGCCTGTGATGGATGAGGGGCACAAAAGATAGTTNAAATAAAAGTTCTTGTCATTGCACAGTATCAGGAATTTAACATATACTGAGAAATAAATGTCACTGAGAGATCAGTATTCTCTCCATACACAGAAAGTGCTATGGGGTGAATGTCTTATCACATCTAAAATATGTTCTGATCTTCTAACTCCATTTTTTGGACACACTTTAAAACAAGCAAATTATTTCAATTTTCCTTTTGCATCCTATTGACCTTCACATTTATACTTGCATTCCTGAGGGCTGTATGTTAAAAACAGTTACATGCATTAGAGCCCCCCTTACCTCAAAAGGAAACCAAACGCCTCCCACAAGTCTTCCTGCCATTATCAGGCCTTTCAATACCTGTAGTAAAGGGGTTGTCTGACAACACCTAGCATACTGCAGTGGCAGATGCTGGGAAGAAGGTTTCTAGCCAGTCAGGAAACTGCTGCTACTTCCCTTTCCATCAGCAGCAAGTAAGTCAAGGCAGAGATAGCACACTGCATTTCAAAAGGGCTATCTTTTAAGAAAGGAAATAAAACACTGCTGTCCACCCCACATCTTAACAGCAAAATCAAAAATCCTAAAATATTTCTTTGAGACCTAGTTATTGTCTGAAGAACATAAATCAGTGCAACAACAGCAGTCCAGAGAAGGTTTGAACACCACTATAAAACAAAGACTCTCTCTTATCACAAGCACAGAGCAATGACTTTTGTTAATGTTATTTTTACTCACATGGTACAAAGCAGTTTCTGGTCCAGGTGTGCCCATGACTTCTTGTCTCAATGACTCCATTTGTAAACTAGGCAACAGCGAGTAGTGACTTGGACTACTACTCTTGTCTCCCTTCTTTTTGGACTTTTTCCCAGTATCCTTTTTGCTATTCCTTTGAAACATGTAGTCTTCCTGACCTATTTTCTCATTGCTCATATAGCGGAGCAATGAGTTTTCTGTTGGAAGAAAAGTAATGCAAACTATCATTGTGAACTGTGACATGCATGTAAATCCTACTTCCCAAACATGCAATATTCTTCCTAAGATCTACCGTCAATTTTAACTCTTCAGGATTATTTCATTAACAAAACACATTTGCTTCTTTGGTTCAGATATAATAAGAAAGCAAAACTTTTGGTAGGGAAAACTCATGATTCTTATAGCTTTCTCGTGCATTTTAAATAAAGGGAACAATACGTAAAAGAAGTTGCAAATCTATAAAATTTGTCTTGGAATTTAAAAAAAAATGAGCAATGATGGATAATTTTTGGGGTTTTGCTACTTTTTTACCAGGAGTCCTAATGAATACAAAGGTCAGTGGTGCCATACATTTTAAAGTAATTTGCTCTGAACATACATTGGAGAGCATTAACCATATCATACATAATTTCCCTGAATACTCGCCCAGCATGTACCAATTTGTAGCTCAGACATCCTGACCCAGAAACAATGTCTGTCCCTTTAGGAAATCTTAGCAGATTTCTTTTTCACAAAATCGTCTGGTCTTTCCTTGTATTAAAATCAACTTCTAGTATCCAACAACCTCCTGTGGCAAGAGGTTCTTTAGCTTGACCACAAACTGCACCAGCTCATTTTCTTTTTAACCAGCATCCAACAGAGATATTTGATCTCTCTGCTCCTGTTTCAGATTAAACATTGACAAACCTATTTCCTTACTTCACTTCACACAAGCTTTTATAAACCATTATTATATCCTACTTAAGTCCTACAAAATGATAATGGCCAGCCTGCTTAACTGACCCCAGTTAATATGTCAATTCATGCATCTGATTAATTTTTGTCATCTCCTAAACCTTCTTGAATTCAACTGTATTTTTCTTAAGAGATTAAGAGACTGGAATTGCACACACACAGCATGAGCAACAACTGACAAAGCAGCATAAGAATACGTCTAAATTTGGTCTTGTATTCTTTTCCTAATAATTCCTAAGTGTTTCCTTTTTTGATCCCTACTGAATATTTAGTTAATATTTTTACAGAAATAGCTATCATACACTGTAACATCTTGTTCCTGACTGATAACAGCAATCTCAGAGGTCATAATTTTGTATGTGCAGTTATGTATCCAAGCCTCAGAAACCAAATTTTTGAAGAACTTATCCTCTGATTTTGAGGCAAATCCCATGATGCTCTAGAAGGTTTTCTGTACAAAAAAGAACTCTTAAAGACAAAGAAATGTGGAATATGATTGTCATTTAAGCATAAAAAATATTTATCAGTAGTAATCATACATTTTTGTTCTCTAGTATTATGAAATTAAGACCAGTTTCAAAATGGATGGGATAATACAGCTGCATCATTAAAATGCCAACATGAATTTCAGACAAATTTCATGGCTTTGCAGTCATGACTTTCTTTTGCCTGGTTAATCAACTTCCTTAATCCTAAAACGTACTGCAAAAATTAAGTACACATAATAAAGAAAATACCAAAACAGGTTCACAAACAGCTAAGTAAGCAGCAAAATCATGTTGAAATATATAGCTTAAAGCAAGATAAAACCCATAATGCCTTGTATAACATGTGTGTTCAGATCACTTACCTCTCCTAGTATCTCTTTTTATTTTATTGGGGTCTTCATAATCTCCCACCCAGTTATATTCTACTGGCATAGAAATGGGTCTCAGCTTCCCTGGAAACAGAGGTAAAAATTGAGATCATGCACCATAAGGCAGCATTAACCCAACATTCTTTAGAAGAACAAATTATGTGCTAAGCTGCTATTCTTCAGGGTTGCTTGCAAAAGAGGATCCAGCCTTGCCTCTGAACAAGAGGTTAAGCCAGGAGTTCTGTTTTCTTTAACAGGAAAGAAGCAGCTAAGTATTTAATGGATTTTTTTTTTTAAGTTTAGAAAATAAATCCAGTGCCCTGCAAAATCATCACTGGAGTGATCTTGGACACTGATAAACGCACTCGAATTACTTCAGTTTTCACTGAGCAATGCCTGTTTTTTATTCTGGAAGGCCCTGGCACATGGGAGAACTGTTTTAAAGCACATGTGAATTGCTGGTAACAGAAACTTCTGCACATCACTGAAGTACCTTCACAAATAACATATTTGCTGGTGGGCTTACAAGATCCATCAGGGACTAAGTAAGAAAGGAAGTAGAAAACCTCTACATGTAATTTCTTTTGTAGCATTTCATCCACAGAAAGCAAAGTACATTATCATTACTAAATACACTTTGACTTCAGACAGCAAAAAAAAGAAAAGCTGAAGACTATTCTCTCTTCTAAATTTTGATTGGAAGCTGCTGGATTGATTTTAAAAATGCTGTAAACTATGATTTCTGTTTAAGGATTGCACATATATAGCTGGAAATCAGTGAAATCGGTGTGCCATGGAACTTAGTGGAGCCACTTGGAGTGGTCTGAATTCTTTAGCAAGCTAAATAGTGGACTGAAACAAAATGTAGTTAAATAATACATTGAAACAACACAGAGTAGCATAGCACATGACATATCTGACAGACTGAGAACAAAATGTTTTCCCAACAAGATCAGCCTTTGCTCTTTTTAAAATCAATCTACCAGTCACAAAACCAGAAAGTGAGCAAATGATTTGGTTTTAAAAGTAGCAAGGCTAAAAGTAAAAACTTCAAAAGTTTTGTAAATTATTTTAGTAGAAAATCCCTACGTAAGTCTTACTCCACATTTTTGAAGTTAAATCCATGAGACTGAAAAAAAGAGACATGTTTATAATGAAAACAAATGCATGTCCATCTCCCAACACCACGCAGGCAGCATAATGTTAAAAGTTTTTATTATCTTAAAAAAAAAACNGTTCTGTACAGACCACAGGATCAGGTCACAAATATATCACTACACAGGAAAATCAAATATATTTTAAACTTTTCACCAATCATTTATTTTACTATTTAGGGACACACATTTTAAGTCTAATTAAGGCTGGTGAGATTTAGTGCCCACAAAGTCATTTCCTGAGTGAGGATGTATTCAGCTCATGTTTACTTGATCAGAAGCAGCTTTCAACAGTTTCCCTTTCTAGAAATGAAACTTTCTTATCTTTGTGAGGCTGAACATACAGTATCTTATTAATAGGAACTGCACATTTAATAAAACAGAAAAGCTACAAAGTGGTATAAAATCTGACTGTTATCAAAAGTAACAAGAAATTTTCTGTGAAACCTTCAGCTGTTTTAAGTACCTCCTTTTGTATCTGGCATTAAAACTGCAGTGGTCAAATTTGTTTCTTTCCTTAAACTCAAATTTTATTTGCTTGTTACCTCTCCTATCAACCTTGGTTTTAACCCCTATTGGATTCCCTAACCTCTTTTCCATGGGGAGGACACTCAGGAAAATTTTTATCTTGCATGTGAACAGAAGCTTTCCAAGGCCAATCAGCAGCAACTATACAACAGCTAGAAGCCAGTAAGAGCATAAAAGAGAAATATCTTTGTTAATACTGCCCAAAATGTCAAAAGATTCCCATAAAGAAATTACAGAGGGCCCTATTAACCTCTCATGAAGGAGGACTGAGAAAATTTTTGTAAAAAAAAATTGACACCACCACAAAACTAATGGGAAGCACACGTTGAAAACAATTATTTCTCTAGGCCTGGGAACTCTCTTTGACCTTTTTTAATGGGTCACCATAAGCCAGAAGAGTGTTATTGTCATTTTCCAGATTTCTGTGAAGCCCTAAGGTCATGCCTACCCACAAACCTCATGTTAACAAATGCCACGTGGGAAACTTTAGAAATTAATGCTGAAATGGTAACATTTTTAGAAAATACACTTAAATGAAAATGGACTTGACTATGTGAATTCATTAAAAAAGAAGAGAGATCAAAAGTGAAAGGCTGTAAAACAAATGTCTTAAATAATGACTGATTTTCAGAGGAGTCTTTGATCCATGTCTTTATGACCCTTTCTGCTCACAGAAAAAAAAGGCTAAAAAAGCTATCCTATAACAAAATAATGGATTCAGCAATCCTTGAAGAAGAAATGTGTTCTTCACTCTCGACCACTAGTATTAAAATTTAATGTCTGGAACATTGAGTACATCTCTGTTAATAGAACTGACTGCAGCCACCAATTGTAATATCTGAAATACTGGAGTAATGAAAGTGATATATCCATTAGGAAAACTTAGCAGTTATTTTGCACAGAACAGGCACGGTTAGAAAACATTTGAAAACACTTTGAAATCAAAAGGATACTGAAGATTTTTCAGCAGGATGGTGTACTTGTGTAGAAAGGGTGCACTTTGTGAAAATGCAACCTTTCATGTTGTGCAAGCACATTGTTCCATGTCCTAAGGATACTTTACATAGCTCAAGTTCAATTTATATCAAGGTTCCCAGGTGATTTTGGAGCTTGGCTGCATGATATACTAAATCTATGCTTCCTCATAAATTACACCTATTTTCTTCACAAAGGGATATGATGACAGGATTGCTATAACAACTTTAACATACAGCTTGTGCTCACTTTAAAAGCTGAAGTAACATAGCAGGTAGGTTGAAAATATATTCAAGTGTGTCCTCAGCTAATACTGTAGCAGTTAAAATACCTTTTTTAAACATGAGATTTCCTCTTCATTTTCTTCTATATAAGCCTAACAACTCTATGTCTGTACAAATTTTGTACTTGGCAACAGAAAAACAGTTCTCCCAGTCCAAAGTTGAAACAAGTTACCATACTAGCTAAAGGAAGAGTTCCAACAGTTTCAAGGGTAAAATAAGATGTAGTACAAGGGTTTGAGCATCAAAACTCCCACCAGAACTTGTTTCTGAATTCTAATCCTAAATAAGCCAAAATCCAAGATGTGGATGTAGCACAAATACATGTGCATGTTTACATGCAAAATTCCTTCTTGAACAACCTATGATCTCAAATAAAGAGGAACTGCTATATGTAAAAATCCATCACTTGCAATATAGGAAGTTACAGGAGGTTAATACCTCAAAATTACCACAAAAAAAGCACACTGCTATCAGTCATACTGCACGTCTGGGACTAAAGAAAAATTAAAGAGTCTTAGAGAGCAGTGCAGCATGAAAGCAGCATGTCATCTCTTGCTAAACCTGAAGGGGTTTGATTGTCATTATACCTAGGAAAATCTTTCCAAAGCTGAATTCCTAAACTTATTCAAGTCTTGCCCTTAACATGAGAGAACATTTTCATTCTGTGTTTTTAGTAAAAAAAATATGAGTTTCTGGTATATGCTTTTTTTAATAAAATAATACTGAAACATAGTCTGGAAAACTAAGCTGACGGCAAAAATAGAACTTATATGCAGAAAACCCATCCACTTTAAACTGGACTTACCTGTCACAGTAAGTAATAAGTAAGTATTTTTCTTTCCTATAAAAGAATAAGCTCTTAGGCTGACATTGGACTAAAGTAGTATTGAATTCTCAGCAAAATCAATGGCCACCAGAAATATTTTCATGGTTAAAAACAAAAGCAGATGCATGAAAATCCTAATAACAACAAATGGTGATTATCTAAAGATAAGATCAATGCTGTACCATATGTCGGTGTGCTCTCTCTCCTTCCAGGACCACTTGTTCTTCCTTTCTCATACTCATAGCAGTACAAAACTGCATCTTCTTCAACCACATTGAAGCGTTTCCGATATTCCTGGTCCAGAAATGAGTTTGGAGATTCAGATCCTGTATGAACCGGTTTGCCCACTATATGTCTGCCAACATCATCACAGGGGAGATTTCCCTTTTCATCCCTTTAGTTAAAAAGAGAAGTTTTAAAAATACTGAGATAAGACACTGATTTTTTTTAAACTGTGAATATTTCAATAAACATGGGCCTATGTCAATATTTCATACACTGAAACAGATGAAATACACCCCACATCAGGATCACACAGCACATATGCATATGTATGCCAGTTACCTCACACATCTCTGTTCAATTCTTTACAGATTTATCCATCTCATAGGTGTCTCTTGAAAAGAATTATGGAAGTAAAATTGATGTGCAGTTACTCTTTTTATTTTTCTTGGATTTTGTAGAATCTACCTAGCATTTTGTGATTTGGGAATAATGTTGGCATTATGTTCTTATACTTGCATTTTTAAATACATTGGATAGTTTTAAGACATGGCTACACAGCAAGCATCAGCAAACTCAATCTTATTGCTTACAATTTAACCCCAGATCAAGAAGAGCCAGGCACAGATGTACAGACACCTGACATAGTTTTGGACAATCATTTCAGGTCTAGCAGTTGTATAAATACAATCTGTGCAGTTTCACATATAGTGTGTAGCACCTGCTTATCAGCTGCTACCCCAGGACAGTGCTCATTTTGCACTTTGTGTCAGATCCCCAGGATCTTTTTGCTTTCCTGCACTCCTGCCCCAGTCTTTGAAAATGGAAACTACTCAAAGGCATCAACAAAGGAGAGGGCAAGCTGTGCTGGGTGAGGAGTCCTTTCTTGCACTAGATGAGCCAGGGCTCATCTAGTAAACACACTGGTAGAACTGTGCCTGGATATGGCTGCAAAAGACCTGATGAGAGAGTCATTCCTGGGCAGCAAAATGCAGGTAGTCAAGAGAGAAGCAGGTAATCAAGAGGTAATCAAGAGAGAAGCTGGCCCATATGCTCTTGGTAGAGTCCTTCAGGCCCTGTGGGCTTCCATGAGAGTTCCAAGCTGGCCAGCATACTGACCCTACATGGCACCTTGAGACTCCATCTGAGGACCAAGCAAAGCCTCCTCATGAAGGATGAAAAAAGGCCATCCTGCCTCGGTGTGACAGTGCAGCACCACACACCCCCACTGATCACTACACTCACTTTGGCAAGCTGCTTTCCCAGAGCAGGGATGGTGTTGGCTTAGGGGGGAGGGGGGGATGCTGGTGCAGTTCCAACAAGGCTGTGGGCTCTCCTCCAGTCACAGAGACTTTCTGTGGGGACAGAGCTGGGGACACCAGCAGGTAACACAATGGAGACTGGCACAAACCAGCCAGATGCCAAAAAATGCTGCAACCATCATCGGGGCTGGCACAAGGAAGGCAGCACAGCCTGGCCTGGAGGGATCTTCATTGCAAGAATGGAGTTAAGTACAGAGCCACCAGGCAAACACACTTTGTCACAGCCTTCTGGAGATGAGGGCTCCAGTTCTCACCCTCAAAGGTACTTGATAAATATGAGCAGGCACTAACATACAACCAGCTCTCCTGAGTAACCAGCACATGGAAAATGCTGGTCCCTTTTTGTCATGCCATGCATGTGAGGATATGTCAGCAGCTGTACGGTCTGTGGGCATAATCACCAAGGCTTTGGGTTTTACAATTTACATCAAAATATCAAGTCTTTTCCTCTATTCCAGTAACAAAAGGAGGGCTTGTTTGTTTGCTTTTTTTCCTTTGGAATGGCAACAACAAACTGAGAAACAGATGTTGAGATTTAATATAGTTAATCATGGACAAAAAACCTGATGAAATGCCCAAACAAGTTATTCAGAAACACTACACCCTATGTGACAGGTGAAATCAAGAACAGTGCATTTGGATTAAGCTGATGAAAAAATTCAAATGTACAAAGCTTAATCTCTCTACAAGATTATCATAAATCTCTTGTAAGGTTTACTCCCAATTGGTCCAAACTACTGCATCATGATTTAAGAGATGTTATTAATAAATAATCAAAATCCATTTGGAAGATCTCAATTTCTAGAGCAGAACTCAAAAACTGAAGAGCAATGAACACTCACCAAAAATACTTTAAAAATGAGGATGGCACTTCTTACCAAACAAAAGTATTTTTGTGATGGTAAACATAATCAGAATCAGTACAAATGTACTAGTTCTTTTAAGATTGTATAGTTTCAGGAGCACAAGGTCTTTACCATATGACTACTGCATTCAAAGAGAAACACACCTAAGACTATGTGTTTTGGTTGGCTTTTCCTTTCCCCCAGCTTTTTTTTGTTGTTGTTAATGGATTAGAAATAAATATTTGGTTCTTCTCTGTAAATTTTCTGAAATCCATGTCCTTAAAATATTTATGTGAGCATAACAAGGAACTGTTATCAGGAAGGTTAAAATATATATTCGATTCCTGTGCACAATTCAAGTGTCATAATTGAGAATGTTTTTATTTAATTGAAAGAAAAATAATAGTTGTAGTAGACTAGAGTATGTGTAAATTCAACTGGATTATACATCCCACATTTGAATTTTTTTTTTCTCTTAGAAACCAAGTCAGGTACAGATGGGGCATGGATAAGGAAGGAACATGGGACACAGCTTAAGGCTTCACAAAAGGTTTGTGACATCTTCACGAAGTCAACGTCACACTTCTGCCCTGGAAGGTTTTTCGTATCTCTGAAGAGTAAGAATTTATCATAGAATGTCAACTTCTCCCCAACAGGCAATTTAATTTGCCATATACCTCATTCTTGGACAGCCCTCTGGAAAGTCCTGTCAGTATCAGGTCATGCATCTTATTAATTGGCTAGAGGAGTTGCTGATAAAAAAGTGTAAGAAAAACTCAGCTACAAGAAACTCGGGTACAAGAAAGAACATTCTGCCCTTACAAACTTCCCAAGAAAGTTAACTAAAAGCAAGAAGTAGTTTAAAAATACATTAACTGGGCATATGATAGCTTGCATCTAAGAATATGGAAGCTTTACGAATTCTGATGCCTCTTAAATACAATCCAGACCTCTGGGTAGCCACTTTTTGTATTATTTGTAGACCTAATTCTCTGAGAATTTCAGGAATGCCAGATCTGAGTACCTCACGGAATTCCACTGAATCATTTGTGGCTGTGTAAAGGTAGGCTAAATGAATCTGCAAGGAGCATTTGCTGCTCTTCTGGCTCAGCAAGTCCAGAGACCTGGGAGAAATGACAATGCCTGGTCCAGGTGACAGGTCAGAGTAGCAGCTTTATTGACAGGGAACAGCATGGTCACTGCACAGTCTAGCAGAGTGGCCACACTGAAACACAAAGCTGAAATTTGCTCTAGTGCTATCTAATCAAATATATCTAAAAAAAGAAAACACTGTGGCAGGACTAAACAGTGCTGTTGTTGAAGTGGAAAAGTTTCTGGCATTTAACTCAGACTCCCTTGCTGCATCATGATTATTGGGCAAGGGGACAAATATTAAAGATTCAGGGTTTCAGGTAACTTTTACAATTCTGAATGAGGATGAGACTGTTGACTGATTACTGATTTCCCCATATCTGAGAAAACAGGGTACTGAACCTTCTTTTCCAAAGGCTACTGTTCATTTTGCAGACAAGATATTCAGAATACTGTGGGTCTGATTCAACACATTTACCCTGAATAACCAGTTTACCTGCAAAATACAGTATTAATACAGTATTATCTGCAGGGCAGACTAATAAATAGGTATGAACAGAACCATCAGCTACTTCACAAACATTTTTTATATCAAATTTTACTATGAAATGATTTTTTTTACCTTGGAACATAAGGTTCTGTTGGAGGAGGGGGTATGTACAGATCCTGAAGGGCAGAACTGTCTCTTTTTGTAGGTGTGCTGATAGTGCTGGAAGGAGTAGCAACACTGCTTGTAGGGCTTCTAGGAATAAGAGGCTGGTTCAAAAGAGAGAGAGAAATAATCAAGATTATCTTTATATAGTATACATATTTATTTGTAAAAGCCAATACCAGATTAGAGTTCAGAAAGCTGAAGAAATAGTTAGCAGTTGTAATGTTTTGTGTGCTTTCAAACTAACTAAAAAAACCATTCATACTAAGAAAACAGATCCACAAATGGACATGTATTGTGCTAATAAAACTGACTTCTCTGATTACATCTTCTTCCCTTTAGCACAGCAAGTTTATTGCCAATGCCCATAAAATTAGTGATCTCTAGAGCTACTGGTGAAATCTTAACGAGTAAATAACATACAGAATCCAGTTAATTCCTTAATTAAACTAACATTGTAAAGAAAAAGTGTAGTGTTTACAGCAAAAAGGTGCATGAATAGGCATTAAATTGAATGTCAAGTCCTCCCATCTGCTCTACAGCTTAAGAATTAAATGTAAAAGCCTCAGTTTATGCCTGCAGATGCTGTTTAATCAGGTACTGCATCCTCAGAGCACACACACTATGAGAGAATCAACTGGAGATTATTATTATTATTCTTCATTCCCCTGGGCACACTCCTCACAAAATAACATTTACTCACAGGTAAATAAACTCTACCCTCCTTGCAAAATAATAATGCATTCTAGCTATCACTCCAGTCCAGATAGAATCCTTCCTCTTAATCCCATTTTTTCACAAGATTTTCCCAAGATTTTCTAAGTCTACACAGATGCAGAAAAATCAAATGAGAAGAAAAGTTTGATTGTTTTAGTCTACTTAATCTGTCTAAAACCAAAAGCCTTGTGTGGCTTGGTTCGTGTGATAGCTAAACTCAGGCAGAAGAAAAAGAGCAGAACAGCAAGTACAAGAGTATCTTCATATATCCTAAAAAGAATCTAATATTAAAATAAACTGAGTTTTGCTTCCAAAGAGTTTTTTTCTCCTCCATCTTTCTGTAAGTTTACTCCTTGAAGAAAGAAGTGCTGGGATTGAAGAGAGTTCACTATACCTATAATTTCTGACCTTAGTAACTACTTGAAGACATAAACATTTCAGATTGCATTGATGGCAGAGAAGCTCTAAATGTGGACTGAATGGGTGCATAGAAAGATCCTTCTCCCAGCACTATTACCAATACTGTATGACAGACCAAAAAGGTATTCCTGTGCAGAATAATCAGCTCTCATTTTCTAGATATTAATCTTGACTCTGTAGCAGAAAACCCCAAAGGTTTAAAGCAGGAACACTGTCAGAATGTTGGCCTTTCTTCAGCTCATGATAAGCCATTCAAATCTATGCCTGTCAAGCCAAGGCCCCACCACCGTGTTACTTTTTTACAAACTGTATGTAGGAACAATGAGTATCACTTAGGAAACCTCATCCTTTAGCCAGTTACTGCCTTGTTTTAGGAACAGAGCTGTGCTAGATGCTATTTAGCTCTAACACAATAAAATGCATGCTTAAAATTTGCTTGTTAAAACTTTGCAAGTCCACCTTTAGAGCAAAAGCTATAAACTGACACAAATTTTCTGGTTTTGAACGTTCAAAATCTGTCTCCTTTAACTGTTTTGTTGCTCATTAGAGTTAATGTGAGTATCCTACAGCCAGGCCAAGGAAAGACTGCCAGTATTTACAGGAAGAGAGGGAGAAAGACACACACAAAAACTCAGACAGGTAAAAGACTACAACCACTAAAAACAAGACAAGTCTGCAAAAATAAGAATAAAGTTGGTGGTAAAAACAGTGTAAAAAACCCAAAGCAACCCAAAACAGTAAAAAACATCCTAAACATCCACCCTCCTTCTTTCAGAGAAACAAAAATCTTATCCTTTGAATTTTTATTTGGCACTGTAGCCATAGATATTTTTGAATCACTCACTAATACAACAGTGTTTGTTATCTTTCTGATACCCTGCACCTCTATGACAAGAACACTCTGTGGCTTCCTGAGTAGCCTGTTGAATTAATTTTCATTGTAAGCCAAGAGGATTTTGTGACCTAGAGCCTGTTTACACTTCTTAAGCCCAAGCTGTTTGCTCATGGCTCATACCAGCAGAAGCACTGAGAGGAAGACAAACTGTGTACATGGGTTTGCTTTTATCCAGTTAGAGGAAGAAGACAAGCCTTTACCTGCATGAAAAGGCAGGTAAGAGGAAAGGAGGACCTAGAGACTGGAATGGTGGTGGTCATTATGAGCTTATGGTTTATGTTACCATAAATCATGCTCAAGCACATGCGTGTTCTGGACTTAAAAAGAGTTTGATGTACCTCAGGTGGTCCTGACAAGCTACTGGAGGGCTAGAGGACACAGGGAAAGAATTTCCCTTGTGTTACAGCCTAGAATACATGGCTGCAACTATTTAAATTCAAATGATATTGCCCTAATTTCTGAAGGGAAAGAAAGAAAGAAAGGAAAAAAAGGAAGGAAAGGAAGGAAGGAAAGAAAGAAAGGAAAGAAAGGAAGAAAGGAAGGAAGGAAGGAAGGAATAAAGAAAGGAAGGAAGGAAGAAAGGAAGGAAGAAAGAAAAAGGAAAGAAAGAAAAGAAAGAAGAGAAAGAAAAGAAAGAAAGAAAAGAAAGAAAAGAAAGGAAAGAAAGAAAAGAAAGGAAAGAAAGAAAAGAAAGAAAAGAAAGGAAAGAAAGAAAAGAAAGGAAAGAAAGGAAAGAAAGAAAAGAAAGGAAAGAAAGGAAAGAAAGGAAAGAAAGGAAAGAAAGGAAAGAAAGGAAAAAAGAAAGAAAAGAAAGAAAAGAAAGGAAAGAAAGGAAAGAAAGAAAAGAAAGGAAAGAAAGGAAAGAAAGAAAAGAAAGGAAAGAAAGGAAAGAAAGGAAAGAAAGGAAAGAAAGGAAAGAAAGAAAAGAAAGAAAAGAAAGAAAAGAAAGAAAAGAAAGAAAAGAAAGAAAAGAAAGAAAAGAAAGAAAGGAAAGAAAAGAAAGAAAAGAAAGAAAAGAAAGAAAAGAAAGAAAGCTCAAGTCTGAGGAATCTGTTTGGTATGGTGTAACACACAGCCCTGACATACAGGTCAGCTTGTCCTCCAGGCAATTTGCTGGTTGATCCTGGAAATCAGTTTGGGTTTGTACATCACTGACAAATGCATATTTTGGTTTATCTTCCAGCACAGGAAGATGATTAAAAGAGTGAATGCAACAGGAAGAAATGGTATTCAGTCTAACACAGAAAGCCACAAGCTACCCAACTTACTGAAGGCAAGTATTCCCCTGCCAGACACTTTCAGAGGTGAAGTTATACCATAGCTGGGGATACCCTGAACGACACAGCACAGCAAAGCAAATTCACCTTCCCAGCACACCTGGAGCTCCCAAGGGGACAGAAATCATAATACAATCCAATCCAGGTGGAGGTACAATCCTGTAGGATTGTCTAAAAACACACCAGGATGTCTCATAGATTTTCCATATCTCATTTGCATTGCCAAACTCAACTCTCTGCTTACTTCCACAGAAACAGAAAAGTTGTCTACCCAGAAAAAAAGGGAAATCCAAATTTAAAAATAGATCATCACTTTAAAAGAAAAAAAGGTATTTATCATGACTACACTAGTAAATCAGTAGCTTAGTAAGAATTTTTACATGGTAAAACATTTAAATGGTCTCTTCTGGTAGTAGCTCTGCTGAGACACACTTAGAGCACTGCTGTAATTTCCACCTTGGGCTGTAAGAGTTCAGCTTTCATTTTTATATACAGAACTAAAAAGTCTTCAGACCTCTTTGGTTGAAAAGAAAGCCCTCAGAACACAGCCCAGAGGTATGGTACATCCACACAGCATTTTGCATTGAAATTTAGAGACCTCAAATGTTCAGGTCAATCTGGTCACCTGCAAGTACCCAGCTCATGCAGCTCTCTATTTCAATGGCAGCCACTCAGTGGGCCACATGCAGGCACACTGGACACAAAACCACATGCATCTCCAATCAAGTATTTCTCAATTGGATGCCTTGGAGATCAGTGATATCATTGAGGTAATTCTCTTCCAAGGAGTAGAGCTTCTCCTGCTGCAGTTCCTTTTGGCAGGCTGGGCCAGGGCAAGTGGGATTGCTGAAACAGCAATAAAACTAAAACTTTTTCAGGTTTGAAGGGTTGAATACTTGGCCCATGGGAAAAGCCTGACAGAGAAAGTCTAGAAGTTATATATTGAAATTGGAACAACCTAAAAAATGTCCCACAAATGACCCTGCATCAATCTTAACCCACAATGACAGACACAAAATCTGTAATTCAATATATTTTGGAGTACTATTTCTCAAACATGATGAAAGCATCACCCTCCCTTAGGTTCATCAGTCTTCAGAGCCTTCCCTAAACTGTCGCTTGGCTGCAGAACAGGCAACCAACTGTTTCTCTTCACAGCTCAGTTTCTGTAACACTGGGAAAAAGGAAATTCCTGTAAGTACTGACTGACAGCACTCAAGTCCCCTCTCTCCAGAAGCTGATCTGGCCCTGGTTGGCTCTGCCCTGTGGTCTCCACCTCCCTCTTGCTAACAGGACCCATTGCTGCTCTTCGCAGCCCCAGTCCTGGAGGAGCTGGCAGGGTGTCCCAGTGAGTCAGCATATTCTTTTTGATTTTTCTATATAAACAATGGATGTAATCAATATTTAATATATACTATCTAAAATTCTTTCTAATGTTTTCTAAAACTCTTTGAACCTTTCATTAACTCCCTTGGAAGCTGCAATATAAGTTTGAGAAACATTGCTCCAAAAAAGACATACAATTCTTCAAAATATAAGCAAAACTAATACAAAATTTTAAATTACATTATCTTTATACAGTATTAGCATCAGTAAGCAGATTTTACTGCCAATATATTTTTCATATTGGATCAAAGTTATACAACACATTGAAAAAAATGTTTCCAATAAAATAAACTTTTTACAAGAACAACCATGACAGGAAGTAATGAGATACTGTAACTAATTCAGAGTTCATTTTAACAGTGCTACAAAGAATGCCCAGTTCTCATGCAGTTACAAGACATCTAAGTAATGAAAAAGCAAACAAGTTAGTATTTTATTAAAATTTAATAATTTAAAAGTGTAGGATCATTAATTCTAGCAATAAATGATGAAAACAGTATATAGCATTGTATCTAGATGAATGGAGGTAATATAATCAAGTAAAAATATACTGAATAAAAATAATAAAAGCAGCATTTTCTTTCAAACAAAGGACTTGTTATTGTTGCTGTTGCTTGTTAGGAAAATGAAAAGCTGAATATATTACAGTGGAAATAAGATGCACTTCTAATCCAAAACAAACTCTTAAAAAAACTACAGATACTGAGTTGCTGGTGATTTTATAACAGAACAATTTAATCAGATACAAAACAGTACAGCGAACTATTAAGACATACAAAAGGTGACATTTTAAAAAGCTTGGTAAAGGAGGGGTCAGAAGGTTTTTTCCCAAGTCAACACACCAGATGTGGCTGGCAGCTGAACCTGCCCCGGCCTCACTGCCATGAGGAGGAGCCTTCTCACTGACACCAGCAGGTGCATTCCAAGTTAACCGAAGCATGGCACACGTTGCTCTAGCACTCCTTTTCTGTATTGACAAAAAACTGGATGAAGAGTCTTCCACACTGTAATAAAGTCCATTTTTCTTTGAGTAATTAACACAGCATTTTCCAGAAGGCAAAGGAGGACTTTGCAGCTAGGTTCTTGCTACTGTGCTGACAGTGACTTACACAAAATTTCGTATGCTCTGAGAATCTTCTCTATTGAACTTTCCACCCTCATTCAAAAAGCACTTCAGGGGGCCTTCCTTTGAAACCTCCACAAAATAACACAAAGTGGAAAGGAGAAATAAAACAGACCATCTAGAGTAGAGGACATTTATTTAGGTTAGGTTTTGAACCAGACAAAAATTTGGAGAGTTCAAAGATAGAGTTACCTCTATGTCAAGCAAGAAAAATGAAAAAAAATTAAAGGTTAAAGTTAATTGGTTTGCTCACCATATTCAGTAACAGTCAGAAATACAAATGCTGCAAACTACAATATCATTCCAGGTTCTCACACAATGGATCAGACTGTCAAAAAAAGTAACTGAAAGGCAAATTTAGTAAGGTTTGTCTTGCAGGCATAACATCTTAATATTTATGGTACAATACCATATTAATAAATACTTTCAATTGCAAAAGGCAACCATTAAATTCCCCAAGGCCACAGATGCCTAATTCAACTGTTGTAAAAGCAGTAATGAAAAACACAGGCTAAAAAATCCTTTGACTTCACAAATTTGGACATGATTCTAAAATGCATCATGGGAGAACCTTGATTATCAGTAAGAGGTTGGATACTGATGGATATTAAAACAGACAATTAACTCACTGAAAACAGGGGGAAAAAAAAAAACCAACCAAACAGCACTTTCTTTAATCAGGACACAAGGGGAAAAAAAAAAAAGGAGTTTTTTATTTCTGTACTGATTGGCCTTAGAGGTGGAATTAATGCGCTTGTAAATACAAACTCATTATGTAATGGTGCATAGTATAGCCAAGGGCTAATTGTATTATTTTACTGTACATCAAGCCATTCAATTTTAGTTTCAGGACTGCTACAGCAGATGCATAATTCTTCTTTCTTTCTTTCTCTCCCCTAACCTTTCATATTTATTCTAAGGATAAGAATATTCATGAAAAGAATAAATATTCATGTTTCTGCTGAAAGGGGAAAAAAAAATTCACAAAGAATTAAGAATTAATCAATAATTATGTAGCCTGCATTTAACTGCTAATTCATGGCAAGACTGCAACATGAAGGCAGAGCTGTTCAAAGTAAACAGCTGAAAATTCTAGGAAGCATTTATGCCAATTAAGAACCAGTTAATATCTGAATGATCTAAAAGCATTTTCCACATTTGGAGACTGTGAATGTTTGGCTGGCATATGCCTAATCTAGATCACTAACAGTGGGCAAAAAGCTCTTAAACATTTCACTATCAGTGTTATAATTTAACTCCTAGGATGCCCTGTCACCCAGACACACAAACCAGCTCAATACACTGGTAGTAGCTGCACCCTGCCTGAGCTGGGAGACTCATGGAGCACCTTCCCAGCTCACAGGCAGATTCAGGATCTCTCCATTAGGTCTAGTTTGTCATGTAGCTGCAAATGGCAAACTTCATCTTCTTATACACAATTACTGACTGAACAAGCCACATGTAATTTACCAATAATGGCTCCACATTATTCACTTTAAGCTAAAATTAAGTTTCAAAGGTTCTCAATTTAAACATAACAATGTAAATTTTAATGTAAACGAGTCTCCTAATTCAATAACCTAAAATATTTACCTTCAACACCCATGGCATCAGCTGCCAAACATACTGATTGGTGGGATGCATACAAAAGGCTCAAGTCTGATTTTGTGTCATCCTCCTTACATGAGGGGCAAACTTCCACCGTCCCACCTCACTCATCACAATATGATTAGGTTATGGCACCACATTTTTCCTGTGTTCACTCTACCTGCATTAACAAAAAGACCACAGCAGCCTTTTTGCTGACTCTATTTCCCATTTTATCAGAATTTCATCCCCATATCTCACTCCTTAATCTTTTGAATACTTTGCACTTTAACAGATTAATACTGAGTCATAATTTCCTTATGGCTTGGGTCTGCTGAATAATACATATAGTTTAATTAACTTAATTCTGGGATGACAGCACAGTTGTAATATTCTCAGTTATTTCAAGACTTCTTGATATGGGAAAACAAGTTACCATAACCTCCCCTGCTTGCAAAGGTGTCGATAAGCACTGCTTTCCTTTACGTTTTTTTGATATTTGCTATAACTTTACTCCCTCTCCTCTCATATTACCTCCCAAGCTTTATTAAAGAATAGCCCCTTTATGTGAATCAGGAATATAAGAAATTTCAGACCAGCCATAGCATCAAATTGCAATTGTTACACTTAAGAGTTTTTATGAAGATTTTTTTTCAGACAATTTGTTAAATAAACTTGATTTCTTCATATTTTTACAGCTATAAAATTACACTGCACTCTGACTTCTTTTAATGCTTGTTATTGGCAAAATGTACAGTACTGATTTCACACTTAGGCTACATTTAAACTTTAACATCAGCTGACTTTAACATCTGTTCAACTCTGATCTGCATAAATCAACAATAGAAATTTCCACATTATGCATCTTCTGAAGTTTGTCCACACTCTGCCTACTTAAGAAAACTGTTGTTTCTCACACTAAAATTATAAATTACAATAGACAACACATATGCCCACTGCACACATAAGCACTGAGTGAGGTTCTGGCCTTTTCCTGGTGTCACGTTTGATAAAATCAGAATAATATCATCAGGATACCAGAATTATATCTGCAATGTTTAACAGCATCTCTGTACTCATATTAGCCTTGAAAATATTCATATTTTTCGTGCTAACAGCAAGAAACAACCTCCTCACCCCCAATACTCCCACTGCCCCCCATTCCCCAAGTCTGTAAGATTACAGAAAATCACTATCTAGGGTCAAGTCATCCAGCACAGATAATCTACATTCAGGCTAGCTGTCCAGATTCCTTTTATCATCAAATTCAGAGAAAGAGGCATGTGCAGGGGCAAATTCACCACATTCCAAGGTAGATCAGTCAAAAACAGGCCAAGATGAATGAATCAGTAACTGCTAATGTATGGCTGTTGCCCAAAGGGAGTTAAAATTAGAAACCTGAATGACATGTACATATTTACATAGCACATCTAAAGTTTTATCAGTTGAGTAAGACACAAGTACCCATCAGAAACTTTTGATGTGGGGTCTGCAGCACAGTTATTCTGGTAATAAATGATAAAGTGAAGCAAAATGGAGTATTTAGGAGCATGGCCCAATTCATCCAAAGAAATACCAAACTCAGGACTTAGACTGAAAGCATTTGACCCCATTTAAAGCAATGATGTGTATTTTACATTTGTATTTGTATTTTCACTAAAGCTATGGAAAAAGCACAGCCTTCAAGTATAGGCATTCATACACTCATTTCATGCATCCAGATTTTCAATTTTATCTTCAGATACTAATTTCTGGTTGAAAGTTTTTTGTCACATGTGTATTCAGCTCTTTATATCTGAAAGCCTAAAATATCTCAGTCATTTAAAAACTTTGTTTCAAAGACTATGACACATTTCACCGGTATAATATATATTTATACACACACATATATATATACACACACACACATATGAAAGAAGTTCTTCACGGCATTAGTTCTTTTTATGTATTTCCTAACATTTCAAACGGCTTAAGACCACAGATAATGGCAGTGGCATTTCCATATCCCATTTTCCTTTTGTCGAAACTTTGCAGAAGTCTTTTCTCTTTCAAATGTACTTAATTTTTAATTAGAATTTTTAGTGTGGTAATAAAAATGTCCCAAAGAATGCACTCTTTATGCAAACAAATTTCCGAACTAAATTTCCATTCATTACTCTGTCTGAACTGAATGGAAAAATGGATTATTTGTTGCTTCCATCAGTTGGTTACATGCCTTCATCAGTTTGAACGTAACTTTTATTTCCTAGAGTAATCCATCACAGTGACATTTTATCCTAGAGTTAAACATGAAAGCTTTAATGAAACCATTCCATGGCTTTCAGCATGTTGCAGGCTTACTAAAATTAAGTGCCCAGCCCGACATCTTGTGCTATGCCTCCTTACGTGCAAGCCTTCAATCTCAAGGACAACTCTGACACAAGTAAAGCTTTATTTACATGAGGAAATTTTGATGGCCAAGTGGTTTATTGAATACCATCACCTTATAAATTTTCCTATAACTCCATGAGTGATCAAACTGAGAACTCAAACATTTTTCTCCCCTCTTTTTTGTGGTTATACTGAACTGAGATCTTCCTAAAAAATCAAACTAAAATTTATCACTTTGTGAAGTACGTTTGTCTCTCCTTAGCTAGAAAAAAATTATCTGAGGCTACTTTTCTGCATTGTAGAACACTGGGATGATTACTTCTTAACTTTGAAAGGTTCTAACAGGTTTAATTTCAATTAAGCCTATGAGAACAAATCGCAGAGAAATAATTTCAGAAACCATTTTTCAAAGTATACAAGAGTAAATCTATATGCTGCTGAGGATGAAGCACAATAAAGCATCATTGAGATAATCTATAGTTAAAATGATGGTGTATGACTTATGATTAAGCTTCATTACCTGCAGAGCAAGGGGCTTCCATCTCATATTTTTCAGTAAAGCTGGTGCTGAGGTAAGCATGCTCTGAGGTCGCTTTTTCAAAGTTAAGATAACACCACTCGGATCCTCTCGCAGTGCATTCACCAAATTTTTCAACTGCCACCCCACCTGGTAACCAGTAAAATCATTACAATAAAATTGAGGTTCAGTATTCAATATGTAATGTTCCCTTTTTAAATAAGATTAGTAAATAACATAAAGGAGTGTATATATATCACAAAGGAGATTAACTCTAGAAATGTCAAAACTTAATTACTGCATAAAAAAATCACATAAACTAAAATAATTACTGTAATGCATTAGGATGTATATGCATCATTTCAGGTTTTAGAATTAATAAACTACAGATACTTCACTGCAAATGCACAATTAAATCTCAAGGTGTTTTCAAACTTAGCTCTGGTACACAGACTTTAGAGATTAGGAAGTTAAAAAGCCCTGCCTTTTGCATTGACAGTTCATTTCAAAACGGAGTGTTTTGTACTTTGTGGTTACTATTCAAACCACTAACCACATGAAGTCATACACAGCTACTCCTAGCAGATTATGCAAGCACAAACCAGTTCAGGAAGGTCTTCTACTCTTCACACTGCTATAAAAATGAAGTCAGAATCACAAGGCCTTTTTTAAAATAGTGCTTCTTTCATGATGATTTCAGAAACAAATACAGTAAATCAATGACAGAAATGTGTTCCAGACACTACATATTAGTCCAAAATAAATTTCTCCTAATTTAATTATAGCATTTTGAAACATTCTGAAATTAGAACCTTCATTAAAATGGAAAGCAACAAGTTTCTATTTATAAATGCAAGACAGAACTTTCTGAATAATTTATTTTGCATTTCTGAAAAAAGTACTTCAAATGCTAAAACATTTTAAGTCATGACAATGGTTTTAAGTCTGAATAAGGCCTGATTACAAAGTACCTATTACGAAATACTTTAGGATAGTTAAAGTATGCTTTTTCAAGTTTGGCACCTGGACTGGCAATACAAAGAATCATCTATCCCTTCAAAATCTTGGCCTGTAACTCAGAAAGTGATTATTTCTGTAAATTTGACAGCTTTTCCACCTCTTTTTCCGCTGTTCACCACCCACACCCCACTAAACAAATAAATTTTCCTAATTTGTAAATGATCACAGTTATGAATATTTTCCTTCCTTCACAATTTGTACAAGAACATTGTCAAGAAGAAAACTGCCCAACTGAGAAGAGGAAAAACAAAAATCTAGAACTTGGAAGTGGTAAGGTTACTTTATATAATGTGAACACATTTCAAAAATCAAATCAGCAGTACAAAGAGCACAGATGTTCCTTATCATCGGTATAGTGCAATATGACACAGATATATGTTACCTATGCTTAAGCAAGATAATCATGTGTAGGTTGTTGCTACTTACTTTGTACCTTATTCCCTACTACACCAAGCCTCACTTTGGTTAGTACTACTTATTTTAAGAACTGCTTCTCCCAAACAAGCAAGTCACTTGGGCCAACACTAATCTTACCAACAACCCTGAATCACAGACATGGCTCAAATCTCTTCATCCTTTCTTCAGCTCCTGTGAACCTACCTGTCCTGTTTCCACCACAGCAAAGTCCATTATATCCAGGATGCATTTCTACAGTAAGATTATTGTATGCAAAGAAAAATCGTACTGGTAACATGGATCTTTAGAGTGTATTTTTCAGCTTTCACAGAACACTTCCAATCATGCTGAGATCCTTATTTCCAGTCCCATGTACTAGGCATACAGCTATTATACTTCAAATAAAAGAAACATTAACTTAACCAACTCCAGCTCAATTCCCACATCCCATGAAGTTTCCATTGTGATTCAACAGCATTTAAACAAACTATCTTCAAGTTCAAGCTTTGTGTTAAGGACACTACAATTTCATAAAAAAATACCTTGCTATTTACAATACTTTTTTTATGCTTTTAGAGACTTCCACTACTGCTTAGAAGCAATATATTCCCCACAGTTATAAAAGGTCACTGTGGGCATATGTGAGGTTTCATTTGCTATCAAAAAGAAGGAATTACAGCCTACAGTTCATGTAAGCTATCTCTGTACCAAAACTACTGCACACTGTAATTCCCTAAAGCAACAACTGAAGAGGGATTTCTGGGGTGGAATCCTGCTGAACAAAGCAGCACAGGGAGCCTTGGAGAGAACATGATTTGACCTCATGGAGTCAGGATGTAAAGCTCTTTCCATTTAAGTTGGTAGGACACTGCATACAAAAACTGTACTTTCAAGCCATCTGTTTCTCACTGAAATAGCCAGAGGAATATAAATAAAATTGGGGCCTTTTGGTTACACTAGCATTTAAAAAATTATTTTAAATGCACTTTCATACTTTGCAGAGATAAACTGTCTCGTGTATTTGAAATATGCCTTACATAGCAAAAAATGGGAGATTATCTAGTCTCTTCATAAGAGTTAGGCGGATTAAAGAAAAAAATCACTTCAAAGCACTAAATCTGATGTATTTAATTTAGAAGCTCATGAATAAAAACAATTTAACTTAATTTTTTCACAGTGAAATTCTGATTTTACTATAAAAATTTCAAATGAAGTCCATCCTCTGCTTTTATCTAGTTCCCTGCAAAGTTTTCTGGCTGTTCAGACAGGCCTTGGTGCTTTCTCATAATCTGAACAGAAAGTACTAAATTGGCCTAAGAGGAACAAGTCACATAAGAGGCAGTCAACAATCAATTGAAGGAAATCAATGTCCATGTAGGAGGCCTGTTTTTCAGTTCTAACATAGTTCAGAGATCGTCTCAAAATCCATTTTGACAGAGACAAAACAATTTTACTTGAGGAGGTCATGTTGAAATGAGGAAAAAGCAGTGACTGTATCTGGAACTGAAAACTCTTTTTCAGAAATCCACTTCAGTGGCACATAATCTACCCCTTAAGTGCAATTTGGTTTTATGCTCTCTAACATCTCCTTTCTCATTACCACAGTAAACAATTTGCAACTTCTAATCATCAAGTTTTTTGGGCAGATTTTTCGAAGTTCCTATCATATAATTTATTCTGTGCACGAACTGCAGAAAAGGACAGTAATAAGGAAGTTTCAATACTGGTTTGAAAATTAAATATGTATCTATGAGGACTGTATTAGCAGACAACTTTACTTATAGTAAAATAACCTGAGCAAATTAATTTCAAAAAATGGCACACCGTGCTGACCAAGTGTCCACTTTTAAGGGCCAAGGAAGTTCCTGTTGCTTGCTTTAAAACAGATTTCCATCGCTGAGCTGGTGCCATCTAGAAGCAGCAGCCAGGAGAGGTGTCTGATGGCAGCCTCAGCCCAGCGCCGGCTGTCGCTGCCCAAGCCTGGATCCCTGCTGCCTGCCTGTGCAGCTCCTGGCCACGCGCAGGGAGGCACCAGGGCAGCCACTGCTGCCCTCAGGGGTCGTGATCAGCTGGTTTTGCCAAGATTACAGCGCCTCTGCTGGAGGAGTCTACCAGGTAAGGGAGGGACAGAAGGGGTAACCCACACCTAAGGACCAGATGAACGTGTTGTGCTGCTGGGGTGGCACGGGCAGGGGCAGCACAAGCCCAAAGGGGAGGGCAACACTGCACAGAGACACGGGCCCAGAGCACCAGCATCAGGCCACCCCCACATCTCTCATTCATTCCACCACTGCATGCCCAGAGACTCTGGCCAGTCACCAGAGTGCTCCAGAGTCACTCAGGGACACCCAGGTTGCTTCAGCAGGGCAAGAGTGGCCCACAGGAGCCCTGCACAGCCCTGACACATCCTCCCATCTCCTTGCCAAGCACCCACTAACCCAAACTGCAGGAAGCTTTAGCAGAGGATGCTGTTAGAGGTCCCCATCCACCCACCCAGAAAAAGAACATCCTTGTGAGCAAGCTGAGATATGTTTTAAAAGATCTCTAAGTTTCTCTGGCTTTCAGCAAGCACATCTGGATGACAATATCAAAACAGCCTGAAATTAAACTTTGATCTTGAATTCCTACTCTAAATTGTCAAGAATTTAACTTTTAAATAATTAAAAGTTGCTCTTTAAAGGTTCCTTTTTTCCCCAGACAAATATATGCCCCCCACCGATGAAAAGCTTAGAAGATTAGTAATAATCTTGCTTTTTCTGAAAGTAAGCATGACCATTCATTGAATCTTTTTTCACACAACTGCACTCATGACAGTATTCCAATACTCCTGTGCTCATTTATGAGTACTGCTGTATGTTATGATCCAGAAAGGAGATCTGTAAAGTATTAACATGCAGGCAGCTCAAATACAATTGGATGGATCTACATCAACTATTTTTAGGATGCTATGAAATAACCTACAGTCTGAAAAATCTAGGACTTGTATCCTCAAAGAAAACCTACATCATTTAAAAGTGGTGTGCAAACCCAATAAACAGTGAAACTACATCATCGAGAGGGTGGAATAACAGTCAAATGCTAAACAGAACAGAGTTCATATTTTTATAGGCATAATTCTATTCAAAGGGTGACCAGAGTCCTGTGAAAGTTAATGAAAGCTTTCTGCTTCCATGAAAAGAAGACTATTATTTTTTTCCCATTACTTTAATTATTTCCTGATTTCAGATTTGTAAAAGGTAGAAGTAGTAATATCTTTACTCTTTAAAGAAAAATAACACTTTGCTGCTAATATAACCTGCTAAAACCATTTCCTATTTTCTAACTACACAAATATGCAAAATCCACTCCAGTGTCTTAATTTAAAGAAGTTGGTGTACTGGAAAGATAACCAAAATTCTTTTTCTTTTGATGTTGCCTATAATTAGTTACATGCACACAGAGTGCTTTGACTTATCAATATTTCAGGCTTTTATTAATTTTTCAGCTAAAAAACCCCAAACAATTTCTAGGAGGGAAAGTGTATTCACCTTAAGAAATGGGTTTTTTAAAAAACTTCCATATCAAACATCATCTTGCATCTCATGAAACAAAAAAGTGCAGAAGTGCATAAGAAAAGAACCCCAACACTGCACTTCAAGTAACTATCAAACATAGCATGTTGTTAAGCAACACAGAATCTGACAATAAATTTAACAGCATCATGCTGCTAAGTTAACAGAATGATCTCCACAAACACTGGCCAGAAACAAGGACAGTCATCTTCTAGTCCCATGAAACAAATGTTAGTAGCAAGTATTTTCAGCCCTTACCCCTGCTGCAGATGCCTGAAAAGGCAAATAATTAATGGAAAGTCATAGGTCTTCTGTCTGCAGAAAATATAACCAGTGAGGAAACCACAAACACACGTTTACAGCATAGACTACCACAAAGATGAAAGCTGTATCTGTATGCAGTAGGGGAAGCAGTGTCAGGAGAGCAGTAGATCCTTTTCAGGGATTTATCCAGGTTCTTAAGCTAGCATGATAATAGCATCCACACTTGCATAATGGTTTTCTCCCGAAGAGGAGAGGTTAATAATACCGTGATTGCATAGGCTGCAATTCCAATTAAAGAGTATCTTGGCTATATTATTTAAATCAATGCAATTTTAATTCAATGTTAAAAGTCAGTTCTGTGCATCCTGACAATGTCACCAATCACACTGCACTGTATCATTGTCCAAAGTCACAAAAACAGTTTGTATGTAAAGTACATTGAAGAAAATAACATCTTTTACTTAAATAATACCTGATATTTCACTAAAACTTTTTCTTACTACCACCAAACCATGAAATAAGTGATTTTTAAATTCATTTTTGGCTATGTACACTAAAGATCACAATTAAGAGACTTTCCCAAGAATAAACTAAGTCAGGATCCAAACTGAGAATTGAATGCAGAAATCACTGGGTCTCATTAAGCTGCCCTAAACACATTTCCCTGTTAGAAAATGTATCTGACCCAGAGCTTAACTTCTGACTAATTTTACTACCTTGCTCCTTTTAAGTATTTGCACAGGAACTATCACTATAATGCAACAAACTTGACAATATTAATAACACGACGACAGACTACAGCACCTCGGTATAGGAGGCAACCACTGGTATTAGCCATGGGGCAACTAAAAATTGATTTAGCCAGGAACACAGAATCAGTTCTGTATTGAAGCTTGGACACTGTTTAATAGCAATGCTTACCTTTCATTTTGTACTGATACAATCAACCTTCAGCTCAGAGCTACCCCATTGTTTTGCTTTTGAGTCATTGCTAGCACAACATCCTAGAACAAATAAATGAGCATATTTGTTGGAAGAGCAAAGACTCCAACTTCATGGCTTTGATTATATATCTTACGGACAAAAAAGTCAGTTACTAGGAACAATTTTTGACGAAGAAGGGTCTCATTTCCCCATTTAGGGTACGGCTCTAAAAAATGATTGGGAGTACCTCTCGAAAGTGGAGCATTTTCCTTCAGTTGGGTACCTGCAGTGACTGGCATGGTAATTATAAGGCATCTGTCTCTTCAACCAGGAGTACAGACAACCAGAACAGACAGGTACTTGCAATTTGGAAGGTTTTCACTCAACCCTCCATCTACTTTCAGAACATAGATTTCAGCATTATTTATCCTCAAAGGGACCAAACTCAGTCTTTCAAATGCTAGGGAGGTGTCTCAAGCACCAAGATGTGCATAATTTCAGGCTAAAGGTCTTCCATGGGGGCAAAGCACTGTGCTGATGGGACTATGCAAATACAAACCCCAATCAGAAAACAGGCAAGAAACCATTAGGTCCTTGCACTGGAATATGGGAAATGAGAGTTCTGGTCCCAATTCCCAGAGACCACTTTTTTTTGTAATATAAATGCAATACAAATTAACACACATTGCAGAGAACAAGGTCTGAGGGCCTCGTTGTGATGAGCAGGCTCTACCACTTCTTCAGCAAGGGGACAGAAATTAAACTCTTATGAACAAAGGTGCTGCCACCAGAGCCTGTGCTTGGCCTCATTTTCAGAGCTTCCAGGGAATATATGGAGACCCCAGGTGCCTATTCATTTCAGCAGGGCTTCTATCTCCCCCAGCCTAAGAAGAGACATTTCAGCATCCTTGGGTGGCTTCAGGTGAGTGGTAAGAAAACTCAAGTGCTGATAAATATCTAAGCAGGCACAGAGAGCTGGTGGCACGAACTGGAGGCTCAGGCAGGATTTAGGCAGACTGGGTCACACCCTGGTCTCTCACAGATTAAGCTGCAGTATGGATGTGGATGGAGATTCCTTGTGGGAGAGGAATAGCCAAGTTCTCCACATTTCACGCAGGATAAGGACTGTGCTCCTCAGGAGTGACCCTGCAGTATTAACCCCTAACCACGTTGGCCTTACAGAATGTCCTTTTTGTGGCCCTGTGCTTCCTCTCACAATGGGAATTTAAGTTGTGTGTGTGCATTGTACAGTCTCATATTTAAATTCCCCAAATGCCTGTCCCTGAATTAAAACAATAAATATATGTAAACATACATACATACACATTTATAAATAACTTTTTTTCAGATTAGGTTTACATTTTCACAACTCAGCATCTTTGAATGTTTCCAGTGAGCCAGTAATTCCCACAGTCTTTGACCCCCACCCAGCTTTTCAGTGTATAAATAAACTACTTGAGATCCTCAGCTGCCCTGCAGCTAAACAGTGCTGCTACCCTCGAAAGAGTTGTTTCTTGACACTGAATTCATATAGTGAAAATAAATTAACATGTGCACAAAGAAATTGTAAAAAAAACCCCAAACCCTAAGGTCACTAATGGCCAAGCAAACCAAAAAAAGAATCCAAATCCAAAATAAACCTTTAAGTGAGCTGCAAACTTAGGCCACATCACTTAGCTAAAGGAAGGACAGGGATATAGAGTTAAAAGAAATTGTCATAAAAAAGCAGTAGTTATTTAGTCATGAGAGAGCTATTTTTTCCATTTTACTTCTCCTAAAATAATCAGCCATAGACTATTACTCTGTTCAAGCCACTGAGTTGTTTTAATCCAGTACTGAGTTTTTTTAAAATAAAAGTTTACATATTCAGAGTACATCTACTGAAATCATATAATTTCCCTTGCTTCAATTTTTCCTCCCATGTGACATAGCATGAATTTGCTTTTCTTACTGTTTTGATCTATTTTTACAACAACTTTCACTGTCTTACACTTCCTCACAGTTACCTCCTAATTTCTTCAGAATAAGACAACAGATTACACAACAGAAGATCAGGCTGGAACCTGAAGATCAGCTGTGTCATGCACACACACAGCTGCTACCTGCACAAAGCACAGAAATATTCAAAATTATTCCATCCTAACTCATATGTGGTCCAGGCTGTGCACAACTGTAATGTCAGTTGTGTTAATATGCACAACATTGAAGACATCCCTCCTTAAGCTTCCATCATCTTTTCTACAGTGTATTTCAATTTTCAGCGACCTCAGTTAAAAGGAAATTATTAGCAGCAGAATGATACCTGCTTTCCTTTCCAAATACACATACCTGAACATACACTAACAGTAAGCCTTTTTAACCTGTTCTTATGAGACAAAAAGAGTTATATAATCTGTATTCTGTTCTACAGGCAGAATATTGTTTCTATTAACAATAGAAAACTCAAATTCTACTTAATAACTGCTACCTGGCATGAACATATACTCTAATTATATATTCTGAAATAACCATTTTAACTGCAGAACTTATGGTATTCTCACTACAGAGGCCACACTGTTAAAATTTTAATTCAAACTGCCTGCAAATACAAATTATACCAAGATTTGTAGCCAGTAGCAACTACTGAGAATATGAAAATAATTTTTATCAGGAATATATGCAAAAACACTTTCGCAATATATTCTTTCAATATTTATGTTGAAAATATTAATACTATTTACAGCACCACTCAGAGGATTTTTTTTCCTATGGAAATGCTACCATGTAGGGGGGAAAAGCAAAACAGAAAAAACCCTCTAAAAAATAAAATCATTAAAATACATCATCTTCTAGTGTGTTCTGTGCAGAAAGATAGATTTATCAATTAGGTCACAGAAGTACTCCACAGAATACTGCAGCAGTTTTTAGCAAACACATCCTCAGGAGTATAGTCCTAAGTATAGCTTGTATAAAAATACTAGACTTGGATATGAACTCAGAAACGTGGCTATTGCCAGTGGTGACACTATGAAGGCTCACCAGTGACACACAGAAAAGGTCAACTGGTGTCTGCAGAGGATTTCTTGCTACAATTACACTGCTTTCAGAAGATACTTTGGAGCCCCGAAGTCAGCCCAGGTGCATATTCCCAAACTGTACCTGCACAGAGCAGTCTATGTCCTCAATTACAAAAGAACTTTTTTTTCCCCAAAGAAAAACAATTTAAGAACTCAATATGAACATTTTCTGCTGAATATTGCTCCTGTATGTTCATATAACCACAGAAGTAAAGTACCAGTGCTCAGTAACAGTAGAGCTGTCCATTCTGGGGTACAGCCAGGACAGAATAAAAAAAAAATCTGGTTTTGAGTGAGCTGTAGGACATAGCAAATGGCATGAGGTGAGCAAGATCACAATCAGCTGGCACGGAATACTTCTAGAAATACAGTGTACTGAAGCCATGTCCCAGTTATATGAGATGATGTGCATCTCTTGTTGCACCAACTTCTTCTTGAAAGAACTTCCTGAAAGGACTCGTACAGCAATGTCAACCTTTCAGTGCTTGACTGTTCACAGCTCCATCAGTGCCATACCAATCCCAGAGATGAGGTTTACCATGCCCACCACACTTCCTAGTGCACTGAACTGCAGCAGAGGGTTGGGATCAGGGGCTCTGGAGCACAGATCCAGTGCCCAGGTCACAGCACCAAATGTGCCACTCACAAAGCCAAGAGGCAGTAAGGAGCAGTTTCCACCACCATTTGTGATTTACCAGTGACACTGACAGTGTTCCCTTTCCATTCTTTGGCACAGTCAAACAGGTGTAATGCTTTCAGCTAAGACAAGCAGGTTGACTTTAAATCAAAGTAGAAAAACTGACATAGTTTAGTTCTGTTATCATCTAGGAGGCAGATAGCTGCTGAAAGGCTGCAGTGCCTTTCTGCTGCAACTGAAATTCCACTGGAGCAGGACACAGGTGGCCTTAAGTGCGAAAGTTTAATAAGGAAAATTATTTAAAATTTGGCAGAAACATGAAGCAGCATGGGCTGGCCAAAGCTTATGTTGGTCTAACACAAATGTGACAATGACTTGTTGGTTAGCTGTTCTCTCCTGCCAGAGATAGAAGTGAAACTGGATGCCCACACTGACACATCACCCTATTTACATAAGAATGAGCCTGTGCTCATTAAAGTGACATGTGTTCCACACATCAACTCCAAACAAGCCCCAGGGATCAACTTGAAAGAGATTCCATGGATGAGAGCATTCAGCATTTATTCCCATGGAGAAACAAAAGATCATGTTCCCTCACACATTTAATTTCTGCAATACCACAACTTCCCCGACATATGCAATATAAAATAATATATTTGTGGGTCACCATATAAACTCAACATAAATTCCATGGTAAAAGGTAGTTGACAAAAATATTTTTTCTTTTGAAGGGATCATGACGATTTAGTTTCTTTCTCAGTACTACACAACACTTATGGAGATTGTAAAAACAGGATAGGGAATTATACTGAAATTTTGAGAAGGTGGCTGGAGGACAGACTACAATTGCCAGAAAATATGGACCTCTTACCCTGGCAAACTACAAAGAGTTTAGGACAGAGTCCTACAGAACTAGGTTACTTCCACAGAGACTTCCATGAACATTTCTGGATAGCCCTAAAAAAGCTTTTAAATGTAAATCTCACTCCCCTTCAAAATTAAATATTTGTGTTAACATTTACCAAACCTATATAAACAGAAAAAGCCCAAGGATTCGGAAAGGATTAAAAGCATGATTTGGGAGCTGTTCCTCTATCTCCTCCTCCATAAAAGCACGTGTATGACAGCAACAGAAGAAAACTGAACAAAAAGCTTATCTCCCTTGAACTTTTATGGTCTTGCTGCACTGCTTTTTTGTTCAAGTCAAGCATCATAAGAAAATTAAAATACTGTTTTAAATAAAGACGTTGTTAATGGAAGCTGTATAAGGTGTCAAACAAATATGTTAAAAGCTTGGACTGACCCTGCTGTCCCTTCCCTTACACTATTCCAGCCCACTTCCCAAAGCCTCTTTAGAAATGCTGCCTCATTAAAAGCCAAGTTAACAAGGCCTTAAATTAAACACCTGTGTTCACAAAAGCCTAGCTGGATCTGAAACAGTGCAGAAACAAACAAATAAATATTTGCACCATAGTTTTTCTACTTAGAGGTGTTTTGTTTTGTTTAGTTTTCCCCCAAAATAAGAAGCCACCTACTGCAAACTCCACTTTGGATGCATACACTCCAGAGATTCATATGCACCCTAAGTTCAGTATTTCCTAAGAGCTGGAATTTACCATCTCCCAACAAATCTGTGGAAGTTGAACTGTCCTCCCTAATTGTACAGTAAAACTTAAAAATCTGTTCTTTCATTTTCCTAAACAAAGATTTAAGTTAGGATGAGTATCTAGAAAAGCATCATACTCTTAAGTGTATACCCTCCCAACAAAGCAAGGTCCGTGACCCTCCCTCTTGGAGGGAGTTATGACCCTTAGTTACTGAGCTGTTTAGGAATAGAGCCGTCCTCTAAGGCAAAACTGACACAGAAGATTCACATAGCTATTTAATCTCAAGAAACCACTATTTAAAGGACAATTTTCTGAATATTAACTTTTCACTGACTTTAGGCCTAATCAAATTTTTTTTTTTTAATTTAGAAGATTCAAACGTTCCATACATAGTGCCAGCAACAAGTGGAATATCCTGTTACACACATTTTCTATCAAATAACAAAAAATCAAAATCATCACTTGAAATCCTTTGATTTCACTGCCAAATGAAATACTATGAAGATTAAGCATCACTACGAGCAGAGAATGTCAACAGACAATTTAAACCTGTTTGACACCCAGTATTAGGACATGCATGATGAAAATCAACATAAATCACTTAACTATTCTACTTTGTCGTGCTGCTCATTTGAAAGCCAGTGGGCTTTCTGAAAAAGCAGCCTTTCCGTAGTTATTACAATGTGATTCTTGTAAAAAGTATTATCTAACAAGTTGGATTTTTAAACCAATTGTATGGAACTTCTCTTCCTCATATTTGTATTTATTCTTTGAAATATAAAAGACAGACATTAACTTCAATTTGACAGATAAAATACACTGAAATAACCAAAGAAAATTTAAATAGGGTTTTAACTCCAAAAGAAATTTGAGATTTGTTTTTTTTACATTTTGAGTCTTCATTTACAAGACATGATCTTAATAAACAGCTACATGTGAATAATACTTCCCTACAGCTTTAGAATTAGAAATTTTAAAAATTTAGTCAGTTATTTCTAAGGTCTATACTAGGGATGCATGCATGATGACTTACATATGATATGTATGATAAGTTACAGGGAGCAAGTTGTCCTGTATTTGAAGCTGGTGAGTAGTATATGAAGTGTGAAAAAAATCAAAAAACAATAAATCACTAAACAGTAAAAACATAATGCAGTATCTTCAGAATTATTTATCCCCTAAGCAAGAGTCACTGTAAGGAATAATACCTCTTCCCAGAAAAACAGATTCCTAGAACTGGACAGTAAATTCCTCATGACAGGGTCTGGAGTAAAAAAGGATTTACTTAGATTCCTGTAAAGTTCTGCAGAATTTATAGAAAAAAAATGAAATATTTGGGCTTTATAAATCGAAGAGTGAATGAAGTGTACTTTTGCAAAGGTAACATGGGAGGTACTACCACATTGCTAAGAAAATTTTAGTTGATTTTCACTGTGGAAAATTAACATTAGAATACAAGAAAATTACTTGTATACATTGTATACAATATCAATGATGACAATCATTTCAATTCTATTGTTGATACAACAAAGAAAAACGTAAGTAAATGTGTGATTTAGTCTATTACTATACATATTCAGCATTTTGAACTAAGTTTGTCTTATCTCTATGGTCCTTTTCCCTAGAAATACAATTAATACCTTCTTCTGTGCCTCTGAAAATATTTCACTTATGCAAAAGCCAAGACATCTAAATCCTACATTAAATATTCCATCCATAGGTAGGAAAGCCCATTTTAAGGCTAGTCTAAACATTCCTGTTAGTGTTAGGAGTAAGAATCTGATCTTTCCATCAAATAATGCAGTGTAGATGTGCTAAGAAAACTAGAATAAGTACCTAGCCAACTGAAAATTTTCAAGTTGACAAGGCAACTTTAAAGCACCATCAGAAATTGTTGGGAAAACTAGCTAGCTAGGACTGAATGTTTAATGATGTGCTTCTTCAGAAATGTATATGTTTTAATAGCCAAAATGATAACGTTCTAAAATGTTTGTCAAATTACATGGATGTCATAAGCTCCCTTAATGAAGAGAAACAGAAATTAGTTATCAACTGTACATGAAAAGTAATCATGGGCTGCAACACCTATAAAGAAGCTATATGGCCAAAACCATAGAAAATTCACCCTGATCTGCTCAGATTTATCAAATTACATTCCACAGCTCAAAAGATAGCTTCTAATCCATTAAGGTCCACGTATGTACAGTATTATTTGATTTTGAAGTTAACTGGAGGCTATAGTGAAGTATTACCCTAATCTGTGCAGAGGAGCTGACATGATGTCCAATGGCCTAAAGCTGGAAGTGGAGCCCCATGTGGAATGACAAAACACAACTTTTAACAAATGACTGCTGCACTAAGACCATATATTGACTGTCACTACTCTCAAGAAACTTCATACTTAGGAAAAAGTATAGCTGCTTTCCACACTGTAAATCTGCCTTTTTTCTTACAAAGCCTTACCTTTGAAAAGGTAAATTCATTTTAACAGGTCACTGATCCTAAACAAAATCACCAAGAACTAACAAGTATCTGTTTCCACAAAGGGCAACTTGCATGGTATTAGTTTTCTTGAGCATCATATCTGAAAGTTTAAAGTTCATTTTAAGTTTCCAAGTTTAAAAACCTGTCTTCAAATTAAGTCAATCACCCTAGGTACCCCTATGGGAATTTCACATGCTTGTCTTCTTAAAAACCACACTCTACACTTTCTGGTATATTTGGAAACTAGTAAGTTTTTCAGCTTCCAGGAAGTATTCTTGATCTTAAACCCACAAGGGCACAATATTTCCAATTCCCTGCATCCCTTCAACCCGAAATTTCCATTACACTTAAATCAACTGTTTAGTAACAGAGCATGGGCAAGCAGAAAACAGCTTAATAGATCTCCCAAGCCACAGATATTTAGCCTAACTTGATATGTCCTGTAATACTCAGATGATCAGGGTTTAGCTTAAGACTTCAGAACTATGTGGTTTCAAAGGAGAAAAGGAAAATTTAGATGTTAGAAGAAATAATGATTTATGAAAACACATTTTTCTACAAATTTCTTCTCTACGCATGCTAATGTGCCACAACACCTCTATCTCCAATTGACACAGAACATAGTTATACATACCACAGTTTGGTGGTTAACTTGAATCACTTCATCCCCAGCATGGATTTTCTTGCACCGATCTGCAGGTGACTGAATTTAAAATAAAAGAGATGATCAAGAATACAGATCTTACCGGTCATCATCTCTCTTTCAGCAGTATGATTGCTAAGCTATGTAAACCAGGTTAGATTGATAATGACATTCTACAGTGAAATAAAGAAATATTTAATAAATCAGCTTGTTCTTGTTGGAGAAAAATTATATGCACTATTCTACACAATAAAATCACATTAAGAAAGGTATGACTATATATGATAACTGAGTCCCAAGGATTTCTTTTGAATTTCACCCTGCCAAAAGGATGCTTTAATCTGCTGGACATCTCTTAAGCCTCAAAAGCCAATCTTTGGCTGACTTTTGAACCTACCAAGATTAACTGGCAGTTTTTCATAAACAAATTTCATTAAATTATCTTTTTTTCTACAACTTTTCAATGTGTTGCAGAGAGTTTTAGTAAACTACTGTTCTGCAAAGAGCACACCAGAAGAGAAGACTGGGTTAGGTACAACCTAGGAAGAGCAGGTAGGTTAATGGTAACTTTGGTTTTGGAACATTATTAGGGTGAAAGAAATGCAACCATCATCAAAATTCTACAGTAATCACACTTTCAAAAAAGCGAAGTAGTTTTGTACTTTGCTTTTGCCTCAAAAAAAATCTCAGTAATAACAAAAAAACCCTCTTCCATAAAGTGAAAGCCCCACAAATTTTCCCTTCTCTCTTTACAGTAGACCAACTGTTTTCTGAGGGGAATATCTCTAAGCTTAAAGGAAAATAAATTCCTTCTGTTTTTCAGAGTCCCACCTTAATTTTTCTCACAATACTGTGGCAGCAAGAAGACACTTAATTGACTCCACAGTAGAAGGTGAGACAGTTTGAAAAAAGAACCCAAACAAAACATTGCTCATGAGTGGATTTCCAAAAAAAAAAAAAACAAACCAAAAACTGCTACAGATTTTATGTAGAGGACCGAAACTAATTTAATTTTCAGGTGAGGTAACAGGTCATCTAAAGAAAATGCTCCAGGCCTGAAATGCGGACTTTTTGTAATAACCTATGTACTACATCCCCATTCAAAACACGTGTCCCACAGCTAAGCCATGACTTTCTAGTTCAATTGCTCTTCATTCATGGCCTAGGTTAAGGACAGTGTTCAAATGAAAGACATGAGAGGCTGAAAGAAGGGTCACTCATGACTCAGTCCAAGCAGACACTGCACAGAAAATCTTAAGTCCAACTGGGCTGGTAAGAATGTCATTTTACTCATACAAAGAACAGCAGCCTTGACCTTTTGGCATGATTTAAGCAATAAAGGTATTGGCTGAATGACTTGGGGAAAAATTTTAACACTGGTGATTATGTCCTAATAGTCTGTCTTCTGTCTGCCATTTCACTACTTACACTTATTCATACCTCTAAAATCTTTATAATCCTCCTATGTAATACGGCTCTTTTAGCACAGATGTAGCTACACCTAAGACTTCTAAAACGCAAATGCAAGTGAATCTTGAGTCATTACTCTTGAACTCCTCAGGACTTCATTACCATACACCCTTTGCTTTACAGTGTCTTCAGCATTTGCAGCTTAAATCTTGACGAAACAGGTCAAGTTTGCCAAGCCATTAAAACACAGTCTGAGCATTTTCACACTGGAAAGGTCTATGTTAAAAAAGCCTCACTGCAATTATGCTTCAAACAGAAAGTGAGGTAAAAATTATTTATGAAGATATGTCAAGGCTGTGCTCTTTTGAAGGGTTTGTAGCTCCTGGTCCTTACTGATTTTTCCTCTTCAATTAAAAAAAAAGACCTTGCTGTAAAATAGTATCTTTTATCTTGGCTATTTAAGGAAAATCGAGGAGAATCAACAGGGTCTTTCTTTTTTAGATGTATATGCTGATCACTAAGTACAGAGTCCACTCATGAAGTCCTACTTGGAGGAACTAAGTGTGCCACACCACAACTGTATCTTCATTAGCTGGTAATTCAGTTCAACAGGGAGTTGAAGACATGGAAGCAGACACTCACACATCAATAACTAAAAGCTATTCAGAGTCTGCTTAGATTTATTCTTTAGAATGTATTTAGTTTTGTCCTTTAGGCTAAATGTTTTCTATTTCCTATTCCCCTGGTATACCCACATTGAGTCCAGTTTAGAGCCCCTGGAGCACAACTGCTGCATGGCCACAGTGGAGATTTTGCTGCTGTTTCTTCTGAAAAGTCTCTCTTCCCTGTGATCCAAGGGTACCATGCAAAGCCAACCAGACCACAGTAAGTGGTGGCACTGGGAGCATCCCCTTCAAAGCCACATTCCTGCTGGAGATGCACTGCATGCTATTTAGAAAAATGCTCTTTTTTATTGGAAAATCAAAGGATAAAATGGTCATATTTGAAGGACATATCTGGTTTGTAATTAAAATAATCTCTCCAACATGGTCTAGATGGGCTACTCAACAAGAAAACTAAAACCTTTCGTTGGACCAATACATCCTTTCAATTGTTACTTGCAAACAAAAGACAGAAGACATGAACTGGAAAGCTCAGCTTGCTCTAATGCTACAGGGCCACCTGGGAGAAGCCCTTACAGGGCAGTGACCTGGGAGGAACACTGCTCCCTCTCAGTCCAAGCTTCAGAGCTCAGCTGCTTTGATCTGCAGGGCTGTTATGTTGGGGGAGATGACTCCTAATGCCAAACAGCAAGATCCAAACTCTAACAGGCTTTGCAGCTGGACATCAAACACCTCAAAGGCCAGACAAAAAAAGCACAACTGTCATTACAAAACTGCTCTCTTACATTCATGTGGAGAGCACTACCATGATACTGTGCTTAATACAGGCACATGTTCTTCTCCAGGATCCTTCAGAGAAAAAATTCCATCACTGTCTCACTTGGAAAAGAAGAGTTGGAAATTAAAAGGAGACAAAATTTTGTTCAAATGGAAGAGAATTTGGATTCTTGTTTCCTAGAAATTAAACATGTCAAGGACACCAAGTCAGATCACGGATGAACCATCGTGATCTTGTTCTGGCCATGGTGCTTAGATCTTTCTCCTTCCATCTGCCAAAATCAAAACTCTCCCTCAGAGTGTGTGTATGTGTGTGTGTGTGTCTGTGGGTGTGTGTCTGTGTGTGTCTGTGTCTATGTGTGTGTGTGTCTGTGTGTCTGTGTGTGTGTCTGTGTGTGTTAAAGAAATAGGCTAGGAATTGTGTTCTTAAAAGCAGAAGATGCCCTTATTTCTCTAAAGCTCTACTCATTTTCACAAATGCTTTAACACACAGCAGCTTTTTCCCTTGACAACAGAACGCAGTTTCCTGGTCTGCCATGAGCACCTCCAGGGTGTCACAGCGAGTGAAAGTCAGTAAGAACAGCAGAAAAATCATTATGACTGAAGCTTCCTGACATAGCTTTAAATTATATTCATGAATCACAAAAGACAAGAGTTTTGAGGGAATGCATTAGGATTTTATTTTTATCTTTGCCCCTGGGAAATTAATCCATTAGTAAGTTATGGAAAGAAATTGTTCCTTCTTTAATTTGAGAGATTCAACTGTAAAAATTCTTCTCTTTATTTCATGTATTTTCTCGATTAAGCTCAACTGTAGTTCTGTTTGGTTTGTTTAGTTTTGCTAATTTCACTAATGATATCTGTAGCTGTAAGGCCTGACTCTCTAGAACTTTTATTTTCCTTGAAATTTCTTACATTTTTTTAATTCCAAGACAGGTGGCATTCACACAAATTCTACAACGGGCATTATCTATCGGTTATAAGGATATTCTGCCCACAGCAGAAAACAGAAAGGAAAAAAGGCTATCAAATTGCAGTTCCTATGAAAGGATAAAATAATATTCCTATTTTATTGAGATGTTAACAGAACTTCACTGCAGATCAGATACAGCAACTGTAAATGTCATGTAGGTAGTTTGCACTTCCCACAGGATGACACAGTAGTATGATAAAACAAACATTTCTGACAGCTTAATTTTAAGAGAATGCCATCAAAATCTTGGAAAGGAATTGCCTAAACCATTATGGAACAGTTCAGTGTTATTTAGTGGTTGTTCCACATTAATTGAAGACCATGGATAGAAGCCTTTCCCCCAAAATTATCATTTTGCTCAACTCCTAACAGACAGTCAGTTCCCTAAATACAGTGCACAAGGAAAGGAGATTGTATTTCAAAGGCTTTTGGAAAGTAGTCTATTATGTTTTACTTGCTCTTTAATGCCTTCAGTGAGAATTAATACACTGGCAATAAGTGTTCCTTTCCATAGGCATTACTCAGAACTTCATGCAGAAATACATGGTTATTTGTCAATGTGAAGAGATGTCCATTTCCATGCACTCATTTATTACAAAATGAAGCTTGATAGACGGAAAATATAAAAGCTGTTTGTCTAATACTGCAGCAAACTTCAGCATAACAGCCTAAATATAATACAGACATTTATCTTTTATTCACAGGGCAAAGTAACTCCAAGACAGCTGCTTCCTTTCTTGATCAACTAGAGCATTTTAGGTGTTCTGCAAGAACAAATCAAGACTGTTTCTCTTGGTCCTTAACTGGGAACAATTCTTTCAATTCTGAGATCAACAAGCACAAGCATCTCTGCTGTCCAACATGCTATTGGTCCTTAACAGCCAACTAGCACAAGTTTGCAAGCAAAATGTATTTTATAGCAAAGGGAAAGCATTAACCACAGGTAAGGTCAGAAAGGCTTCCAGGCCTGAACATACAGTATTAACAATACTTACATTTTCTGTTGTTCCAGTAATTACATGAAGACCATCATATGTTGACTTAATGTACATACCCTAAGAAAAAGACATCATGGGAAAGAATTTTTAAAGTGTTTCACAAACCATCACCATCCAAACAAAACTTGCATTATCTTAGAATCTCCCTTTTCTTTTTGCTTTAAGATTTGTGGACTTTAATGCATGCCATGAGGAATTTGTCTCTGAATAAGAAAGTGCTTTTTTATACACTTCAGGAACAGCCCAAATAATTTTGGCCCTAATCAGCAACAGCAAACTAAAACGTTTATCACAGTTATGTCCATAAATGCTCCCCAGTTTTTTAATACGCTTCTTCAACTACAAATAGAACAGCGCCTTACAAAAAGCCCCAGAATTACAAATTGTTTTATTACGATCAATAGGTCCATTCTGTTTTGAAAACTACATTGAGTTTTAAAAGATCTGGAGTCTTCAGTAGGCAACGGTGCAAACACAACTTTCAAGCTGCTAACCAGTGCTTGGAATTGTGCCTGCAAAATGGCTGTAAGACCTTCTCATCGCCCTACTCATCCCAGTGAACACCTGAGCTATAAAATTCAATGTTGAAAAATTCAACACCAACTTTGTTAGCTACCCCACTTCTTTCCAAAAAATATGAAAAAGGAGGGAGAGCTTATGAACAGACAGAAGTACCTGCATGGTTAGTCCAAGACAGTGTCTCAAATACAGCTTTTTACCAAGCCTTAATTCAAACATTTTAAAAGCATCCACTATGACAGTCAGAGAAGGAAAACTGAGAGATAATTGGCATATACTGAGCATTCAACAATTTCTGAGGAATCTCCTTTCCCTCAACCACTTTACAGAAAGCAGGTAAACACTGAGTGCCTGAGTAAACATCCTCTCCATTACCTATTTTTTCTCTTTTTAATCAGAGTGCTACAGAGAAGTCTGTTCCTAGTTGAAGAGCCCAGTGCACTCACTGATGAGTAAGTATATGGTGAAGAGGCAAAGAAGGCATATTGAGTTGGAATCATCTACACTGGGACCAGAACTGGCACACATTTTGGTAGCAGATATGAGGAAATACACCTCAATTAACAAAGTGGATAATATCCCCAGTAAAACAAACCAGGGACTTCCAGAGCTTCTCTGGATATGGGCTCAAAAGTGAACTCCTATTTTGTTCTGCACAATTGCATAGTGTTATTCACATCAAACCCAGTTATGTTCAGCTGCCACAGCTAGAAGGTAAAAAATCTAGAATCTACATATTACTATACAGTCAGAAACCCCCTGACATCATCCTTCAACTTCCAGCTCCTCTATATACCTTCAGCAATTTGTCCATTGATTGGCTCCATCACATAGCTTTTGCTTAACTCAAATATAGAATGGCCTTTTCATACATTTATCCTCACAACACCCCTGTGAGGTAGGGAAACACTAATATACAGATATCTTACAGGAAGCATAATGAGCCACACAAGAGGCTGAGATATGTCAGTATCTCTTCCTTGGTACACCCACCTACCCTCAAACCACCACCAAGCCGGGCCTCAATCCCTCTCAGGATCCCCACCTAAGTGACTGGGCCCACACACCCTGCAACGTGGCAAGAGCTAAAATCACCGTGGCCATGGTGACAGGAACTTTGAGCCAGGTCCCCAAACAGAGCAATTTCTGAAGAAAGCCATATCTTTATTTTCACTGACAGTGAGTTACTGCTTTCAACCTTAAACATCAGGGTGAAAGCTGAGGGAAAGGTCTCACACTTAATGGTTACACGGTGTTTAGTTTTGTGCAAAGCATTGTTCCCAAGGATAGTAAGTTCATCCAGGTGTGCTACCATTCCAGAGGAAAATTCACATCCAATCTAGTCTTTTTGTTCAATTTTGAAGACTTTGAAAATGCAAAAGTGGAGAAAGAACTTTTGCAGAATGTTCTTTAAAGGCTAGGATCAAGATTTTGCACACCTTAAGAAAGAAGGAAGATGAAAAATATCCACCCTAGATTGTATTTATACCATATGTGAAGAATTAATAAATGTTACATTAGTACCATGTCATGTTAATTTACAAGATCCAACATAATTCTTGTTATAAAGCAGCTTCTAAACAAGGAGAGGTAACATTTTGCAACACAAAAATGAGCCCCTTTCACCCATGTTTCTCCACTCCTCATTTTAAGTAAACAATATATGGGAAATGGTACAGAGAACATCACATTTCTGGCTTCCAATTGTTTGATCTGGAATGGAAATAAGAATACCACAGACACTTTCAAGTTCTCCTCTCTCTGTCTCCTTGTGGCTGCACAATATCAACAGTACTTTCAGCAATCAAGAATACAGGGGAGATCAGTGTGTGCTCTGTCCATTTGCACTGAAAGAAATTGGTAGATACACATCTTAGATATTCAAAGATAAGCCCCTAAGAATTTACAAGAATCAGTTACACTAGATAAAAGGAAAGATAGTTCAGTTTATATGACTAAAATAACCATAAGCTAACCAACCTAGTAATCAGGAATAAATAAACTAGATTAAAAAACTAGTAACTCATGCTTAATTACATGACAGATTGTCCTGATAAGTTATGGGTAGAGCCCTTATTTCAAACCAATCGTTACAATTTATCTTGGTGATTAAGTTAAGGTTTAGAAAAGAGACCTTTTGTGCTTTTTCTTTCCCCCCTGCCTTTGTTTTTGTTTATATTTTTTTTCAAGAATGAAAACAGAACGTGGTATATTTCTAACATATTTTATGCAATGCTGGATGGGAAAGGAAAGAAAATACTAATTTCATTTTATCACACATGTGACTGAATTTTTACTTTCACTTCATTTTCATGGAGCCTTCCAAAGTTGCACATGCCTCTTTAATCACAAACAGCTCTCATAACTCTTTCTCAGCTCTTCCAGTATTTCAAATCAAAAAATCCAGAAGAAATATCAGGAATAGTAGTACACTGGAATATTGGAAAGTGAGTCAGCAGTGCATTTTAATCAGCTGCCACACCCTGCTGTATCTATGACTTGTATTTTATGAGCTACCTTTTCCGTGACAAGTTTCTTTTGTGTTTGATTCAGCAGGCAAAAAGGAACCTTGAGCAATCACTCTCATATTCTGATAACTTTACCTTTGCATTTCTGAACCCTTCAAATCATATTACAGTCACTTACCTGACTAGGATTAAAATGATTATACGAACAGGAAACAAGTGAAATTTAAGACTAACCTTTGCTACAGTTCTCTGATACTCTCTTCTATATTAAAAATAAAAATAAAATAGGAAGTGACTGTTGTAGAAAAACTACCCCCAAAAAACCTTGGTTTTGTTTTTTTTTTGTCTAAATACACTCACTGTTTTCAGTCAAGTAGAAGTATTTTCAAGTCTGTTTCATGGTAAAACATACTACCTAAGCTAGTCAGTTTTGTCTCTTTGTATATCAGTAATGTAAAAACATACAAAATTAAATTCTGCCTACTGATACAGATGAAACAACTTGCAACTCCTCAAAGAAAAGAAAAAAAGAAAGGATTACACATGGGAGCATGTTGGTGATTGTAAATTTGACCACATTAACAACCCATTTGAAGGCTTTTTAACTAACTTTCCACCATGACAATTTTTCACCCTTACTGCACAGCCACTGCAGGCCGTATCTCTTGCCCCAGCAGCACTCACTGGAGAACACATGAATGCAGCCAGTCACAAGAGACAAGGATAGAGGGATAAGAAAAAAGGAAAGAAAACAAACAACAAAACCAATACCTAACCCCACCCATAACATTGCTTTACCCAGTACACAAGAGGTTCTCCACATCACACCCTAACAACATGTTCTGCTTGACAGGTTTAGTTGCTTGAAAGGTGATTTAGTCCTAGGTGTTAGCTAGTTTTAGTATCTATAAGACATGGTAACACATTTACTTGTTTCTTCTGCATACAGTTATTAGTCTGACAACTTACATTTACCTCGGACAAATACTTACGTTTCCACAAGAAAAGACCAAACACAATGAAGGAACTATTTGTGCTGATTAAAATATCCTGATCATCCTCCAATCTTCTTTAAGTTGTAAAAGTTTCAAGCATTTTCTTAATTCCATCATATATTTACCATGAGTTTAGGGAAACAGCATGGTTTTCCATTCTCTTCTCCTTTCCTTTTTCTCTCCCAGATTTACTTTAGATTCTTAGCTATTGAATTTGAGATGTTAGATATTCTGTTTATGATAGGAGACAGAAAATCTTCCCAGTTAGCAGCCATCCTTGTCTTTTTTCTTCTGCCAGAAGTCCTTCCATTTTTATAGAACATTTTATTTAGTGATTGGTAAAGCCAGCACAGAACTGTCATGTGGGTCAAAAAACTACAGGAAAGTTGACAATAAACCATTTTTCCACCTCCATCATTGCACAAGTCCTGGAAGAGGGTCCAGACATGATTGAGCTTCACATTTATCCCAGCGTTTGTGACTTGCAGAGAACATTCACAACTCCAAGCTCCACCATCAATTCTTAAACTGACACCCTCAGCACTCAGTGGGGCAGTACTGATGTGCCTTCACTGTGTCTAAATTCAAAACTATTAGTTTAAAAGGCAAACAAACAAAAACCCCAACAACCCAAAAGCATAAAAAGTACCAAGAACTACATGACAAAGGTGATCTGTTGGCAAGACTGGCGCTGTTACAAAGGGAGTGGGATGATTTTCACTCTTCCAGTGTGAATCCACCATCCTTGGTGCCTGCTCTGGAGAGCTCACAATCTAGAGAAGACAGCACAATGCCAAGGCAACACAATAGTGGCACACAGGCAAGGATGAGAGCAAAAAAACATGACTGTGTCAAAATGGCATTGTATCCTTCTAAGGCTTGTATGCTGCGTGGTTGCTGTTTTCCTTTTTTTTTTTTTAAGTACATATAATTATTTTTATCACAACATCAAGACCCTGCTAAATTGGTTCACAAATACATAAAAAGGAAAAGCCCTGCCTTGAAGAGTTTCCAGTTTAAACAGACAAGACAGACAGAGGGTGTAAAACAGAGACACAGAGAGGGAAAGAGATTCTCTCATCAGCTACTCAGCAGGAACACACCCATGAAACACATTCTTATTTACAAAAATACCATTCAACATTTCACAGTCACTGGGAGTTCATACCAACCTACAAGAAACTTAAATGAAGGGGGAAAAGAAAAAAACCTAGTCACAAGACAGAAAAAAAAAATCAAGTTCAGATAAAAATGGACAGCACTCAAAAACGTGATCAAGAGAAATGGGAAGAAGATTTTTTCTCATTACAACAGAAGAAAGGGTTTCAGAAGGTTCACTGCAGTGAGGTGGTGGAGGAGTTAAAATTATAGAAGAAGGGAAGGAAAAGAGAGGGAGGAGAGAATCCATGTGAAGCTGAAATCCTGTAGGACAAGTTTAAAATGGATTCAGAGATAAAAAAGAAAGACAGAAGAGGAAGGGAAAAAAAACTGCAGACTAAAACAAAGGATGGGGCCATTTTACTTATCCAAGTGTCTGGGGGTTTTCTCATACTTTAATTGCAATTTTCCAAAAGAATGGAAAGTTAATTTAGTGTACAATTGCTCTAAAAAACTTGGCACACCAACTTTGCCAAGAAAAACAAATCAACCCAAAACCCAGCAACAATCAATCCGCAAACCAAAATATTCTCCAAAACTACAACATCCAGACAACTTTAAAAACCTGCTGCAAAGAGTGCAGCAGTTCTCCTTCAAGACTATTCAAGAATATAGAATGAGAATAAGTTTGGGCAGAAGTTGTAGAAGCTATTTCTTTAGACAAAAAATGTTTAACTGTATTCTGAATGCCTTCTTTTCTACCTCCAAAAATTATGGGAACAGATAGTATTAATGATGTAAAGTCATATATCTGGAATTGTTACTTGAGTTGGTTTTTTCCATGCAGTGGGTGTTGGAAACTTGAGTAAACAAGAGATCAATGGTCAGCTCTTGAACAACAAACACAGGATGGCTGCACTAAGAGCCTTTACAAGCACCTGATTAAGAATGCAGAATTCTTGCAGTAAAATTCCTTGAGTTACTTATCAGCAGTGCTGTGAAGCCCTGGAATAACTTATAAAATAGCTTTATATCCCCAAGATACTATGAAACATTTTCCAGAATCTGACAGGTTTTGTGCATAAGCCCACGCAAACTTCTTGGTTGAGTTGATCTTAGTAATTTAAGTCCCTTCAGACTTCAAGATCCTAGAACAATCTGAACCATTTTTCAGAAGCTGGTATAAATGGCAAGAACTTCTTACTCATTCCTCCCTGTTCACTAAACTCTGCATACTTCAGTCAGCTTTACAAAATACTTCCCTGTTGGCCCAGCTGCATGAGAAACCAAACTAGCAGGAGAAATCCAAGTGTGTTCAAACTTTAAAAGAGAAAAGGCTAAAATGTCCTATTCATTTTCATATATGCAACTTATTTAAAAAAAATCAGTTTCTCATCCTGGATGATGGGTTTGATTAACTGCGTACTTCTTACCAGCCCTTCACTTGGCTTGATGTTTGTAAGCTGGATCACTTCAAGATGGGCAGACTGGGAAACCAGTGGATCAGAAGAGAGCGAGATAATGTGATCACAGACGCCAGAGAGAGTTTTACACTAGGAAAGAAAAAAGAAAAGAAAATGTCCCAATAAGCATACCATTGATAACTATTTAAATGTCAATATACAGTTTAAACCACCATGTTTTTCAAGTACATACAAGGCAGAGGGGGAAAGGCCTCAGGCAGCAATACAAAATACATTATCTGTGATGACTCTGAACTAACAGCACCAGACCAGGGAAGAACAGGAGGCAAATGCTTTTGTATCTAAGCAGAGACAGAGGGGTTCCCATGCACTCTCAAGGATAGATGCTCTGCTCAGGCATACAGGGAATGTGTGGTGAGCTCCAACCCACACTCTACTCCCATCTTTTGCAGACAGTAAGTGCCTCAAAGCCCACTAATTTCCACTGAATGTGCAGCTGTTCAGCACAGATGAAAATCAGGCTCTTAATGATGACAGGCAACTCCCATCAACTCCAAAGTTTATTCTATACTAATAAAACATGTTAATTGTCTTTGGACTGGGTTTCTCATGTTCTACAGCTGCCAAACATGATTTACTATTGCGGACATGAAGATTACAATAAATCACTACTTCACAATGGGATAACTCTTAAAGCAGTTATTGGTAGCCTCTGCAGCAAGACGGAAAAAATTTCTAAAAAGGCTGACTTTGAAATTGGTACTGTTTTATCTCCTGATCTCTCACTCCCTGAACAACTTCTTAGAAGCAGGAAAGCTGTGAGGCTTTCCTATAATTCTCTGTAAGAAAGTGGTTTTTGAAGAGTTTCAATGTTTACCAGGAAGTCCCCTTTCAGCAAATTAAAACGACTTCTCTGTTCAGGTTTCCAATGCATCCTTTGTCAGCAAATTCAGGGATTAGGATGTTCTTCTGGTCCCAAAACTGTGGGCATTTCCAAAAGCAATTAAGAACCAGCTTAACTGCTCTGAAATTCGAAAGACAAAATCTAACCAGTCTCCTCAAATGACTGAAACACAACTGCACACAACTGTTGTACCAATCAATCTTTCAAGATCCCAAAGTATAGTTCTTACAATAAAAAAATCTGCAACAATGCTATGGAAAAGTAATGTAAAACTGGATATAATCTCCTGCCAAATCACCATTATAATTCCAAATGGCAAACTACAAATATCTTATGTAAAAAGGAAAATTAAAAAAAAAGTAATTAAAACCANCAATAATAGTGACATCTTACTTTTTATACAGACCAGTAGACTTTTCTCAAGTATTTACAAACAGTTGAAAGTTTAGGTTTGTATACAGATTGCTTATTTTATCGAGCAATAATGTTTCAGGGTGAATAAGCAAATCAGAATCATATGGAAAATATATCAAAATTTATATTACCAACATGACCTTCTTCCAGAAAAAATACTACCTTCAAGCATAGCCACACACACCACCCTTCTACTTTTTCATGATGCAGAATTGTTACTGAACAAAGGATATCAAGAAATATAAAAAATGAGGTTAAGAATGATTTGTGCTTTACCTGAAGTAAAAAAAAAGTGAAAAAGAGAATTTTTTGAAATTTGGGCTTCTTTCATGGCTTTTGGCCACATGAAAATTGCTTTGAGGTGACATTTTTAAAAGGTAATATTATAAAAAATTACATAATAAAAATGAAAGCTTAGATTTCTGTTTATTTGTGTTTTTAAATATAGTGTTGGTATGTTATTTCTATTTCCATCTTGGAAGTACACTGATAATTACTGGAAAATTGCTTAAAAAAAATCACAGAGCACTCAGCTATTTGTGCAAAGTGAAGAGACCCACATTATAAATTGTCCTCTGCAGATGAAAATGGAATTTTTCATATCTGTTTAGACTAGTACTTGTCCACCTATTCTTGTTCATCTCCTCTAAACCTACTAAATGTATGGGGTTCTTAGCAATTTCAGAGGAACTTCTGTTTACAGTGAATTCATTTTTTCTCTGATTTTCAACTGTTGCCTTGCAGAGAGATATCAAAACACATAGAAAAGGAGTGTTCCTACCACCTAACACAAGGTATGACATTTTAGAGATGTGGCTCCTCATTAAAAAACCTGTTCCCAGCTGCCTTGACAGATGATGGGGAAAGGAGAGGAGTGGGGCAAGCCCAGGATGTGGCACACAGCAAAGCCAAAGCTGAGAGGCATTAAAGAGCCCCCTGGAGCAGCTGCTGTCCCTCTGCCTCCCCATGAAAGGGGTACTGACAGTCCATACAGTAATGCCCATGGTGATCAGCATTCCAGTACAGTTACACTGGTTGTAATCCTAAAACAAGGTGGTGTGAATAATCCCCAAGAGGAGCTCTGGGAATATTGGGTGCCAAAATCACCAGCTTGCTAGGATAAATAATCTGCCATATGCTTCAATGCATTTTTAAAAGAGTACTGTCATTAGGGTCTCGCAGCTTTCTTAGATATTCCCACTGCAGTCCCATAGAACCTTATCCCTATAAACTACTACAAATTTAAATATTTTCATGAAATACTCCTTGGTTAAAGAGCTGAACTGTAAGTAGGATCAGGTATCTATTTGGCTTGTGTTAAAGATAAATTTTCATGAACTCTGAACTTGTCCAGAGAGAGCCAGGACATCAAGGAGCACACACACAGAGCAGATATGCTCTGCCTCTGCAAAGGCAGGGTATGTAGGCCCTCACTGGAAATGTGTCCAAAAGCTGACACAGGCAAAATAATGCATTTTCCCTTGCCTTTACTCTCAGGAACATCTCATTCACAGTTCGTGTTGATAATATGCTGATCAGCATAAATCAGCATACAAAGAAAACAGCCTGTACACCAGGAGCATGCTTCCCCCCCATTAGGCATGAGTATGGAAAAAGACCTTGGATCTATTCAGTGGTTCAGGGCCTTCCAAGGCAAAAATGTTGCCACATGGCAAAGCACTCGAACGTTGCACTTTTTCTGCTCATTTTGTTCCTAACAATTTATGAACACTTTATTTCTCAGCAGAATTATTCAGGACAATCTGTATCGTAGACATGTACTTTAGTTCTGCTAAAACCAGATGGTAGTCACCTTTTCTCTCGAATGGTTGTTACCTTTGGATGCTTTGTAAAACTACACTTCTGATTATGAAAGCACTGTTAAGGAGATCAGGATCCTTTATGCTTTTTAAGTGTTGACTGACTGCTGCAATGCTGTATTAGTTACAATAAGACACACAGGAAGCTGAGGATCCAATTGCTCCCACAAAAATCAGCAGGCATTAAAAATCCCCAGCCTTTTTCAAGCAGCACTCAGCTCCCAGTGTGCAAGGTATCTGCACACAGGGAAAGGATTTGTCCAGGCCAAAAAAAAAAGCAAGTTACAAAAGATTAACTGAGAGAAACCAACAGATAATTACATTTTCTCCTTTTGTCACACGATCCTTGTTCTCACTACAAGCCTTAAAGCAATGATTTCAGTTCTCTTTTGCAGTAACTCATCACTGCACTTCAGTAATAAATTCTCCTCTCTATTCAAGTGACACACTTATAATTGCAGATTGAAGCTACACCACAGTTTTTATGTGCAAAGCTAAATGATTCAAATGAGAACAAAAAATATCACCACACAGCACCTTGTTGTTTGGTAGGAATTCAAAGGGAAACATTATGTTTCCCTCAGTAGGCAACTACTTTATGCCTCGGAGCATGAAGAATGACAGATAATGCTTAGTTTCTACCTCTATTTTTGGACTGTAAGGTACCAATTTCTAACAGCTTTTCCACAATTGCTCCTTCTTTCAGCCAGGGGGATGGGGACCTGAAGGTGACTGAATTAGATTTGCATCTGTTCCTATTCACTGTGGTTACTCCAGTTTGAGCTGGGAAAATGTCTGTGTTCTGCAGCAGAGTGAAGTACCTATGGACACAGCTTCAGGGGCCTCCCCTCAACCTGTCCATCCATTGTCCATTCAACTCGGGCAGCTCTAGGGTCACCAAGCACTTCTGGTCAAGCAAACAGACCGAGGTTTGTCCCTGTCCTTCAGTTAACCCAGGCTAGTGACCAAGTTTAAAAACTGTCTTGCCAAGCATTTGCAATACTGAAACATCTTGGCTTGAATGTGTTCCCTGGGCTGAGGACAAGAAAAGCACAGCCTCCCTCAACAGCACCCTCACCTATGGCATTTGAGTGAGGAATAGGATACCAGTCAGACATATGGACTTTCAAGACCAACAGTAAGAAAAAATGTCTGGGTCATGTTAAGTTTACTCTGTTAGTTTAGTTAGTTACAGCTGTCCAAGATGAATGAAGTCTAATTAATTAAGCCAAACCAAGTAACTATTAAGCAATTAATTATAGTCCAAAACAATTGTTATATTGTACAGAAAACATCAGTAACTCCAGCAGTCTCAAAACCAAGCAGGCCTGAACATGCACTGATGCATACATGAAGTTTAAACAGTGACTACATCTTATTTTGGTTGCAAAAAGAGAAGCTTCTATTAGACTGAAGTTTGTTCAGTTCAATTTACCAGGTATAGACTCTTGAAAGGCNAAATGATACCTTTCACAATGTATTTTTAGTCCATTATACTTCTATAAGAAATATTCAAATATAGTGGGCAGGAGCAAATTATCATCACTGTGGTTTCAACAACTCTTGGAAAAAGAGAACATTCTGATCTACTGCTTGTTTTCTCTTTTTCAACTTTGTAGCTCTTTTTAAATTTACATAGCTCATTTGTTTTTCAAAGAACTTTTGAATATTAGCTTCCCTCTGCAGATTCACTTTCTACAGTTTGTCAACTCAAAAAAAATTCTATTTTCTGTTTGCAGGAAACGCAGTCTAATTTTAAAGAAGTGAAGCTCCTTAAGAAAAGAGTCTTTTTTTTCTTATGGAATGAAATTAAAAAAGTTAAGAGAAAAATTATTAAAATTTTTCAGTTAAAACTTATTATTAATCTGACTGAAGCCTGGCTTCTACTTTCTATAATTAGTTCTTCTAGCTTTGCTCTCCTTTTAATACTCTACTGCTTTACACAGATTAATCTGAACTGGGTATTTTCATCAAATACAGCCTTGAACAGCTGGATGGAATCAATGAATTATTCTTCAAGTATTTCAAAGCTCCAGTCAGAATTTTGCAATGATTAACTTCTAATTCCCCAAATAAGCAGATATAAACTGATAGCCTTTTAAGTTGAGCAGTTTTCCAAATATTTTATCATCTCAAGTTAAATCAATATAAAGAGTCTAAATATAAACTAGCAAAAGCATACTAATTTTCAGTTTTGAAGCCAGCATCACACCTATGGCTTATCATTTCCTATTTAGGCTCAGTGTATTATTAAACCTGCTCTTCTGAAATTAATATTTTCTACTGCTATCTACTTTGTTGGTATTATTTTCTAGTGCTATTTCCTTTCTGTTTATATCACGAAATTATTATTATTTAACTATTTATTTATTACATTGCTTACTTAGTAAAAGCTACCCTGGAAAAAACATACTAAGAAATGAAGTGGCAGAAATACGAAGCGTTTCTTTTTATTCATTAATGTTTCAGAATTTTAATGAGCAAAACCCAAGACATTGCTCCTGTGTAGTTTTACCCTTCTTATTCCACAGAAACCAAGTGCTTCTCTGAATGAAGTCACAGAAAAAGATCCCAAAACTTTAGGAAATTTGGTTGTCTTTAAATTGATTTTTTTCAACACTCCTACAATTTTAGGACCAAAAATTATGTAAAAGACATTTTTTTCCCCAGACACATAAGCAAGTTTAAGTAAGTAATTTCATCCTAAAACTTCATAATTTTTCAATCAGACCTTTTTCCTTTAGATACATTTAATGTGTTTACTTGAATAACATAGATTAGTTTACTGCCTAACCTAATACCATAAGTAACAATCAAAATGCTTTTTTAAAGCATTTGAAACTCAAATTCCTTGGGGCAAACAAAAATATTCCTTTCTTGAATATCAGCTGAAGCTATAAAGTTCTGTCTCCACAAAATACCATTTCCTAAAATGAAAATCCTGAAAAGCTAACACGTGAATACATTAACTGACATTAAAACATACTATCTGTGGACAAGGTGATTCAGTAATCTCCACATCCAGACCCACACTGTCACTTGTGAAGGAAAGAGGGCATTCATTTGCTTTTCAAAAAAAATTAGTGCTGTTAGAACTTGAGCACATGACTAATTTTTGGCCTTACCTAATTAAAGCAAACCAATCAGTCATTTATTTGAGGATCCTGCCTACTTCAGCGTGCTTTAGAGGAAGACATGAAGACTCAGGGATGGGTTAACTTTGGAGGTTTCCTTGTCTGCACTTCAATCGGAAGGATGCGTGCCCGCTCGCAGCCTCGTGCCCCCTGATTTGGCACAAAGCAGGCTCACTCCAGGGGAAACAGGGCAGCATCCCCACAGCAGAGCTGTGCTTACAGAGCTCCAGCCCTTGAACCACAGCATCAGTCTAAAAACTCCCCTTTTTCATTCTGTGGATAACAGAGATCTGTTCATCCAGAACACAGGTTCAACACAAAGTAAACCATTGCAACACCAGCTGCTAATGTGGACAAAAAGCTACTTTTTTGATCCAATAGTCTGCTCCTAAGGTGGTAAACAGCTTGGTGTCCGGACAAGTAAGAGTACACAACTGTCTTTTAAGTTATATTTTTTTTCCATTTCTGCAGCTCTATTTCTATTTTACTTATGTAAGAAGGAAATTTGGCTTCAATCTTTAGTAAGAACAATACCTTGCAATAAGGATTTCCTTATGCTAATTGCATGAAATGCTAATTGACTGTCAGTCATTTCCTTTCACTGTTTTGAGAAACTTGTTTCCTTGTGTCATGAAGAGAAAGTAGTACATGAAATTACATGGGATGAGCCCACAGGTTTGAATTCAACTTCTTGTCTAAGCCACCTCAGCAAACACAGTTCTATAGTTGTATCTGATCATTTGAAGGCAGCTGGATGGGATGCTGATCAAACACCACTTCAGATGGGAAATGGACTCTGAAAACGGATTGGAATAGAATTTTGAATCTTAATTTAAAAAGACAGAATTTGCTTTCTCTCCTACAATATCTGTGCACACGTTCTCTCAATCTTTCCTAGTTCTCCCAGTACTTCTTACTCAAGGTTCATTCTACGCATTTCCCAAAATTTATTGGTATTCTTTTTGTATCAGAGAACCTGTTTTTACTGTTGGATTGCTCCCTCCCAAATTGTCTAATGGGCTAAAGCCACAACACTTTTTTCTGTCTTCCAAGGAGAAGGGTTAGAGGGAATTGTGACTGCTTTCAATTCCAATTCATCATCAATCTTTTCACCTGCATATGTAAAAAACTACCTTTCAAACTGAAAATATGACCTCAAATGCCATTGTTTAATTATTTAGTCACAGATTTACCTCTTTCACCAATCAAATCCCACTGATCAGCTGATATGCAACATGGATAGAAATTACCCAAGTTGCATGTAATACATATGGTTGTGTTTAATCCAAGTATAGTCATGTTTAATCCATGCAGGCTCATTTTTAACCCACAGCTTCACTAAGACATTCAATGCTCTGATCGTGTTCATGTTTCCTTTCAAGCTGGAGCAGTGATCACAGAAGGTACAATTACACCTATGTCCACCTGTGACCACAATGAAGTTACTGCAGACTAAAGAAATGAACCTAAAAGAATCTGAATGATGTAAGATAACTTTTATCTGTCTTGGCTTTGTGCACTCATGTATCTTAAATTAATCTCTCTCAGTTTCTTCAAAATTGTCTGTTGATGTCTGTATAAAGTGATGTTTCATCAGCTCTAAACTCTGGCAGCTCCCTTCAGAATCCTTTATGCCAATTTGTAAAAGGCATATATAGTGTACACAGAAGATTTCAGAACTCTCAGCTCTTACAGCAGACAACAAACATGCTTTGAAAACCAGGCTATATATACAGATCTCAAACTTAGAGCACTTCAACTTTTGCCAAGAAAATGTAACAAAATACTTCATTACTTAAATACTTGCAGAGGTCAGCCTAGCATAGATGAAGATGTCAGCCTCACTAAATTTGCTAATTCTTTATGTCTCACACCTGAAAAAATGATTGTGAAATGTAAAAATACAAGGAGATTTTTTTATTCCACATTGTTGTGAAACCAAAGTATCAAAAACTTACAGAATTCAGCCTGTCAAGCATTTCAAATGGGTATACAAAAATAAAATAAACTACAAAAAAAATATATTTCAAAATTTACCTAAAGAAATGCAGTATTTTCTCGCTTAAATTCTGGTAATAAGAACAGTAAGATATCAAAACCTACCTGAATGTGAAATAAATTAATCTCATTCATTACCCACCCTTAAAGAGATTATCTCCACTTCTAACTTCTAGAAACAAGCTCTGGGTTAACTTAATACTCACTAAAGCTCAGCCACAACATGAAACACAATTTATTACCTAAAACTTGGGTGCAGCTCTCAGAATAGGTTTACTCAAGCTTTTGAATCCCTATGCACCAGCCTTTCAAACTCATCATGTTTTCTGATGCCCCAATAATTTTAATCTGCTGTATTTACTATCAGTAGCACTACAGATTCTGGGAAGAGACCACTGTATTACGCTAAGAATTCAAAAGGAAACATTGCATTAATTATCCTATCATTAAGCCATCTCCAGGCTCCTATGAGGAATAAAGCTGTATAAATGAAGCTATATCACTAACACAAAAACATATGATTTCACAGAAGCCTAGCAACCATCTCTCTCTCAAAAAACTGCCTTTTAAAAACATCACTCTTCTAATCACAGGCCTGAACCAGACAAACACAAACTCTTTCAAAGCTCCTGACCTACTCACAAGTAGTTCCATAAATTCACTTAGTCACACCCAGTCTAGTTAGTTATCCCACTGGCACTGTGTACAAAAAGCACAAAACACACAGCTCTAAAACTCTATGTGGTCTATACAAATTTTGTTATCAGAAATCCAAACAGTACTCACCACATGAAGAATTTTATTCTCTGTTTCATATACTGTGCAGTCCTGAAAAAGTAAAGAAGAAAAAGCAGGTTAAATTGGTCCAATCATTTTCCCTTCCTTGACTTATCTTTAAAAGAATTGAACCAAATTGAAAAGCCTTTAGGATGAAACAAAGTATTTCAAAGACTTAGACAGAATGGAAAGAAAGTGTGAGGCTACCACTGAAAGGAAAGGAAATACTGGTGTATGTTTGTATCTATTCACTATAGTTCTTGTTGCTTCCTTCCTTGAAACAGACAACACTCTCTCTACTTCACCTGCTTTGGTCAAGTACCAATTACTCACATGTACACCACAGAAGTGCCTTCCACCAGCCACCCCTGAGCATGGGCAAAAATGACCTGTTTATAATAGTAACACTGGAAAACAGAGGTGCCAGCAAGAGTCCAAAGTGACTCAGATGAACAATTAATTCTTGCTGAGCTGAACTGACATTTTTGCACACTGCTGAAGAAGGGGAAGGAAAACCTCGGTGGAGGGGGAAGAGGAGTTGATTGTTTATAATCCACCATGAACAGGAGGGAGGAGAAACACGGCATCCACAGCACACAGGAATCCTGAGGCACACACAGCCTGCAGGGACTGTGTGTACATTCTCATTACCCCATGCAGCCTGTGAGGCAGCTCCCACAAGCAAGACCAACAGATGGAAGGCTGGGACTGCAAAAGTTTTTCTGACAGGCCAGAATCTCAGTGGATATAAGGAAATGGAATTACCAAGGCAGAGAGCACATGAAATACAACCAACATGGGTGGAAGAACCACTCTTAAGTTCATTGAGATGCTGTAACTTTGTGGTAATTAGTGCAAGCTCTTTCTAGAACAGATGCTTTACATCCTATCTAATAAATCATATGAAAAATGTGACTAAGTTTTCATGTTTAATATCTCATTTTAAAATCAATTTGTCCTGCTAGAAAACCAACTTTGTTGTATGCAACTGTTCCAAATAAATGAACTTTCAATCCATGACACACTTCAAGTGTTACTCAGGAAAGAAAAGCCAATGTGTTCTTAAGCGTTATGTAAAGCCACCTATACAGAAGTAGCAGGTTGAGCAGGGAGCATTTTCCTAATAACAGCTGTTGGCATTCAGGAAACATTTGCTAGTAAGTATAGCCAGAAAGAAAATCTTAACACATTTAATTATATGCAGACATCAATGAAGTATTTGCAATCTTAGCAGCAAAACACACATTTCATTGTTATATGTGGGAGGGCATATAACGTTTTCAATCTGGATACATCTATTTTCTGCATGGTTACTTATGAATCATTTTGCAAAAATAGCAGGAAGAGACTGCAACATTTATATTAAAGAGAAAAAGTGCTTTTAAGCAGACATAATAATTTCACTGGTAATAGGAAGAGTTTACTATAGGTTTAAAGACTCATTTTGAAGAGGATACCATTTGAGAACTCTCACTACTACGGGAAGAAGGATGCTGGGTTCTCAATTGCTGTAGGGGTTTATTACAAACAAGACAGCAGTGAGTAACAGAGAAATACTGCTAAATCCTTGAATTGAAACGCTTCCACGATCATCAAGGAAGCTAAAGAAATATGTTTTTTTTCTGACAAACCAAGACAATATCTATAAAAATTAAAATATTTCTGAGTCCACAAAAGATAGTAAAACAAGTGGAAAACTTCTCAGTCTATGGACAGATTCACCCTGAATTTCCATCCTCAACACACAATTCTCTACAAATCTAGGGTCTGGGTAGAGGAATTGCTAAACAAGTTCATCACATAGCATCAGCAGATTGTTAATACTACATCTTCACATCCAGGCAAGAGAGAAATTAACAGTTCAGTAAAGCATAAAAGACAGAAAGACTGTAGGACAGCAAATGCAACGCTTAGGTAAAAAAAAAACCGATTCCAAAATACACTTTCTCCATACATGAATGACAACCAACTAAAGATAATCCAAGTATGAACTCTGGGAAATGTGCAGGAATGTCAAGAACCATGCTGGCATAGCCCAGAGCAGCCCTGAAGTCTAGGATTCTAAGAAACCTAGGAAAAGGTCACCAAGCTAATCCTTGTGGCTTGTTTCCACTTCCTGCAGCCATCCCTGGAGATGAGGGCTGAGACTGCTTCTGAACAACCCCAGGAGCAAAAGCCAAATGCCACAGGGGACAGTTTATTTCCCCTTTGCTGCCGTGTGCTTTATCTTTAAGCAAGGGCTGAAGACAACTGTGCCCAGCCTCCACAAACACCCCTTGGGTGGAATGGTAGGCTGACTGCTTATTACTGGGGGCCTTTACCATTTACAGCTATTGCTTCTTCATACCCATTTCATTTCAACTAAAAGAGCTTAAAGCACCTGAGAACTATAAAAAGTCTCTTAACTATGCAATTAGAAATAAATTTTTATTCTTAGTAGCATAACACCCACACCTGGAGAATGTCTTTTTATTCCTTACAAGCCTATATCTTACTCCTGAAAGATTTTCTTTAGTACCTGTTTAACTAGGGTATCAAAACATTGCAATTAAGGTAAGAAACAGATCATATGCAAGTTTAACATCAACTTTTTTTCTACTTTAGAAAATCAAGACCACACACAAAAATCTGCAACCAAGCTTTACTCCTACACAAGCTAAAAATTTGCTATTCACTTACTTAAACCAATACTGTGATTATCCCTGAACTGATGTACACAGTTACAGCAAGGAGATCTATTACTTCTACATGCTTATTCTCTGAGCTTTGCATATATATTCACTGCCATTCTATACATAAAGCAAGGCTCTGTGATCTTCTATCCAATCAAAAAAATCTGCAGCTGAAACACTGCAAGGTTATCTTCTAATTTTGGATTATCTTCCAAAACATTAGTGACACACTTTGTTACAAAAGCAACAAAAGAAGTTGTGTTAATTTATGTTTCCTGAAGATGTAGTCAAATACTGGCTGTTAGTAGTTCAAGGCAGAAAAATGGGAGAGTATCACCCACAGGAAAAAAGAGAGAAACAAAAGGGAAATACAATGGAACACTTTATAACTAGTATCAGATCTTCATGGTCACTCTTTCCAGTTCTGCCTCATGTATAAAAATGGCAAAAGTGACCTTTGTTATCCAGCTAGAACTAGGGTAAAATCCTAAAAAAAGAGAAACAAGAGCTCCAGAACTGGAAGGAAAAGAAGAGTAATAAGGAAGGAAGACAAGAGCAGCAAGAACAAACCACACAAAGCAAGAAGGTTATTCTGTATTTTCAATCTCAGTAAAATTTCAAAACCTAATTTTAAGACTAGCAAGACCTACATTGTAGCTGAGAGGCATTGCTTATTTCTTCCAGAAATTCTGACCTTCATAACCAAAATTTTACATTGTCTCTACAGAAAAATAAATAAATAGATAAAATTTNAAGCTAACCCAGTTTTCATATATGTGTGTGTGTGTGTGTGTGTATATATATATATATATATAATAAAATTAAGTTGTATCTGCACAGATCCTACCATAATATCATAAGGAGTAATTGTTAAGGACATTTAAATTAAACCCACTGAATCAGACAGCACTGACTGGTGGCAACACTGCAAAGTGTACACATCTCACCCATCCCACCCCAGACATTGCTGGAACAAATCAGACATGAGATAACATATATAAAATATAAATATCTGTGGAGTTTTTTTCAAAGCAGTTTTTCTGATGCTTTACTTTTCCTTTTTTCTTTTTTCTTCTATCCTCACTATTATCACCTTCTTTTTAAACATTTGTCTTAGTATCTCACAGAACTGGGAATAGGATCAGTTTATTATACTTGTACTTATCTTATTCTTTGTTTTCTTTGCACCCACAGTCATTAAATCTCAACTTAAAATGTAACCGACAATCTGCCAACTCACCCTACTGCTCCTAGGCCTCACAGATAAAAAAATGTTCATGCAGTTCTCCAGTACTACAACTGTGGGATAAATATTCTGCAATAAAACATTTCTATTTTTGCATCTTTATGATCTGGTTTACAAGTTCAAGTTACCTGTCAAATTACCTATTGCAATTACCTGTCAAACACTTCTCTCAGGATACTTGCAGGCTATAATCTTAAAACTTTCCATCATTATTACCACCACAACAAAAATTATTATTATTCATGGTTTTGCCATGTATTCCAGGCAGCTGATGCACTGCACTCTTCTTGGCAGTCTTAAGTTCCTGTCAACTCGATAACTTTACTTTAGAATAAAATTATGCTAGTTCAGAAAATGAAATATACACATAGAAATAGTTAATTGATACAAAAAGGGAGAAATGTGGAAATGCATGCAATAAATCTTGCACCAACATTTCAGCATTTCTAGTAATCCTTAGATCAGAGTGCCCAAGAGATGGCATGGACTCCTTTCATTGTATTTTCTTGTTCAGCAGATTGCCTTAGTTGCTCATGTATATGTAGTCATCCTAATTTATTTTTTCCTATAAGGCAAGGCAAATTGCTAGACAGAACTGATACAGAAGCAGACTACATGATTTTCAGGAACAAACCCCCAGTGTCCTAATTGTCAGGTAATCAATTAACCCAAAAATGTCCTTTGTAAATTCATATGATAGTACATTGCCTAAAAAAAGCAGGCAGTGTGATCGATTCAACTGGAGCAACTTGTGAAGAACAAGAGCTTACCATGAAATCATTAATTCTCTGGGTGGTTTTTATGATGGTTCTGGTGGAGCCTCTTCACTTATTTCTTCATTACTTTTTCTCTGCAGTCCAACTGAATTTACAGGAAGCCCAAATACATATGTATTTTTGTGGATATTGCACTGCTTTTTCCAATACATTGCAGATAAAAATGTAGGTAATTGTGTTAAGAAGATTACCATTTTAAAAGTGGTAATAAAATTACCTGGAAAATGCATGAGCAATCCCACTCATCTTCCATGTCTAGTTTTAAGAGGGCACCAGCTGGCTTTTACGTACTGCATAAAAACACGTCTGATAGAATTGTTGTCACCATTGTTTTTCAAGTCATGCAAAATATTCTAAGCTATGCAACTCCAGTTTTCTACTTGTAACAAAAATAATGAATTACATGATTGCTTAAAAGAGGGTTCAGACTCGCATGAATTGCCAAACCTTTGGCATAAAACTCTCTTGAGCAATGTAGCCATTGGCTGGAATTTAGCCAAACCATCCTTTAAATCCCTTTGCTTCTCAAATTGATTAAAACTGTAATAGAATCCTTAATAGCAGTATAAATCAAATGGATGGTGTCGGTTTTGCTACTTAGCAACAATAAAAAATAATTAACTTGAGAATGATCATAACTTCCAACCCCTTCAGTCTCAGTACTGTAAAAGAAGCTGTTCTTGCTTCAAGGCTCCTGTTTGAGTGTCTGTGGCAACAGGACACAAAAGAAGGACACGGTTTCACCACAATCGAGAGAACAGCAGAAGCCCCCAAAAGAGAGCCCATTTATTATGGATACACAATTTATAGGTTTTGCAAAGTGAGAGAGGATTGGAAGATGAAATCCCACCTCTCAACCAGACTGGCTAGGTGACTAGTCCATCAGTTTTCCTTCTCCAAGAAGGAATGTAAACAAAGCTAGTGTTCTTAGCACAATGCGTGAGAAAATCTGACTCGAGAATATAAACTTTTCAGAAGGCTTTCAAAAAAAGGGCGACAAGTGTTAGTAGCTCTGGGGAATTTATGCCATTGGCTTTCAAAGGGCTCATTTGGTTTGAATTCTGCCCAATTCAGCTATAGCAAGAGAGCCACAAGACTGAGGTTTGCTGGAGTCATAATCAAATGTTCTCACAGAAGTTCTCAACAGCCATGATGACAAAGTCTAAAGCTTGGCCAACACATGTAGGCGGCAAAAGTTTTACAACCTTTAGTGTCATTTCATTATTACCCTTCAATGCTTTTCTCAGACAAAGACACTGGTACATAGCTTCCAAACAAGGTACAAGGGTAAGACAGGTTGAGTTCATTTAGCCTTTCACTAATAAGAAAATATATGGAAAATATGTCTAATACAGCTGAAGGCAAGAGTAAACAATGGCAGCTTTCAAACAGTAGACTTGAATGATATCCTAGAATGGTTTCGGTTGAAAGGGACCTTAAAGATCATCTAGTTCCTACACCACTGCCATGAGCAGGGATGCCACCCACTAGAACAGGTTTCTCAGGGCCCCATTCAGGCCTGGCCTTGAATACTTCCAAGGATGGAGCACCCACAGCTTCTCTGGGCAACCTGTGCCAGTGCCTCACCACCCTCACAGAAAACAATTTCTTCCCAATATCTAATCTAAAACTGCCCTCTTTCAGTTCAAAGCCATTCCCCATTATCCTATCACAACATGCCCTGGTGAAAAGTCCCTCTCCAGCTCTCTTGTAGCCCCATTTAGGCACTGGAAGGCTGCTTATAAGGTCTCCCTGGAACATGCTCTTCCCCAGGCTGAACAACCCCAACTCACTTGACCTGTCTTCACAGCAGAGGCACTCCAGCCCTCTGATCATCTTTGTGATCTCCTCTGGACTCATTTCAAGAGATCCATATCCTTCTTACATGGGAGCCCCAGAGCTGGATGCACAGGGGTCTCACAAGAATGGAGTAAATGGGGTGAATCACCTCCCTCGACCTGCTTTTGAAGCAGCCCAGGATTTGGTTGGCTACGATAAAATGCTGTGTTCTGTAGAGCATGGTGATCAGAAAACTGATGGATATTATGGAACCGGTCTTAGACTGTGATTTACAGGTCTGTCTGGGTAATTACTGGAATAATAGAATACAAATTGGCAGATACACAGTTCCATTCAACCCCTCCTCCAACGCCCCTTTACAAAAACAAGGAACAAACATCTTAAATGCCCCAAAAGCCACAGAAGCTGGTAAGCAGGTAGCATTCTCCTCTGGCAACATGCTAAGAAATAAGAGCATGACATAGTCAGAGGTTTCCTGAGGTGCTTTACCATATCTTGTATTTTAAGAGGTCTAGCAGGTCTTTGGATACAAAAGGTACAGGCCTTGGGGACACTGAAAACTACAAATGTCTGAACAGAGTGGGGGGAAGGAAATACCTTTCTTCTGTCTCTCATCTAAAATGCAATTGGAAACTCCTCTAAGCTATACAACACCCACTGCTTGCCCAGGTAACCCTTGGCTGCTGCCACGCAAAATTAATTTTTAAAATTAAACATTGTTAAAATCTACACTGTATTTCTAAGTAACCATCCCCAAATATGCTCTTTCCTTGACTTTCTGTCCACTGGGCTGCTTGAAAAGTCTCCCATTATTGCTGTTTCAACTCCAGCAGTTCCAGAGAGCTCTATCCTCAACTCTCCCCTTTTCTGCAACCTCTTCCCTATTGCTCAGCAGCCTCCTAAAATCATGCTGCTTTAATTATCATCTCTGTGCGGATGAGTCACAGATCTCTCAGCCCTTCTGTTCACATTCGCAGTTCAGATTCTCCTTCTGGATATTTGCCATCAGCCCTAATACAGGATGCTGAAGAGCTGAAATCACGTTTCTTCCCAAATGCTCCCTGTTCCCCCTTTCTTTCCCTATCTCTGTCAACAGCTCCACCACCTTATGTCCCACAAGCTCACAACCTGCGTGCCATTTTCAACTCCTCTTCGCTTCCCACACAAATCCTGTCGATTTTATTCCCACTGCCGTTCAGAAATATTTGCTTTCTTTCTCACTTATGCCACAGTTATTCAATTCCTGGAGTTTCTTGCCACTGGGTCTATGGCATCCTCATTCTATTACAATTCCCTTCCCCTCCCCACTAAAGCCAGAACTCATCTGGACCTGCAGAACCCACCCCGTCCTCCCCACTGGAAACGTGCATACTAACTGAGAGAGGTGGGAGAAAGCAGAATGGTGAGCAGGCATCACAGTAGGAGAAGGAAAATCTCTGTTGGGAAAATACAATGCAAGCTCCTAAATAAATGCTACAAAAAAAGGACATTTCTTATGCAACCTACATACATGTTTCTAGAAGTCTAGAGCTTTTCCCTGAAAATGCAGTAAACCTGCAGTACTCTTAAGTTCATAACCCTTGTGCACAAACTAATAGCAATTACCCAGCTTACTGAGTACAAAGAATTGCTTTAATTTTATTTAAACAATCTGTGTGGAGTGGCACCTATCACCATGGTAACAGAATACTTCATGTAGAAATTTAATACAACTTACATAAATCACCCACAGACCAAGCAACTACTGGGAAAAACTGCTTGCTGGATTAAGAGAGATGCAATGGGTACACTAAGCCCTTTTATTCTATCTTTCTGAAGTAATTTTCCATTTCCAATTATTTCTCCCTTCTGTAAAAGACATCATGTTGCTTTCCTTAGGGATCTGGTCACATATTAATTCTACTTTGCATGTAGAGAGTTACTCCTCTTCCTTGTTTCTAAAATAAGCCAGTACACCATTCGGTCAGAAACCACAGCCAGTATTTCAGCACCAACTAAAATCACTGATACTTGCTCATATATCCTGCTGAATCCAAGTGCTTACATGGTCTAAGTTGAATTTCAGGTCCTCAGATGATTTCTCTACTTGGTGACATTCTCAGCAGGTAAAAAAAAAAAAAAAACCACTGAAACTATCAACAGATGAGAGACTGTAATTGAGGAAAAAATCATCCATCCAAAGGAAGAAAAACGAAGTCAAAACACTTTATTTGCCCGCACCTCTTAATAAGCCTCATGCATTCAAAACTATTTTATTATTGGCATGCAAAATAGAGCTTGTAGCACAATGTACTGTGCAGTTAAGTTTTCAATGTCATTTACAAGACCAGTTAGAGGTAAATAACTTCTTAATTTTTCAGTTCTTCTCTTCCTCTAGTACTGTCATGAGAAATGATTCTGATTTTAAAAATACCACTGCAGCAAAATATTTCATGTTTTATATTTCACTAGGCGGTTATTTTTCCAACAGAAGAAATGAAATTAATTGAACTGAAAAAAAGTAATGATATGAGGGAGATGACATTCCAGGCTCAGCTGCAACTTGAATGTTTCACATTGGATCATCTGAAATGTATGTATTTGTAATGGATTTAAGGAAGCACACACATATTCTTGAAATAAAGATAGGCACTACCCTTATTTATGCTTAGGGCTTTTGTTAGGTACTTAGCAACACGTGGTTCCTGTAACTCACTGTACTGAACTGGAATCTTGCTTCACTGTACCTGGTTACAGAGACTGTCCTGCCTCTGGGAAGGGAGATCAGGTTCCAAAGTAAAAGAAATGCAGAGTCTCAGGCTTCACATCTACTGATATGACCAACACAATACATTATCATTAATCATGAATTTACCATTTATAAAGAATTGCACAGTAAGAGTGGCACATCCTCTGTGTGGCTCTATTCAGATGGAGACTGTGATGCCACTCAGCGTGCATGGACACAGTGCCCACATCAGTCTAACAAAAACAGCTTTTGTTTAAAGGAAACATGAGATACAAACCCACATTTTCTCTCCTGTCTACACTTTATCTCAGTTTCCACCAACTTTCTGCTACTTTCTGCACATGGTTCCATGAGTGGGTGAATTCATAGTCCCTGACTCCTTCACTGTCACCTTGACCCACTCAAGCTCCTTTTCTTGGAAAAATTTAACAGCTGCATTGGTTTACCAACACATGCCCTGTCAAAAATACTACTCTTTTTTCACAAATTATTCTGCTTTATGTTTCACTTTTCCCCCATGTTCAGGGACTGTCAATCATTCATCTTGAAGAAAACAAACAAAAAAAGCCCCACTAAAAATAATGAAACAAGCCAACACCAACTCATTTTTGCTTTCTGGTTACTAAGTTTTTTACAAACTTAGCAACCTTGAGCATTTTGTGAGATTTTTTGGTATTGTTCCTTTTCTCCTTCCATCCACTAGGAAAAGAAATTGCTGTCTCTGAGAATGGAAAAGAGAACAAATTCATAGGTGGCAGCTTCACAAGCTACTTTGAAAATGTCACATCACAGACACACACAGCAGTACACAACTTCAGGAAGAAAACCCCATACCTCTTTACAGCATCTATCTCAATGACAGCTAATGAGTCATCAAATTAGTTCTAGTAGTGGTTCATCTCAATAGACTATTACTGACATTTTAATCTTTGAGCCATTTCATGCCTAATTCCATTTCATAAAGCACTGCAAAACTTAAATCAAAAGAGAATATATAAAAGTAAGCCACTTCTAGGGAGAAAGAAAACGTATAATCAAATAGCTGAAACAAACTACCAGAATCAGAAAAAGGTATAAATGCAATGTATCTTAGGCACTTTTTACATTACTATAAATTACATCTGAAATTCTCCATAAAAGTGTAGTTTAAGAGAAATAAACTACTCTTCTATGAAAAAGACAAAAACATTGCTAAACAGTATAAATTGAAACTACTTTGATATAGCTTCTTGTAAACAACAGTTTCTTGTAAACAACTGTTTAGTTTCTATTTTTGACTATGTATACATTATATGGATTACACACTGACTTTTAAAAGTGAAGAAAACAACTGTACAGATCAATATTCATCCTGAAACACCACTACTGAATGCTGCTTTTAAACCTATACTACAGAAAATCTTGCATAAGAGAAGCACTGGAAGGATATAAGGTGAGTCTGAATTCCTATCAGCATTACTTAAAATGAGTTATAATACTCTCATATGAAGATCCTTTTGACTTCATATATATAGGCAGATATTGCCTGTGAACTGTTTTCAAGGGGAGCTGTTTAGCTCTTACTCTCACATTTACCTAGTTTCCTGCTTGGACACCTACCCCCTTACCTGAACACTTATCAAAAATGGGGTGTTTTGTATAAACAGTGTGCTATGCATATATATACAAAACTTCAAGAATGTGGCCTCCTCATCACGAAGTATTTTTATCTAAAAAAGAGGGGAAGGAAGGGACTATTACCACAGCAGGCTAACAAAGTTTTTTCTACGAGCATTTGGTAATAAAGTTGGGGTGGAAGAAATAATGTTAAAAGTTTAAATAAAAATCTTTAAAATTTAATATGCAACTGTCTCCAGTAAACACATGTTGCTTTGAAAATCCCTACAATCTAGAGGTGCAAAGGAGCTTTAATGGTAATCCAATCAAAACTTCACACCATTAAACTATTAAAACCATTTCATTAGCTAAAGATTCCTGAGGTAATTACCAACTTGGTATGACCTGAAATTTCAAAATTTTAAGCTATATTTAGTGAGTCCTTAAAGTCCTTATAAATTAGGACTTAAAAACAAAAGTGAGGAATTCTGATAGAAAAGATTTTATGAGAGATAATTTGTAGTACTGGTACTCAGGATATTAATTATTCTTCATTCTTGTATTTGGTATTGTCCTTAACAAGTGAATAGAATCACTTTATATTACTGTATTTGGATTCTGAGTCAGAGCAGGGGAGCTAGAAAGGTAAATTTCCATTTTATCTCTTAACTGGAAAACAAGTCTGAACTTACATTTCTCACTGAAACTTAATATTTGAAATATTCCTCTTTTGAGTTACAGCCGTGTCATTACAAAATCCACAATGACATAAAAAAAATAGTGCATTGCCCAAGAAATAATTTGTGATCCTTTTCAATATCTTTTACCTAAAAAAAACCTCATGGCTAAAAGCCCAAGAGAAATATCCCCTGGCACAGAGAGTGCATCCACTGGGCAAGGAATATGTGAACACTTTCTTTTTTGTATCTCAAATGCCCTTTAATGGGGAGAAAGTCCCAAACCTCCCAGCTGAAGCAGAGCACTTCTGTGTGGTCTATGGCATAGTTTTTAGCTCAAAATCACAGGTGCCCATAAAGTTCATACAGTGCATTTGTGTAGGGTTATCTTGGTCTCTCTTTGCCATCTTCCACCCTGACTGCCACCTCCCAAATTGCATCACTCAGGTTTTCACCCCATGTCATCCAAAATCTGAGGTTCCTTCCAAAAGCTGCTGTGAGACAACTGATGTCAGAAGTGTGCTCTGTGACAACAGTGCAAGACAGGTGCATGTCAGCCAGGTGACCGCTCTCCCCCCGCGCCCCGGTTACACAGCATTGCTTCCACCACAGCTCCCCAAAGAGGTCTTCAGGCAGAGAACCAAATGCAGTGAAGCTTTTCTAAGGGAGCATTTACAGGCCTACAGCTGTGCTTCTACTGCAGCACACTCCTGAGTGAATCCCACAGGACACTAAAGCTGCAAGACAAACATCAGTGGTTTTACAACTAAATAAACACCGCAAATCATTGCAAAAGCTGACTAAGGAAAGTTAAAAACATGTGATGAGGGCTACTAATGATCACTATTAAAGAGCAGTAAAAGAAATAGTGCGTTCAACAGCAACATTTTCTTTAACCGTCTGGTAACTTACGAAGTCAATATAAAATTAGACTTTTCAGGTATTCCCAAGATTTCCAGGGATTTAATTCTAAAGAAGAAAGCTTCTTTACTGAAACTTTAATGAATTCCTGAGGAATAAGAGCATTGAGAATGATAATAAAAGCTATGTACAGATTGCCTAAGAAAGCAAGAAACCTTCTGTTCCTAGAAGTTACAAGTGTAGCTACTGCCACCTTTCTAAACCAAAATGAGCACACTAAAAAGGACCAGTTCTTGGCACTCTCTGAAGCTGAATAAAACCACCAGCAAAACTTTCATGAACACCATCATGACATTCTCTCATGATCTTCCTGATATGCATTTGTGACTGGAACAATTCTGTCAACACAAATCTAAATTCATGAATGAACCAAATGGGAACAAAGCACAACCCAAAATAATCTCACACACACACCCCCAACCTGTTCACCCATAGTGCTTTAACATCTATCCTGTACCATCAAGAAAGAACAGGCCTTGTTTGTGCATTGAAGAGGAAACACAAAGTACAGATAATGCTCATCCTTCAATTTCTACAGAGAGGCAGATATGTGTACAAGAGAAAGAGTGTGCAAAGAAATGGTAGCAAAAATCATAATAGTGTCATAGATTTTTTATTTAAATCCTTTTTTTTCCCCTCCAGTGTTCTGCTGCAAGGAAAGAGTTTATTTTAAAAATGAACAAGAACAGACGCCCTGAATTAAAGAAGCCATCAGCAAGGAGGAGAGTATTAAGACTCAGAAAGAGGATGTGAAACAATATCCTAAAATCCTAAGGGGGAGAAAAAAAATACCTAAGCCAAAATAAAACAGCTGCAAAAAGCAGATGATTAGTGCAGGCTACAGTAATAACTTGCAGTGCTCTGAGGGACCTGCTCTCACTGGAAAATATCCACTGCACACTGGCCTGTCAGGCCTTGGGCAATGTGCAACACACATAGAAAATTTAATGGTTAAAACAAAGCATGTGTCTTCCCACATTTTATTCCAAAGTCTGTCTCCAACTGCAACTTTTTAAATTATTTACAGGTTAAAATATAGACACTCAACAGGTTTTCTTAGACCTCATCCTTATAGATTGATGCAATACTGTCATTTTGGTTCATTATCCATTTAGCTCTGATAATGAGGGGGACACAACCCAATATCATTTAATTCTATGAAGAAACATGATATTACAATTACCTTCAAAATCTGCAAAATAATTCAAGCAAGCCACCTTAAGTTTAGTACTTTTTGTTCTTCATCTTGACTAAAGAATAGTGTTTTTTGGTTTTGGTTAATAAATCTGAACACTGAATGTAACTTAAACAATGCAAAAAAAATCCTGATGGCAATGAGCTACTGAAGTTCTGTTTTTAAATTTTACTTTGAACTTTAAAAAAATGTTCAAAGGTATAAAAAATATACAGACTGTATAACTTTTATAAACCTTTAAGCATTATCAAAAGCTGTTCACTACTATTAAGAAGAAAAACTGCAACATTGGCCTTCTGTAGATCTTTCACAAAATAAGCTAGTAAAGTAATATAAGATACTTTGCATACAAAAGAAAACAAGATTCTAAGACAGAAAAAACACTTGATAAGGTGATACTTAAAGATTTCATTTACATCCTTCAGAAAGCACAATGAGGATTCTCAATGTGTTCAGTGATCATATAAAAAATGTAACAGCTAAGACATGTTTAAATGCTACAATTGGAATGCATTTGTTTTAAGTAGAGCTCAAACCACATGTGTTCAAGACTACTAATGGAATTTTTCATTATCATTCTTCTGAATACAGTCCGATTCAATTTCAGTACATGCTTAAATTTAGGCACATAAATGCTCCTTTTGACTTCAAAGTATGGATTCATGAACTGCTTCCTGATTGCAGAATTATGTCATTTTTGGAGAAGGTAAAAATGCTGTTCTCCAAAGATATTAAATAGTAATATTTATTCCCATTCACACTGAAAAATATATATAGAGAAATAACAACATACACCACAGTGAATTAGCAGTATCATGGATAGGGATTGATTTGTAAGATTAACTAATATTGACCTGATTCCTGGGAAATACTGGTGTGGTTGTTATTTTACCCACTTTCTCATTAATAGGGGACACATGAAAATTGATCAGGTGGCTCTTCCCCTCATCTGAAAACCATATAAAAACAGTGATGCACAGCTACTGTGGAAAATGACCAGTCTGGACACCTGGGTCAGAAGTTTAGTTTTTCTTGGTTTGGAGTGATGCTTGTGAATCCCAGAAAAGTCTCTCAGTGCTCCTACCTAGCCCACTCTCTCCCTTTTTCGCCATCCTGCCTTCTCAAGTGCAAACAATCCCTCAAACTTCTGCTTGGCAGCAAAGAGACTTTACATTTCAGCAGAAAAACAGACTAACATAGAGGCAGATCTAACCCACACACAGATGGGTGGGGGAAGGGTCTCAGGTTTGCACTCCCCAGTGAAGGTCATTAAGCAAGTGATTCTCATTAACTACTGGATTTCCTGAAGGTAGGATGTACAAAAACATATTCAAAATATTCTAATCCCCTCATGGGAGGATGTGTCAACAGTGTCTAGATGATACGAACTTTATGAAAGAGCAGATTACTAAAGTACAATATATGCAGATCTTTTGAACCAAATAGGTAATTAAAATTTAAAGGCAATAGATGAGAAATTAAATATACAAATTATCAATTAGGTATCTCATTTTATAATGATTATATTATACTAGAGAACCCAAGATGAATATTACTGCTGAGATATGCAGAGCCATATACACAGCACAACACAAACTAGTTCTATAAAACCAGAAAACAGAACTTTAAAAAAGTATTTACTAAATACTAGTATTCCCTGATTTTAGTTGGACAATGATATAGCCAGTGTAAAACAAAATTGTAGGAAGAAGGTAATAGCCATTTACAGTTCAGGAAAAAGTAAACTGCTAAGCAGACTGTCTCATACCTGTTGTACTATTGTTGTTAGTTCCAGACAGAGTTGTATGACATTATTTCTTGTTACTGAGTAATCTGTGACAGCAGCAAAAGGTGATCTAAAAAAAAAAGAAAAAAATAAAGAAAAAAGTTGAATGGCACTACCATACATCCACTTGCAATTTTTTAGTTCCTCTTTAAGAAATTCTCTTTATAAAAGCACTATTTCTAACAGTTTACTTCCTGGACTGCCTTTACTCCCCCAGAAGAAGCCCAGCTGCCCTTACAAAGTCAGCCAGAGGTACTACTTCCTCCTGTGATATGAATTGTGTCCAGATGTAAATCAGATCAGGGAAGCTTTTGGCTGATTCACTGGGATTCTTGGGATTTGATCTAGTATCTGGTGGAAGTAGTAGAGGGACTTGGAATAAGTAGAATCTTTATCTAGAGGGAGAAACAGCATTTAAAGCCAGAGATGCATCAAGGCTGAGAAGCAGCTGCAAAGCCCAAACTGGAAGCACACCCAACGTGCCCACACACCATGCTACAGTCAGAGCTGCTTAGGAAATGAACAGTGCAATCCAACATTTACAGACTTTACCTGCACGTGTCCTGCACTGTAAAAACTCCACATTAGAACGTTTAAAATGCCTGCCCACCTGGAAGCTTGCTTGGTTTCTAGAGGCACTGCTAAAATGTATTTGCTTAATGAAGCTGGCAGTCATCTGATTTCTGCACTACAATCCTCTTAATCTGTAAAGTCATATATATGACTTACACTCTATTGAAGAATAGCCAAACACTACAGGCAGGACTATTATTTTCTCTACGAGGAGTCAAGACTTTGACTCTATCAGTGTTGCAAATGAGGATTTTATGGCTATATTAGCATCACATAGATGGCACTTGTCCCTAATATACCTGCTTTAAACATTTAAAACAAACCAAAAGAAAGGTGGCTGTCTTTAAATTAGGATGGGTGACTAATCCCTTCCCCAGCTGCCTTCTTTCATCACTTCACACATATTTGTATACACCTTGAAGAGTTTTACAGCACTGCTTGGTATTATGCCTCTCTTGCTTAAGCCTAAAGACAAATTTCCAGCACAAAGAACTTTGCTATAAGCAAGTCCGAGTGATAGCTGTAAATACAGTTATCTACTACTAACAAGTTTCTAAATTATACTAATTCTAGACATAGAATTACTGAAATTTTAGTACAGGCAGATTTGGAATTGTCCATTAATAACACCATGTGAATTCCCCTATCTCTGCTGGTTTCATTTCATACTCTCTTTCTTCTTGAGGGCTTGCAATCCAGCCCTGATGGTTCATAAGACAGAATTAACTCCGAGGTGCATAATCAAGCCTGGCAGCTTTAATATTATATAATACATCACACAATGACATACACATTCTTTTAAAATGAAAGTACAGACACTGGAAGCTAAGGTAATATGAAAGTTACTGGACACAGACATACACTCACAATTCAGAGTGCAAGTTTTCTGCAGCATATGACAACCATACACAGTAGGCACACACTAGAGCAGGCCAACCCACAGACACATCCAGACATTATTTCTGAAGTTTAGAAGACATATGAGCATATTGAAGGATGAAAGGTAACTGAACTGCTTGGTTAAGAACCATAATTGATTTCAAGAAGTATTTGGACAATGCTTTTCAATGGTGTCATTCTCAGGGTGTCCTGTGCAGGGCCAGGAGTTGCACTCAATGATCCTGATAGGTCCCTTCTAACTCAGCGTATTCTGTGATAACTGTGTTTAAAGAAGTACATTAGTCAAGATGTACAAAAACACTGATTTTTCCTTTCATAATTGTAACTGTTGAGGTTCTGAAATCTACCTGAAACCTCTATTTAGAAAGGTCACGTTCATTTAGGAACTTACTTTTATTGAAGATTAATGGAATCAAACCAGCAAATGGGATTATTTTACTTTAAGTATGGATGTTAATATAATTTGATCCTGAAATTACACAACTGGAATCTATTTGACATTTCACAGCCTCCAGCATTTCTCTAAACAAAGTCACACAGTAGACTTTACCTTCTAATACCCCATCATCTTCCCTCATACTTTTGTAATTTCCTTTGTTTTCACGGTTCATGAGGAAAACTATGGTTTTTTACCATCATTACTCTTAGTGAAGATCATTAGAAATGCCCCAAATAAACTTTGTTGACATTTAAGAACAGGCAAAGGGAATTTATAATAATGAGAAATTACTCATTTTAATTACATTTAAGTTATCACAGTGAAGACTTACTGGCAACAGCATGTCAAGCAGGCAGCAAGGGTGTCAGCAGGAGGAAGAGTACCACAAATCAACAACTAAGATGCAAGATTTTGAGAAGTGCTTCACAACTTAGAAAGATAAGGAGACAGGTACATGTTTTATATAAACTTTGCTCCTACAGAAAACCTAAGGGATACTCCAATTGCCTCCTCTGCAGGTCCCTGTAGCTTTTAAACCAACTCCCTTGAATCAATTTCTGCAGATGCCTCTCTGGGGTATTGCTGCAAACTGGACCAGTAAAACTGCAAATCCCTTTCCTACCCCTTCCCAGTTCAGACCACATCCCTGGAGGCAATCTGCATGCACAATTACACAGCCACTACTACATAAGCAGCTGGATAAATGGTAAGGGCCTCTCTAATGTTTGCCTCCAAAAGAAATGTATTTTGGTATTCCACCACAAGCCTCAACTTCGGTAGGCAAAGTCCAGCAATTCTTAAGTGTAACAACACGCCAGCAGTTTCAATCAAAATAGCAACAGAAACTTCACTGTAGGATGACTGACTGGATTTCACATGAGACACAGTGTAAAATACCAATCTGACAAAAAATCTCTTCATTGGTGATGTACCCATTGTTTATAATTTTAATACAGCACAATATTATTGACAGTGAATAGATTAATCAATTTGTATAAATGCAAATAAAGCCTACATATACTGTAATTTCAGTTGGCTGCTAAGATCCTTTCCTCCTCAAGACACGCACCACGTACAAGAAATTCCCTGTTTAATTAAACCACTTCTCTCTACTTAAAAAAAATTTTCCTTGGCTTGGCAGAGCCATTTCTATCACCTTTCCATTTCTACGCTTTTCTTTCAAAGCCACATTTTTCCCCTTGGACCTTCAGGTCTGAGGTACCTCATTCAGCTTCAGTGAAGAAAATTCCCTAAAAAAAAATTGCAATTTTCAACACACGTACTGTCCAATTCAGGGCTTTTAAAGTTAAACAAGAACTAAAGAACTGCCTTGAACTGGGGTCACATGTTGTCCCACCTCCTGCTGTGACATTGATCTCAGTGTCTCATTGTCTCACCTCTCCCAGTCATTTCCAAGATATTTCCAATACACATTTCCCTCTTCGTATAACATTTTTTACTGTTTCTCTCATAATTCATTTGTTCTTCCTTCAAAATTGTGATTTTCTTTCCAACAGCCACATGAAAGCACCTCTGTAGCTCCACAGCAGGCCTACCTGACCACATGCCCTTTCCACTCATTTCCTCTTCCAAATCTCTGCTGGTTTTCCCTCTTCACTATTTGCCTATCCCTTCTACACCTGATATCTTAAGGAAAATAAATTTACACAATCACATGAATGCTTCTGCAAACACATGCGGGGTGTTCTTGCCTTTAGTCTCACATTTGCTCCATCCTTCTTTCCAACACTCGAAGCCATTAGTCATTTTCAAACCACTTTTACAAATGAGTGGGTAATAGGTTTTAAAGATAATTAAATTCATACACGTTTTGTAATCATGAATACAGCTGGAAAAGTGGGAACCTCTGAATTTTTCCACTGTGCAAACCCACATTGTGAATCTTTACCTTATGAGGGTAAAGGGTAAGATAAAGAGCTTTGAAACATCTCATCCACAGGGAAAAAACATTGGTGCTTACTTTTTTTTTAACACTAAATGCAATCAACTTCCATGCCCTGATCCATAGGACCTAAGTTTTTCCTAAGAAAAGGCATGACAAAGTTACTGGTTCTATTCACACTTTTTTAAACCAGTGTTTGGCATAAATAATCTACCTCCTCTGAAATGTGAATTTGTTTATACACATGTAACATAGGCTGCAACACACACGCACATGTGCACACTTTTATTAATTGAGACCCAATTAGCACTTTTAGCAGTATTAGCATCTTTCAGAATGAAAAAAAAAAAAATTATATTATCAAACATTCATCAACGAAACTACCCTGAAGGACTGGTAAGAAAAACCAGCCACATTAATATAGCACAGCTAATTCCATCACAGAATTAAGAAATAACACAATTCAACAGCAATTAATAGTCACAACTACTGATTGCACATGAAGAAAAATCCTTCAAAAACAATTAAAAATTTGTGAAGGAGATGCATACCCTTAGTATCTCTACATTATCAACTTTTTTGTCATCATACACTTTAGCCTCCTCATCTGTCTTCTTCATGTAACATTAAGGGAAAATAATATCTAGAAATAACAATTTCACTTTAACAAGTTGCAATTTGGACAAATACAGACTGCTGTTAGTAAAAGTATAACCCAAACCAAAAATTAATATTTCACCACTAGTTGTAGTACTGAGATATTTTATAACAACAGACATTGTGAGTGGTTCAAAACCAGTATCATACTTATTTTAGCATCGTAACAAGGGAAAACATCCTCAGAACCTTTTGATTAAACACAACAGTCTGAAATCTTTCAAAGAGAGAGGCAATCAAAGCAGTAATATAACTCAAAGGCAACATATTAAGGTCAAATAAAAATCTGAAAGCACAATACTGTTTTATATACACTGTGCCTAAGCCATCTAAGATTCATAGTTTCAGGCTTTCATGAAACGAACATTTCATTTGTATTTCTAATGGAACTGCTTTATGTAGAATCAGGGAAGAATGCAGTAAAATTCACACTGGATAAAGGAATTCTTTAAATGAATGCTCTATTAAACATTTACAGCTGTTCCAGGAGCACAATACAGTTAAGTACCATAGCATTCTAAGGCAGCACTTACTGACAGGTTTGGTATACCATTCAAACCAGCAAAAAAGGAATTTGCATAAAGGAAACAAGATTCAAAGGTTTAACACTAAAACCCAGTTGACAGATAGTGCAATACTGGTGTGGTGAGTAAAGAATTGCTAAAGTCTTTTGCTTCTTTTTGCTTGGGTTTTCCTTTTACTCCCACCATCTTGTGTGTAAAGCAGACTTACCCTGTCAGGACATGCAATAACCAAGCACAACTAACAGGACTGTGTGAAGTCTCTAACCAGTAAACTTTTCTTTGTAAGAAGTTATGGGCTTACAAACAATGCACCTCTTTACTTAAAACTAGAAAATAATCACACCATAAACATCACCAGGGCTCATTCACCAAAAACAATGAGGCAAAGAAACCCAGCTGAACACATCCTATCTACAGTGGGAGGAAATGTATGCATTGAGTATGTCGCCATGGTGAAAAGGAGGACATCCATTTTGGAGTGGGGAATGTGTTCTACTACAATGCTTTCATACAATGCAGACTTAAAGGGTGTGCTAAACCTGAACAGCTAGAATTGTTCAGTCATAAACCAAGAGCATTTTCATCATTGCAGGCTGCACTTCTCTGATGCATCAAAGCATCATCAAAAAAAGCCCATGGGGTAAGGTTTGGAGATCCTGTTCTGCTGTCAGCCACTGAAGCATTCAAATGTTCGTAACTTTAGGCACAGATTTTACCCTTATTTAATAGGATTTATGTATAGATAAAACTGTTTCCCAAAATTGTAGCAACTTATGCCCCTACCAAAACGATTTGCCCACCTGGGGTTTAGACATTACAGGATCACCCCCCAGTACTCTGTGAATGACCCTAAAAACAGACCTAGACTTGCCAAAAAGGCCTTTTACTCTGAAATTTTACATTTTGTTATTTCTGTCAGCAATTTTACCCATATATTTTATATAACCAACAATTTCTATTTACAGTTGGGTTTTTTGTTCACCTTCTTGTTCCATTTTGTTCATATATCATGTGTCTAGACAGCAGTGGTAAATTAATCAGAATGATGCACATTTGTCAGCCTGCTAGCTTTTCTCTGGCCACAGCACTGAAAGTCTTGAATACAGAAATCTATCTCCACAACATCTTTTTGTTCCTCCTACTTAGACTGCAGTGTAATCTGCAGCAGCAGTTGAAGTTTTTTATTTCCAAAAAGGGGATAGTGCTAGAATGAAAAACAAGAGCTACAGAAGAGTCGCTGTGAAAGACATATTGAATCTCTGCCCACACAGATGGCTGAGTCAAACAGTACACTAAAAAAATCCAGTGGTGCTTGACAAATCCTAATTCACGACCATTAAAATCTGTGACACAACAGCAGACGCAAAATGTTGTAGTATTTATCTCATGGGAAGTTGACTGTATTTTCTTAAAAGAAAAAGAAACTACCACATTATCTTAGTGTCTGTTTCATAAGGACTCATGTAAAGCCCTAAAAACAACCAATCCTTCCTCACTCCTATTCTCCAAGTCTGTGTTTATAGTTTATACAGATATTAGTCCTATTGTTAAGATCCAAAGTATTCTACTGATGCTGCATAAGATATACAGTATAAGGAGTCCTTGCTTCAGGTAACATGGACCAAACACTACAGTGGTCAGGAAGAAGCCCAGAAGCACAACTAAGAATTTTCTTGCTTAGTGCAAACTGCAGGAAATACAGATTTCCAGGGATTTTGGTTGGCAAAGACAACCGAGGTGTGGTGAAGGTGAATGAAGAGAACATATCAAACCAGGAACAATGTGGAAGATAACATGACCAGAAGTTTGTGCTGGCAGAACAAGGAGAGAAATGGGAAGAGACAGAGCTTATGAAGCTGCCATCAAATGTCACCTCAGCTCAGGTTTGCTCAGGACCTCTTGTCATACACAAAGAGCATTACAGTTCTTCCCAGTCAAGACTACAGTAATGAGCTGTACCTGTTAAATCCAGCTGTCCCATGAAAGAAAAACATATGACCTACAGGGGGACTTGAAGGGGAACAATGGGATGCTTAAAGGATTTGTAAAATCCTTTTGCTCCCAAGGCTGTCTTCCCTTTGCAGCAGCTTCTGACTCATTAGGAGAAAAACTCAACACTCAATGTTGTGCCAGCTTCCAAAGAAGATACAATCTTCTGTCTGCCTGTCAGGTGGTCAGTCTGCTGAAATCTGGGGGTAAAGTACAAGACCTGGCTGTCCTAACCAGAGAAAAAGCTACTTACAAGCACTGCTAAATGCTCTAAAGCTGGGGCTCAGAAGAATTTTTTGGCAATCCTCTATCATTGCTTTCCAGTTTGCTTGCCTCTAGACAACAACTGGGAAGTTTTCACTGGTGTCACTGAAGCTGCAAGTGACATGGTAAAATCCTAACAAAATTTCGTTAAAGATGGAAAAAAATAGCTTTGGCTCTCAAAATCCTTGAGGTGTTCATGTTATTTTTAGATCCAGAAAGCCATGGATGGATAATGTATACATAATTCAGAAATTGCAGAGGCAGTGAAAACCAATACATCCACGCACAAAGCAACATTTTACAAAATGTTTTTCAGGTGGATTGCAAATGTGTCCTCTAAGAACAAAACCTTACCCAGGATTAACAGAAATAAATGTGCTTAATTTCAATTCCAATTAAAAATGTAGATACTACTGGACATACTAATGGACAGGAAAAAATACTTTTATGATGTTAGAAATAGCTTTACGCCACAAAATGGCAACACATTCATATTGCAAATCCATGGTAGTGAATTTTTAAAAGTAATCCTAATTTAATTACACATTTTTAAAAATTCCTCAGCAGAATGGAACCCTATAAAAGGCAGAAGAACTTCCAGGAATCTGACACATCAGAGAAGAAGGAGGATAAAGAAAGGTGACATACATTACTATTCCAAAGAATACAACTTTCATTAATTACAGGAGTAAAGACTGAACAGAACTTCAGCAATTTATCTGGAATTCTAGAAGAGCTGATTGACTGTAATTCCTGAGAAGTATCACAGGAGATATTTCAATGCCAAGTTGCTTTGAACATCAGGTAAGTAGTTTGTGGCTATAGCCTAAAGTGTGGGTTTCCATCAGTCTAAATTATGTTAAGTAGAAACGCATCATCCTTTCACCAAAGGCTCGTGGTTTTTCAAGAAAGGACCAATCTTGTCAGGAAATTCGCTTGGAAGAATGTTAAGATTAGGGAGAAAGTATAAAACAAAAGGTTATTAAGCTATGAAGTCTCCTGAAAGAGGATACATTCTGTGGGCTGAGAAAGTAACAGGAAGTTAAAAATTAGACTCAAATGTATCAGTGTGATGACAGTTTCCTTACAGCATGTTATTGGAGGGTTATTTCATGCTCCTCAGGATCATCAGCCAATTTCTTTTGAAAGCAGAATTCTCTACTATGTTTTCCAGCTCATAAGTGAAAGTAAACCAGAAGACTCTTAAAGCCTGGCAATAAAAGCCACCCTAATTTTCAGTATAACTCATTTTCTGACATACATCTGGAAGTAGGACTGCTCCAGGCAAAGACCTGGAACAGAGTGTCCTTGGATCAGCCCTGCACAGTGGCGCTGCAAGAGCTACAGTGAAAGTAACTCAGTATATCACAACTCTCACACTCCTTCAGACAACTGTGCCAGGCTTAACAAAGTCCTTTAATATCTTAAGTGTCCCACAAAAACACCATGAACAGAGCACTCACTACAGCAACAAGTGAAGCACAACCTATATGGAGTGGTCACCATTCCCTCACATCACTGCATGTCTATGCAAGCTGCAGCTGCTGCTAGCTGCTTTTCCCAGACATGACCTCAAAAACCACTGCATAGGGGCAGCCTAGCAGCGCTGTTCCAACAGGGTGGACAACCCTAATAGCCACTTCATCCATTGGTTTCCCCTCTCACAACCCAGAGATGGAACTCATATTAGAAAACAACTAAACACCTAAGATTTGGGGTCCAGATTTAATAGTAACAGGTGTGCAGAATAAAATTAAATCCATGTTCCTTACTTTTACTAATCAATTTTTAAAACCTTTCTATCTCCCCCTAGTGGTCCCAATACTTTCTTAGAATGTATACAATAAGCAGAACTATACTGATCTCCAGATGTTTCCACTTCCTGAGAAAAATGCAGTTATTGGCCTACCTTCATCCTAATTTGGGGTCTTCACAAAAAAGGAAGAACAAAATTTACCAAAATACCTAAATGTTCATAAATCAGAAAAGTCTGAAAATGCTTCATAAAACATTACTTAGAACCAGGTGTTTAGATCTTCAAAAGGACTTTCCTAGAAATTTGAAGCCTTTGGACACTCAAGACAGCATTGCTAAAAGCGTATTTACCCTCATTTTTAACTTCTTGGAATTCCTAGGTTTGATCAGCTGTCATTTCATTTTAGCTAAATGCAAAAGTACCAGCAGTGCACAGTACTACAGTGACACACCAATCTTCACAGATGCAGATGTTTTCTAGCAGTAATAACTCCTTTCTTCCTGAACTTCAATTATTAAACTCACATTAAGTTGCAAAAACCCCATTTTCTTAATGTGTTAAATATGCATATGTGTGTATACCTATAGGAAATTTACCTTTGAATAACAGACTATTAAGAAAACCCCTCAAAAATCCATCAAACAAACAACCAAAACCCCAAAAAAACTTTGACTTAGCAATGAACAGTCTTTAATCATGACCACAGTTCTAACGAGAAACCAAACAAGATTATTTCTAAATAGAAGGAAGTGGCAAAAACTGACCCATCTATGCAAAAGAACATGTTTTTCTACTGTTCTTTCTGTTTTAAAGCCCAGTATGGTATGTTGCTCTCTGCCAAAAATTACTTTGTAGGGAGAAAAACTGAAGCCTGCAGGTATTCCAAGTACTAACAGGTTAGAGATAGAGTTAATATATACTCCAAATTTTTCTAGTCTCAATCCTAAACTCTTTCCATGAGATCACAGTACTTCTCTACACACCTAATGTTAAATATCTAAAGAGAAATTTAGGAGCCACTTTGGGTTTGAAACTTGGGAAAAGGCTAGAGAGAGAGTAGAAAAGAAGCAATGGTAGGTGCAATCTCCTGAATGAAACAAAGAGCTTGCAGTCCGGCTTAAGAAGTGGAAAAGATTCAGGCCTCACCTAAACCATTCATATGGAAATCATTTATGGGAAAGAAGCCACTTTTCCTCAGAAAAATGAAACATAAAACACACAGCAGTAAAACCGAATAATTCTGTTGGATTTTAAAAGCTTCACAAAGATCATGCTCTGAACAAAACTTGAGCTGCTGGAAACAGAATAAGATACATCTTTAAATCAAGATAAGCATTTTATTTTCTCTGATGAAAATTCACTGTGATGCATACATAAAAAAATCATACAGATAGACTATAAAAGACAGACAGACAGACAAATTTCAACCACTTTAGGAAATTCAAAGATAATCTTAAATACCTGCATATTACTCTTGTTATAATTAGAAAAAGTCACTACAAATGTAGCAAAGGGGAGCAGTTTAGTCCTGGTCCCACACATTTCCTAGGTAACAGAGGTAAAAGTCTAGAACAATATCTCTAGGATATCAGAGGTATTTCACTGCTATTTAAAAAAACCTAAAATACAACATACATGTTTCTACACATATGCACTCTGGAATTACATTCTGACACCCATGTAATCAAAAGTATAATCAGTTTTGTGAATTTGAGAGTATCAAAGCAATGAATCTGATTTATGCAGGTTAAATTGTTGCTTTATATTAATAAAAAATACATATATAACCTAATGATGTCATCTTGTTGCTTTGCTGTATATATGTGTAGGATGACAGTACATTTGGAGGTATTATAATGAAAAGCTAATCTGACTTGCATGCTGACATAAAAAAAAAAGAATTGGTACAAACATTTCCTCATAACATGTGAATGATTTTGCTTCCATTCAGTGTCTATATTACATTTTGTAAAGAAGTTGGAGCTTGTTCATGTGCATGATCTGGTTACCTGTGAGACATTTGGGAGATTTTACCTGTCCAACCAAGCCAGAAGACTTTTAGCTGCTCCAATCAGATCCACTACTGACGTCAGAAAATCATTTGGTAATTTGCGACTGGTCCTTCCATCATAGTGACCACTCCTCCTCCTTCCAGTAATGAAGTTCTGCAGATTTTTGGCAGATGCATTCAGTTTGTGAGAAAGGGTCTTTAGATTTTCTGTTTCCAAACCATAGTTCTGCATTGAAAAACAAAAAAAGGAAAATGAAGTTAGCTTTACAGATGAACAGGAAGAACCAAAAACAGCAAGACTGGTCTACTTCAAAACTTAACCATTCCTAATAATTAAGGCAGAAATACACCCACTCAGTAGTTTTTAAATGTATAGAATGTTCTGTTTCTGAAGTGCATAAAAAGAGAACAAAAGAAGAGCAAAACTATGAGTGATCCTTTAGCTTGTTCTAAGTGTACTGAGAAAAACATCTAAAAATGAAGAAAAAACCTAGTCTGGAAAATTGTTTTTCAAAGCAGTGCATCACTGTCAGTAGATCACCAGAATCACAGAATGGTGTGGGTTGGAATGGACCTTCAAGATCATCGAGTCCTAACACCCCTGCCACATGCACAGACACCTTTCACTACAGCAGGGTGCTCACAGCCCCCTCCAACCCAGCCTTGATCAGAGAGTTCTCTCTGTAGTTCTGACGAATAGGGATCAGTACTCCATGTCCATAATCACAATAATTCCTAAGATACAGCTGGCACCAGGGCTAGCAACTATGGAAGTATGCAGCATGGACATGGTGTGACACTAAATTGTCTTTTTTGGCTTCAAGGATCTAAAATTACTATACTTCTGTTCTTTTTAGCAGTAAAGGACCATGACAATCACAGAGCAGAGAACACAGTGCTGCCCTGCTCAACCTCTATGTCACTCACTTAAAGTCAAGTTTTAAACTTTGTTTCTGTTTCAGATCAGTCTTTTAAATTACGTTCCTTAGCTGTGCAGCATAGACAGAAATAATTATGCAAAAATATTAATGAACAGTAGTTGGAAATCCTTCCAAAGTACAATTTTTATCATAACAGCACTATAGAATGCTCTAATTTAATGTTCAATTACAATATAATATAGTACCATCAGTGATTTGTTATTTCTATAAAAGATTTGTTTTCCTCACACACACAGAAGAGAGTGATGGAGTTATTACAAAAAGGACTCATTCTGCCTTCGCAGAGGAGTAAGCAATTGCACAGACTTGAGCTTAGTACTCCTCTAAGAGAATTATGGAGTTTTGAAGGTTCTCACTTCAGCCACATCACAGGGTGATTAGCATGGACTGCTGACAACTTGTTCAGTTGACAATGCAATGGGCTACTCATTACAGAACTTTGGACCATTTCCTACCACAAACTATGAAGTAGAATGCACAAAGCCCCTTAGATGCACACAGAAAAATCTACTTTCTAACGATACTCTGTGATCTCACCAGCTCTCCTCCCATGCCCCTGGTTTGCTTCCCATGCTGATCTGTCCACAAGGAGAGACAGGAGAAGAGATGTGCTCATCAATGCTAATTTAAGACTGCTGAAGCTTATTTACCTTAGTCTTTTTTACTACAGGAATTGAGGGGGCAGGGTGCAAGGCGGTGATTATTTACAGCAGTTGTTGTGCTCCCAATCCAAACCATCTACTAAATGAATTTAATCCTCTTTAACTACACAGGGACTGCAGGAACATTATACTGAAGCCATTCCCAGTGAGCCCCCAGCCCTCCACTGCCACGCCAATGGGGGCCCATGACAGAAAGGATGCACACGGCTCGTCTGCCATCTCCCAGCCAGCTCTGTGTGCTCCTAAACTGAGCACACTTTGTGAGGGAGCCACTAAACCACCAACCACCCTTCCACAGCAGAGAATGCACTTCACAACTCAGCTTAAGGGGGCACTCAGCATACACCAAGCCTCCACTTCATAAACCATTACTGGAACTTCTGTGAACACTCCTATCTTGGGCAAGGAAGGCTTTGCAGGCGTGTTTCTCAACTGCACAGATGCTGTCCCCTGCCATCACGTTCAGTCCCCATTAGACAAATTGTACGTTTGGGCAGTGACTTTTCCACCATGTAAATATTCAAGAGCAATTATACAACATATAGCATTAGGTTATGAATAAAAGACTACAAGATGAAAACAATTAATTTGGAATGAAAAGTGAAATGTACTTTATTATGCAGCTAAATGGTTCATAACTAATAACGTACTAAATCAGTCCAAAGTAACGAGATAAACATCAGATAAAAAAGCATCTGTTTTTTTCTGCAGTTCTCTGTGGTTGTTCTGGCTGCAGGAGCATGATGGGGATTGAGGACTGGGTAGGAGTAAGTTTGAAAAAGGTAACAGGTTTGTTTTTACTTCATCCTACCTCTTGAGAATCTAGCTCATTTTGGCAAAATTAATGGGGGAAGAAACAAATGCAAGATATTCCGAATGAATGATAAATCAAAAATGACCTAAAGATCAGCCAAAGCAAAGCCCCACCACAAGCAAGCCCCAACAACATGGCACTCACACCCCCAAACATGGTCGTACCACAGGCTGCAGGCTGGCCACAGGCCTTCCCACAGGGCTGCCTTCTTTCTGGTACACTGAAATGCTGAATTTCTTCATTCAGCAGGCTGTTCCTAAGGAGCTGAGTCTGACTATCCAAATATAAAACTAAGGTGGGACACATGGGGGGTGTGTGGGGAAGGTGCCATACACTCCCAGGCACCTTCTTGTCACCACAGCTATGCCCCACACAGCCAGGGGAGACCACGCTGAGGCTGAGGCTGATCCCAGTGGTCCTCAACAACCCCAGATTATTCCAACTCTCCCTCTTTAACCAACTCCTCTTTGTCACCTCATCTGCTTGGACAGGCAGGTGCTGGTTCCCAGCCTGTGCAGGAGTTCCATGCCCACCACAGCAGGAGCCCTGGCAGGCAGTGTACAGACCTCCAGTACCATCAGAAAGTAAAGCACCAGAAGAAAAGAAAATCTGCAATACTGAACGCTGCAGATCAAGCAAAATAACACTCACAATTTTTTTCTACAACAGAAAAACAGGCTGCATTTATTTATATGCTTCTTTAGAAAATCAGTTATAAAAGCTTAGTGGCTTCCTCTTAATAAGCAAGTCATGACCACCTACAACCATATTCTTTTTCAGAGGCCTTTTTTCACCATCAGATATGAGGGAAGGAAGAGGCAGCGTTAACAGATTCAAAGCCTATTTTCACACATATTCATCAAATGTGTCTCTGTGTGTTTGTGTGTTCTTTAACATAAAACACTGAGCCTAAGCCACATGTAAATCAGTTTTACACGAGGATGGCACTGACTTTGGTAAAGCCTCCACCTGTAATATGACACAGATAAAGCCAGAGATGGAAAATACAGAGATAAATTCCAGGCAAAATATATTTTTCAGCAGCTGTGTTTATTGAAGCCTTTTAAGTAGAAGGATCCTAAAGCAGCAGCCAAGCTAACAAAATCTTCACTTTTTTTATCACTAATATTTCTGGCCCACATTAAAAGTGACCAGAGCTGTGTGTTCTAATACTGGGGAAAAGCTTACTTAAATAAAAACTGCCAAGTTTAATCATACTTTATATTCAATAATAAACTATTAAAAACATAGTTTTCTTAGAGATGCACTGCGTTTATTTTCAAGCATTGTAAGAAGATAATTGCAGGCAAAGGAGACAGTTCTTTGTTTTCCCCTAGTCTGCATTTAGCCAGCACTAACACGAGTTGTGCTTCCATTAGCCAAAATATATTCACAGTCACTGAAAGAAGCACAAAGAAATCTCTGCATGCCTGTAGAGATTACGAGAAGTGACACAAGTCTAGGCATCCACTTCCTCAATCAGGAGCTGCAGAGTCTCTTCAGAGATGCCTTGCCCCAGCAGAAACAGCTCTAATGGAGTCTCTTCTGGAAATCATAAAAGAAGAACTTGATGAAGCTGAACTATTACACAGAGTAATAGCTTGTCAGCAGGTGTTTGAACTAAAGGTGGTGGGAGCTATTAATAGACGTCTTACCTGCTAATTACTTTTCTGTGGCTTCACATGACAGTGTGAGTGAGGAATTGTAGCTCTTTTCTTCACATGCTGACAAGCAGCAGCTCTAATCACCACTGATAAGTTTTGCTGTGTATTTTTTTGAGAAGAGCCAGCCTGGTCCGTCTGCCAGCTCATCCTTGCACCAGCACCCCAAGGGTAGGAAGAGAGTTCACTAACCACATGTGGAAGTAAAGCAAAATTTTCTTTAACTAGCTTGATCAATGTTCAGTAGTTGTGTTCCCTGTTTCCCTCAATTAAAAAAAAAAATTAGACCTCATCTCTTTTTTGTATAAAATTCACTTGACTCTTGCTGGCAGGGAAGTGCATTTGACACTATTAGCACAGGTTGAAAAGTAAAGTGTTCCTAACTCATACAGTGCTAACTATCTCTGCTGGCTTAGACAGATTGTCTAGAAGATGCCAGGACTTCAGTTTAGGGTATTTTTATACTGCCCACTGCAAGTGCAAGGACATCTCAGCTACCTAAATAAGCCAAGCTCAGATCTAAACTCAGTACAATGTGCAATACAGACATAACCACAGTCCCATTAACAAATCCAGAAATCCCTTAGAACAGCTGTCTCCATCACAACTTTTATGCAACCATGAATACCTCTACGTCTCCAAGCACAAATGCTCTATCAACTTCAGTAACACTGACTCATATAAACACTCCAAGACACGGAAATGAGCATATGGCCTCTCTGCCTACCTTTGTAAATCACTGTGTCTTCTCTTCAGCCCAGAAAGCTGAACACCTTGTGGAACAAAAGGCATGAAAACCATACTGCTGGAAACCATGTGGAGCAAAAGCCATGCAGAGATCAGTGCTAACTTCTACTGAAAAGACACAAGATGGGAACTGAAGATGCTACTGTAACTGGTGCTTGGGAACAAGAAAATAAAAGCAGTACCTTCACCAGACAGCAAAGCAGAGAGCAGTGCTTACATCAGTTAATTTCTGCTGCTCCTCTGCAGAAGGCAACCATAACTGTATAAACTGAAGAAGGTGAAGGTTTGTTTTAATTTGGTAAATATTTTTTGTAACACACACTAATAATACATTTTAAAGAAGAAAGAAAATGGCAACCGTTTGAAAAGGCAAATCTTACAGTCCAGATAGGTGTACTGAGTATGTAAAGAAGAGCAACTTCTCAATTACATCTCATATCTCTCAGTAATAAGGATAACTATCACAAGGATGAAATAATAAGTTTTCTCTCTAATGCAATAAAAAGTAATTTTCCACTTATTCACAGGATGAGCACAGGAGTTTTAGGCAAGAACAGAATATGGCTGCTAAGAAATGGACTTAAGATTACCTCAGGTGAGTTTAACTCTTCTCCTCACTCTTTCAGTACTTTCATCCTCCCCACTTAATTCTTGAGTATCCTTTCTGTATGTATTATTTACTTGCTTTTAAACAAGTAATCTGGAAACAGTAAAGTTCATTGAGTCCTCATTTCTTGAAGCCTGAGGAAGATTTTAAATGAATAATCAAAACAGCACCACACGGATACCGCAGCACATGGCAGCCATTTCAAAACCACACCTGAAAATTTGTGGTGGACAAAAATTCATCAAGAAAAGTTCCAACCTTCGCCTCCGAAGTTGATTTCAAAAATGAACAAAATGCATCTGAGCTTCATTCTCCAAAACATTTGGCTGAACACATCCCACAAAGTATGAGGCAGATAGTTTACCAGCCCAAAGCTGCTAGCAACTGATATCACAGCTTGTCATATGGAAGGTGCCTTATGTAACTTTATACCTCATCAGATCTGCCTACAACATACATTTCCAACGGCCCTTCCTCCAGTGTCTCGAAATGCCAACACTAAGGCTATCTCTCCTTCAAATAGCACTGACATATGGGGTAATTTAGGAGTGCACAACACATGATCCTAACACATCTGTTTCATAAACACAGAATAAGTAGATAAGGACAGAAACCCCAGATAGCTCAAGCGACACTTATCATTTACTGCAATTATTAAACACACACTGATTAAAGGGCAAACGGTTTCTAAGAGTATAAATATTTGTCCTAAGTGTTTATAGTCAGAAAAAAACTCAGATGCATGATACTTTTAGCCTTGCAGAACCCAGGAAAGATTCACAGTCATCATCATTATCTCCTTTCTTGAAAAACGCCCTTCTTTTTCTACACCACAATCAAGCAACACATCAAAAAGCCAAGTCCTGGCCATGCTTTGTAGCACTAATAGAGCAATTACATAAACTATTCTTCTTTCTCTCATTCAATCAACAGACTCTGAAAGAGCACTGCTCATTACTTTTTTGTTTTCTTACTTTCTCATGAAATTTTGTCCCTTGCCTGCCAAGTGCTCTTACTTCTCCATAATTTGAACTACCACTCATTTACATGTATTTCCAAAAGTCTCTAAACAGCTAATGAGCAGTTTAAAATAATTTTTTGAAAAAGGAAATAAGTATTGTCATGAATACACTACTTTAAAAAAAAATTTACATTGTAACAGTTTACATTTTTATACAGTCTGCTTTCAACTGGCGGTTTACAGCTTTATAAAAGTCCCTCTAAACCCAGGCCACCCTATGACACTATGAACCAGGGTATCTATTTCATACTTGCCCAAACCTCCAAGCAGTCCAAAGAGAAAAAATAAAATAAAATTGAAAAAAAAAAATCTAGGATCCATAACTGGTTCTTGAGGCTGGTGGGAAGAAGTATGTTCAACCTTTGCATACAGACATATTTACTGCCTTTGGCACACCACTGGGTTCACTGCAGTTCTCTGTACAGGATTTGCTAATACATTTTCAATGTGATCTATATGAGCTATCAGAAACTCCTTATCTCCTTAGCTTTATTGATCTGGTGATGGACTTCAGGATTTCCTGCACTGAAGTTAGATTAGCTGAGGCTGAGGACAGGAAGGATATGATATATGATATATGATATATGATATATGATATATGATATATAAGCAGAACTTTAATTTGCAAAGGCCAACAGTGAAAAGGGTAAGTAATTTTTCTGCTACGAGCATTCAGAATACTAACAGTAAATTCCACCTTCAGTACATCATACAGATCTCCATTCTGAAATGAAGCCTTCCTCATTTGGCACCATAATGATTAAGTCTAATATTCACTGTTACTGACAAAATAGTTTTAAGATGTGACTAGTGGTAAGTGCAAAGGAAAGTATTTCTATGTGAGAAATGGCAGGAAGATGAAATTAAGATAAAAGGCATAATTCTTAAGAGGAATCAAATCATTCATGGGTAAAGTAGGTCTATTTTTTACATTCATTTGCATATAAATGTTTTGTGTTAGTGGTAAATGATAAGTAATTTCATGCTGTTAGTGCACACCAATGTTTTCTCTGCCAGATAATAATGCTATTTCATCTCCTGCAACCTTCCAGCTTTACAGATTCAAATATAGTGTGCAATAAATTCCTGTGCAGCCATAGCAGATTTAACTAACTAGCATGAAACTAGTACTGGAACCTGTATGCTTTATAAAACAAAATCTGTTTTATTTTTTAACCAAACTCTATTCCTCCCAAATGACGATTCCCTGAGGAATTATTTTGCAAATTCACAGGGACTTCATAGAGCTCTTTGTTAATGAAAAACCTCAAGGCATCCAAAGATTTTTTTGAAGCTTTTCAAATATTCTTATAACAACACATCTCCTACTTTAGGATTTCTGTCTAAAAAATATTTGCAAAATGAAATTAAACTAATTTAATCTTCATGCAAACCAAGCAAACATGATACTTAAGAGAAGCAAAAAAAAAAAAANTGGCATCTCATTTATCAAGGCATTGTGGTAAACTAGATGATTTTTTTAAAGATGGAAGAAGCCCTGTTTGGCTGTGCAGTCTTCAGCCTTTGTGTTCTCCAGGCAGAGTGTAGTGGTTTCTGGGAAAAAATATGGTCATACCGAGTTTTGGTAAATGAAACTCCATCTCATGACAAACAGATTATGGAAAAAGAATTATGTGCATTTCTTTGCTTTCTTCAGGCCACTTACATATAGTAGGAGCTACAAGATACCCTGATGCACTCCAAACCTAATGACTGGTATAGTGATCTGACAGCACTATCTAAGTAATTTGTTCTTTATTGTGCATTTATCTCTTCGTAAGCATCATCTCCTTTTTTTCTCAATTTATGTTCTATTGGTACTGTTCATTCACCTTCCGTTTTTAACACAACCATCAAAGAAACAAGGCTCATCACATTTTGTGTGTGGATGAAGTCTGCAACACTGTTGTTTGTTTCATGCTTAACTGAAAAGCAGTGTTAGACTAGCTTCACCCTCACTCACATACTGAAAAGGATCGTGTTGAGACTAAGATCCTAATGGTAATTGTTAGAACTGATGAACAACTGTACATTTTATTACCTGGGAATAATGGAGAAACATGGCACTCAACTCAGTAGTTTCTCCTGTATCTCTAGAGCTGGACCTGCAGTTCCTTAGTTTACCATTTTCAACCAGTTTGGAGATGTCAATTACTTTGGGTGATTTTCTTAGTACGAATAAAAATGCCCGTCCACATCAAGTAAAAATCTACCTGTTGACACCACCAGTGTGATTGCATGTCCCAATTTGAACAGAAAGGCAAGAACAGGAGATCTGTCTTGCTGGAAATAAAGTAATGCTGCCACCATATATCCATCATGGTGGCTTCTCAAGGTTTCTCACCTTGAAAAACATGCAACAAACTCTTAGCAGCAATAAAATACCATCACAGACCTCATTACTTCTTTCTCCTAAGCACAGAGAACACTTCCTTTATGGTGCCCTTTCTGACATATGGATTTTATAAAACACAAAGCTGCACCAAGGTACGATAATCTACTGAACGTGCTTCACAGTCTGAAGGAGAGGGGGAAGAGACAAACTACATTAGTAGGATTTCCTGCCCTCTCCCAGAGCATGTTCAGCTCCAGTGATGGCATGCAGGATATAACCCCCACCATTACAAGCAAGCATGACCTGTTAACAGCAGTAGCAGCTGGGCAAAAGCTTAATTCCTCCTTCCCTGAAGCACCACAGGAAAAGAAAACCTGTGAATCTCATCCCCTGAATGCTTGCTCTGCTGTCAAGAGCACAGTATGGCAGGCTGGCAGCCAAGAGAAACTCTACTAAAGATGGATAGCACAGGCCTCCATGTGTCCTCTGATCAGCTCACAAACACCGGAGGATCCATTTGTTGCAAGTGCTCATGACAGGAGGCGAATAATGTGAGAGACCATAGCCAGCCACCCACCCACCTTCTGTCAAAAACTCATAAAGAACATCCTTTAAATAGTGTTATCAATCATAACTGGCTCCCAACTCTTACTGTGGCAGTTTGTGTATTTAGCACAGTTCAACAGCCCCCACCCGTGGCTCCCCTGCTCTCTCCATACCAGCCAGATATGCTTGTTCAGGCTCTCCACCTTCCCCAGGTAAGGAAATGCAGCCCTGTGAACTACAGGCATGCAACACAAGCACCTGCTTTGCCATTTCCCACATCCACAGCTGCCAGGGAACTGCAAGAAGTTTACCCCCCAAAAATACTGGGCAGGGTGGCAGGAATACAGCACATCAGCAATCCACATTGCAGAAGCTTTCCCAAGTGACAGAAACTCTCTGTTGGAAAACTCTCCCCTGTAGAGCGCGAACAGACATGAACAGTGGGAGAGGTTCTGTACCCTCAGTTGTCCTCAATGCCAAAAACTGTTTAGGTGGTCACTCACTAACTCAGAGAGAAACGGAGGAGAAGCAGAAGCAAAAAACTTTTTGTTTTTCAATAATTAGTTTTAAATCAATTAGGGGTTAAGCTTGCAAGGCATAATTAACTTTATTATTCACAGCTCATCATGCCACCATCATCTCCTGCATCCAAAGAGATGTTAACTCACTTGGATCGCATATTTGTAATGCATCTTAAGTTGTATCATGAAACCACTGTCAAACTCCAGTTTAAAAAAAAATTACTTGCATAGTGACTATATGAATTAGCAGCTATCCTACACTGAAGATTCATAGGCTTAACGTTCTCCTAAACAATACAGCTAATATTAGAGTCAAATCAGAAGAAAAGGCAAGCCCTATCCAGAATAGACACTCACTGATGCAATAAAAAGAGAAAAGCCTGTAAGTATAGGACCAGTACAGCCAAAAGGATTGCCTCTGAATTAAATTTTCTAAGACGTTTATCTGATTGGTGAACAATAAATTCAAATTAAGTCCACTAAAATCAATATAACAATAACATTTTGTATCCCCAAGGAGCCATCGGGAGCCAATTGTGAGACTGCAAAAACCTCATCTTAAATTAGAAGCTGCGATCTGAACTCATGCCATTGTGTTTTAGCAATCTTCTTTACAACAAACTCAGAAAAGCAGACAATACTGTATGTGCAACAAGGACCAGGAAGGGAGAGACTTGCTGCATGCATTTAAGATGCAGTGTTAGCCTTTGCTACAAATTCCTTATTTTATATTCAACTCAGTTCCATACACTTTTGCCTAGAATAAAGGAGCTACAAAGAAAAGTTGTTTGTTTGTCTGAAGATTATATCTGTAATTACATACCAAGGAAAAAAGACATTTCAGCTAATAAACAGGGATTTTTTCCATAAAAGTAATTTATTTTTTGAAGAGCCACAATCTGTTTCTCTGTGTAACTGGGAAAAATGGTCATTTGTGTTCCCCCTAACTCAAACTTTATCTTTCTCAGTTAACTAAAGTATTTACTTTCTTGTCTTCTTTCACAGTCTGATAAGAAAAGTACTTTGTGAATAACTCTCTTTATGTTCCCTTCTATATCAATAGCATTTTTTAAAGATTGCAACTTCCTTATTTAAAAAATTGATGGGTTTACTTATTGCACTGACTCACACTGCAGTGTTATTAGAAATTAGTGTATTCTACAGAAGATAATCTGTGTTTAAAATCAAATTTGAAAAAGCTTTCTCCCTTATTTTAACTTTTTTTGGGGTATTTTTCTCTCTCTCCTTTTTATTACACTTCACTATATTCTAAAAATGCAACAACAGGGTATTCAGAAAAGCTGCTGCATAAGGAGAAGTGACAAGCCCTTCTAAAGAGCCTTTCAGCCTACCAGCTTTGATTGCTCTCCCGGGATTCAGCTTTCTTTAGAGCTCCTTCTGAGGCTTGAAGAATAGTATATACTAAAAACCCACAAAACACCACCTTAGGCAGTGAAGTACATCTTAACAGAGCTATTCACAATCCTTTCTACAGTGGAGAATGCAGTGTGCCCAATCTATCACTAATCTTTACAGACACACACTAAAAATTCATAAGAAGGGTGAAGTCAGCACCATACCCCTCACTGAGCAGATAATCCTAGTTATGCGTGACATGACCTGACTGAAAAGACCATTACCAAAATCCTTCTGTGTACTCCATCAAAAATTTATATATTATTTATACATTAGATAATTATTTCAGTATTTAATCCTTTCTACTGTGAAATACAAGCAGCTCTGTTTCATCAGGCTCAAAAAATCATCTAAAACGTAATTTGCATGAAAGGACCAGTGAAGAATGACATGGGTAATATCAGAACATTTTATTTGTAAAGAGCAACCAACACTCAATTACTCCATTCACAAATATAACTATTTTACATTCTAAACCAAACCCAGTCTAGTTTCTTTGTGATTTCAGATAAACTTTTATTCTATAAAGACAGATATGCAAACCCTAAATCTCTGATACCAGTTTATTTAACAAACCTCATTCTATCAATAGATTTTTTCCCTTTATCTTGCCCCTGGTTTGAAATGTTAAATTGTTCATACATTACAAATCAGGAGTTTCTTGAGCTGCTTAGATAGTCTTTAGGACTTAATTTGAGTACACAAAGTGTGAATATGCAAACACTGTTCACCGCTCCCCATTTGCCCCAAGAAGTTTACCAGTGCACAGAGCAAGTCTACTGCTTCCAAGATAAGCTCCTGGTGGCCAATTCGTGTGACTCCAAGATCTTCCAGTTCCTGATGAGTAATTCGTAGTAGCTGGTCACCACTAATCTTCTCTCTCTCAAAGTTCTTTATATATTGCTGCAGGCAATCATCAAGACCTGCAACGAAAGAACAGAAGAAAAGAAGACAAAAGTTAGCACTTTGTACCCTAGTAGGCAGTAAAACTGCCCAAAAATTAAGCCAGCAGAGGATTCTTTTCCTATCTTTAAGAGACTTTAACACTAAAAAAACTTTATGATTCGAAGAGCTGTGGCAGCCACGATTTTTTCACCTGTGGATGATACCAACTGCTCCTGAACCCTGAACAAAGCCCTGAATTCTTGTAGTTTACTGGGCTATGAATGTCAATCTGGCAGCCCCTAGTAACAGGTATGTTAGGGATGCCTCCATCTGGAAGGGGAGAGGAGAAAATGGAACAACAGAACTTGCAGTCAAACACAGTGTGTCAGTGCCACACCACAATATCTCTCCCACTCCAAGGTCACTCACATATTGCTGAGTCACCTGAAAGTTCACAGATCATGCCAGCCTCTAAAATAAGCTGCAAAGAGCTCTAGAGAACTACGAGGGCAGTAGAACTGCAAATGCAAAAACTGGGTCTCAACTGCAGCAGCAGATACAGCTCAACGTACCACAAAGAGAACCTGTAAGGAGTCACAGTACACAAACGAGCATGAAAAGCCATTCAGACCAAGACCTGGGTGCACTTCTCAGAATTCAGTAATTAGGGATCAGAAACAGGCCCATTGTGCCAAAAAATATGCTAGAAGGTCATGCAGCACATTTGTTCAGGCCATGGCTGAATGCAGGGTTGTACAGGTCCTTTTTTGGAGGGCATCCATATTCTACTTTTTCAGTTTGACTTTGAGTCAATGACATGCAGCTGACCACACGTTTTCATCCAGAGCAAAGAGCGCTGCAGAATGTGAGAGAATCCATTACATATGTCTTGCCCATCAGTCTTTGCCCAGGAGGGCCAGGCAGTACAGGGAAGCTCAGCAGCACATGCACTCATGTACCAAGGGGGTAAGTAAGACTCCTGGGTATTTGGTGGTCCATTTAACATTTCTGTCTGAATATTTCCCAATGGGTCAACATGACTGCTACCAAGAAACAGGACTTGACAAAGCACTGAATGCATTAATTTTGCTGATTCTTGAGACATACAACCTTTCTGATAAATGTCTTCAAACAATCCCTAATAGTGAAAAGACATCTGCTCATTAGACTGGAAGAAAGCAAGAACATTTTTACTTGCTAATCAAAATGTCTGAAAAATCTGAAGATACATGGAAGATAAAAGATTTATCTGACTGCTGAGCCCCAGTTATCTTGTAAGAGCCAGGGTATATAACATAAAGCTTCTCTGAAACTGGTTTTGTTGCATTTTTGATTCTTATTTGTGCCTTTCAGGGTGTAGCCACACCTAAAAAGATACATGAGGGACATGTTGGTGCTGCAGGCAAGGGATGCCCCAGTACCAGGCCAGCCTGCTGTTCCTGGCTCAGCCCTCGGGCAAGAGACACCCACACTCTGTCCCTGCTACACCAGCACAATATTCATAGGGCTTTAACCCCTAGAATTCATACACTGAAACTAAACCACACACAAACACGCTGTAAAAGAAGCTCTCTGGCCTCAGGATAAAGGAGAAAGTCCCCAGTTCCAGCAGACTTCAACCATGTCCTTCCAGAGCCTGATGCCTGATTTTCTGCCTCCAAAACAAAGTCACTTAAAGGGCCTAGGTTAGTCAAGCACTTGAAGCTATGCCTTCATTTCATTGCCTTTTCTAATCAAATAGTTGCTCAAGCCATTCTTCAGGAAAGAAACCTTACAAGGGCAGGAGAGGCCTCCTCCACAGGCAGCTGCTCAGATCAGCTCAGCTGGTCAGAGCATGGTGCCAATGTACAGCAACGTTGGGGGGCTGACCCCAGTACAGAGCACTCTCTTAAGAGCTGGACTCGATGACCTTTGTGGGCCCATTCCAACTCAAAATATTCTGTGACAGGGTGAAGACTGAGCTGCCGGGGAAGAAGACCAGACTGGCTGAACAGGGAGCTTTGTCTGGAGCTCAGGCAAAAAAGAGAGTTTATGACCTTTTGCAGAAGGGGAAGGAAACTTGGGAGGACTACAAGAAGTTATATACGGAGAAAATCAGAACCACCAAAGCCCAACTAGAACTTAATTTGGCCAGTGCCATAGGAGAAAAAAGAAAGTGTTTCTATAAATACATTAGCAACCAAAGGAGAGCCAGAGAGAATCTTCAGCCTTTACTGAATGCAGGGGGAAACACAGTGGCAAAGGATGAAGAAAAGACTAAGATACTTAATGTCTTCTGTGCCTCAGCCTTAAATAACAAGACCAGTTGTTCTCCAGGGTCCCAGTCCCCTGAGCTAGAAGACAGGGACAGGGAGCAGAATGAAGCCTTCATAATCCAAAGAAAAATGGTCAGTGACCTTTTCCATTACTTAGACACAGTGGCTGCATGGCATCCACCCAAGGGTACTGAGGGAGCTGGTGGAAGTGCTCACTGAGCCACCTTCTATCATATGCTAGCAGCCCTAGCTAACTGCAGAGCTCCCAGTTGACTGCAGGTTAGCAATTGTGCTGCCCACCTCCAAGACATGCTGCAAGGAGGATCTGGGAAGCCACAAAGCTTTCAGTCTGAACTCATGCCGGGAAAGGTCATGGAGCAGCTCTTCTTGAGTGCAATCACACGGCACATAGAGGACAACTGGGAGATCAGGCCCAGCCAGCATGGATTTAGAAAAGGCAGGTTCTACTTGACCAATCTGAGCTCCTTATAGGACAGTGACTCCCTTAGTAAACGAGAAGCTGTGATATTGTCTACATAGACTTCAGTAGAGTCTTTGACACCATTTCCCACAGCATTTTCCTGGAAAAACTGGCTATCCATGGCTTGGATGGGTGTGCTCCTGGCTGGGTATAAAACTGGCTAGATGGCTGGGCTCCAGGAATGGTGGTGAATGGAGTTAATCCAGCTGGTGGCTGGTCACAAGAGGTGTTCCCCAGGGCTCAGTGTTGAGGCCAGCCCTTTTTAAAACCTTTATTGATGATCTGGATGAGGGATTCAGTGTACTTCTGCTCCTCCTGAACTTAAGACTCACACTGGTTACACAGACTGCTGAATGAGAATAACATTAAAGTAATCAACGTCATCAGGTATCAAAAATTAATTACCAGCTAAGGCACTAGCAACACAAATCCAGAATAAGACATGGCAGATGCACTCAATAAACAGTTACTGACAGATAATTCTACGTAAAGGCATTACTCTTTCTTCTCCTGCTACCTAAGTAATTTTGTCATTCAGATGTAATCTAGATGGATGCATGCAGTTCCTACAGGGTGAGAAAAAGGTTTAAGACAACAAAAATATTACTGACAATTGTTTGACTCACCAATTTCGTAAAAACTACAGCCAGGAAACAACAAAATAATTTAACCATATACTGGATGACGTTTTCAGAATAGCTTGCCACCAACACATCTCCTTATTCCCTAAGCATCCTTTCAAAGTAATTTATTTCTGTCATTTTTTTTCTAAATTAAAGAACAGCTCTTCCTTTTGTAAACAAACTGTGCACAGATGATGATGATGATAATGATGATGATGATGATAATAATACAAAAAGGCCAGCATTCCTCTCCCACACCTTTTGCCCCCAGAGCCACAACACAGCTAGACAGCCACTGCTTCCTTCAAATCAACAGGAGGGGAGCTGCAGGGAAGGAGCGTTCCCAGCCGATGATGCCATTAACCTGGGACAGCACAAGATGTAAAAACATCAGGTGCCTGGAGATAAAGCTAAATGAAAATAACAACTTCTTAAGAGTACTGTCTTCTCCTAATTTCCTGCAAGTCCAACATCTACCCCAGCTCAAAGTAGCTAGCAATTTTTCTAGCTGCCAAGGGCTGCTCTGCTTCTTCCCCGCTGTCATCTGAGAGGATGTTACCCAAACCCCATACCACAGCAATTCCAGCAAATAATTCTGATGCACTACTCCCTGTTCCTGGCCATGGCTGAGATTAAGGTTGTGGAGTATTCAGAACACCTGGATGTTTCAAGAAGTGGCCTCAGACCAAAAGCCAGGTTCATTGTTATGTTCTGGGTGTGTAAGGCCCCAGAGTACATCAAAAACAGGTTTTGTCATGTCAGTACAACGTAATAGTCATATAGTCAACAACTCTGCTCCTCACCCAAAATAACTGCAAGATTTTTCAAGTATACGTAAAAGCACAGGTGTTTTAGTTGTAAGAGAGGTAAAGTGTGACACTCGTCCTCTTCAACTGTATGATGACAGTCCTTTTCCTTTTACACCTACTCTTTAAAGGAAATTATATGCTATAACCTTTTTTTTTTTCCCTTTCAAGATTCCTGGTCTTGAGTTCCAGCAGCAACACAGACCTCAAGAAGGACTCCCCTGCTGCTCATGCTTTCCACCTGAGTTTATCAACCATGGAGTCTGGCAATGCTGTCCAGATCCCATTATACCTCATTACTTGGCCTGTTTGATTCACATCTACAAGAGCATTTAAGATGTTAACACTGCTCATCTTTGCTAGCTGATGTATACCTGAGGTGTTATGTACACACATGGACCATTCTGGGCATTGACAGAAAAGGAACAATGCTTTACATTAAGTCTCAAGCAAGCTCTATCTCACCTGTGGGATTAAATGCATAAAAATCAGCAAGAAAGTAAAAAAAGCTCCTCCAAATGAAACTGTGCAGAAAACTCAATGCTTTAAACATTAAAAAAAAACCCTTCTCCACAAAGAAGTTTCTCTTGCAAGTAGAACATACTGCAGCTGGTTTTTTTCTCCAACTCTGTCACTGAGTTCTACCTTGTATGGGCCTACTCAGAGTTCATTAAATCATTAAAAATTTTTAACGGTTCACAGATGCAAATCAGACAGATTTCTATGTAATTCATTCCTTTTACTACAACAGCAACATAGAAATTGATCAAGAAATGTTTTATTTCATTTTTTTATTCATAATATTTTCTTGAATAAGACTGCAAGATCCAGCATGAACCTCTGGAGAAATCTTCCATGTTCACAGTCTCCTAGCTAATAACTTCACGATCACTCTGAGGTATTGTCTTATTTTAATGTATGTAACAGGTCCTCTTTGAAACAAGCTAACCAACAAACTGCCCTGTAATTCAGTGCCACAACATATTATGCACATCTGTGGTAGCTCAAATTCAAATAAGCCTCTCCATGAAATATATTCTGAGGTTCTGATCTCAGTCTGCTCCTCCACTGCAAGCAATTCAGTCTTTACTCTCACCTCTATGAGACTAAAAAATATTACAACAGGCTTTTTCTATGGCTGGATCTGAATTAAGAATCAGCTGTCCAGATACAGTTCTAAAGATACAGTTCTAAAACAGAAGCAACTAGAATAGTTAGAATATTCTAGAATAGGTAGAATATTCTTCCCCAAATTGGCAGGAAAATAATTTTTCTTCAAGGTTGAGAAACTACAATGGCAATAACAGACCTTCTTTCCTTATCAGCCACCTTTTCAGTTTGGGTTAAGGAAAAGATAATGAACATTACAGGTTTAAATATCATACCTGAAACTTTGACAAGGGAGTATATTTTTCTACTCCCCTGGTACATCAGAGTGAAAATGCAGACTGAAAACTTCCCTGAGCAAGTTCTTGTTCTGTAAACACAGCACTTACTGAAAAGCAGTAACATACAAACTATATATGGATTTTGCATGGAAGGGAAAGGCACACAGCTTTACTAAAAAGAAAAAAAAAAGCCAAACAAAAGGAGAGGTCTAGGGCTTTTATCTTTAAATATAAGGCAAACAAATTTATCTTTCAATCTGAACAGAAAGAGTACCTGAACTTCACCAGCTTTTATACCTTAACAGATACAAATTCAAGCAATGGACTGTATTCAGAATTTACAAAGCCATGAAAAAGAAAAGTAAGCTAGAATTTAATATAAACTGGGTGTGCATATACGTTGCACTATCCAACGCCTTTTCACATTGCAAACTATTACTTGTAACATTTTTACCTAAACTAGCATGATGGAAATGAAGTCTCAAAAGTTACAGTTGTTTTATTTCTGCTCACCATTAAATATGCATTAAATTTAAGCGCAGTATTCTTAAGGACCAACCATCTTTAAAACTGCACATCACTCTACAGATGTTTCAAATTTGAATGTTCAGCTGAGTTCCTGATAAGTTAAAATATTTTGCTACAGCATATGTGTTTGGACCTAGGCTTTACTAATCTCTAGAGCTGACAGGCAACTAGTCTATTCACTTTAATGGTACAAAAAAAACCAGCTTTAGTTATGCCAAAGAGCAAGGCAACCAAGCAGAAACTGCCCCCTTTCTCCTACCTCCACCAGAGAGCTGCTCCTGGACACAGCCACTGCTGGCAGGCCATAGCAGGCAATTATCCCCACTCACATTTTTTCCTCAGAATCAGAGCACGAGAGGCAAGACTAGGTAGGAAAGGCCACTTTTCCCCACAGTCTGTACATGGAGATGGGAGAACTCTCCCTGTCTCTCAGTCTTAATGTCACCACAGAAACCAGGGGTGAGCCAAGGCAGCCGCTTCCCCAGCTGAGAGGCAAAGAGAATTTTCCTCTACCCACGGAAGGGATGCTCACTGCTTCAGGGTCTTCAGCACCTCCTGGGCTTCATATGTGACAAACAGATGTCCCAGTTATTAGTGCCAGAAGACACTGCAAAGAACAGAACGTTTTAAATGCAGTGGATGGCAAATGCCTACTGTGAACAGGATAGCTGCAAAGAAGTAATGCCCCATCCCAGAGAAGCACTGTAGGAAGGATGTTCAATGAACCATCAGAAGCAGCTTTCAGTACAGATTGAAAAAACATTTTGATACATTTGAAACTGGGAAAAAAAAACCCCAATGCATTAATTGCAGGCAGATTAAGGAATGGGTACTAGATTAATGAAACAAAGAATTGCCAAATGCCTGGATTACAGCAGTACTTGCAAAAGAGCTGGACAATCACTTTGTGCAATGTTTATCTGTAATTTCAGGTGTAAGTCCTCTAACTGCAAAACGTATCTGTCCTTCAGTCTGTAAAATTATTCTGTTTCTCACTCCTTTCTCCCCCTCTCTCTGACTATAGCAGAGTAAAATAAAATTCAAAAAGCATTAAAGAGAAACATTAAAACTTACCAAGAACATCCAAATAATTACTCCCTCAAGCATAACATGTATTCATAGAATATAGTATAAGATTACATGTTTTCTATGTGCAGTTTAGTTTAGATGTATTTTTTACTAGGAATTTTCAAATGTTCAGTCAAAACATTAGCTGAAAGGTACTGATAACTAAAAACTACTATTTTAGATAATGAAAGAGAAACCCAATTTAAAAACCCATTTTATATCCACTAGGTATGTACTATACATCCAGAAATGTGTGTTAAGTTTGTAAAATGAGGAACTCAAAAGAGATGAGATGTGAATATGAGAAGCAGCAACATAATCCAAATTCCACCTCTCTCAAAGGTATTACACATGTCAAGACCCTGACTGTGAGACCAGAGGTACTACACACAGCCATGGGGTAAGTAAGGAAGCACCAGGCTCATGAACAGATAGACAAAATAAGGAATTGAAATGGAAGTATATTTTAGACCTCAACTTGTTCTTTTTAAGGTCCTTGCCATGAGAAGGACCTGTGGTTGGTCAATGGAAGCCACAAGCAAACAAGGAGATGGCATTACACCAGGCAAGAACCTGGGAGTCAAAGAGTGTATTTGTAATAGCAATGGATCAAAACAGAAGTTTAAGATGAAAGATGTACTGTCTCAAGCCACTATGAATTCAACAATTAAAAATTAAATCCTGCTCAAGGAATGCAACTGCTATTTCTGTGGCTACAGATACACTCTCTTTTTGGGACTGCACTCCTATGAGACCTGGATATATTAACTGTAAGACCATGTTGGCAATACATGGCAATTTTGTTCATCAGAAAATTGCAGAAACATCAAGACTCTGTGAATTATATGTGGCTCATCCAAAGCTCTACTTTCCAAAGAATTTCACCCTGACCAGATTTTAGAAGTGTTTTATTGGGAAAAAAAAAAGTAGACAGAGAAATCAAAAACATATATGGAGACTAATGACAAGCATGACTTAAGACCAAGGACCAAACTGAGTGCTGTGTCCAATAGGGCTTATTATAATAAAATCAGTTAGACTACTTATAATCAGCGCTTATTATGGCAAGCTAGACTTGTTAATTACAAGAATAATATCTAGAGTGTTCTGTTTAGCTGCTGATAAATGTAATCATTCATATTTCTCTGTGTACATTTTTCTTCCATTATGGCCATCTGTACAGCAAAGCCAAATCTTTGCACAAGCACATACTAGTTTTGCGAAGTGTTTAAAATCTTAAAACATCAATAATACTGCAACAACCAGTGTCAAGCTTTATTTCTATGAAATTCAAGGATTATCAATATTGTTCTCAATATAAGGGGTTATAATTATTGTTGTATTTAGGACTTTTATTATTGGATTACAACAAACACATTGTTCAACTACAGCTGTGGCCTTTGCACATGAGAAATGAGTGTGCTGAGAAGTTTGTGTAGCTGATAATGGCACCAGAAATCTCTTTGACAGTGGAAGGGAGAGGAGCCAAACAACCCACAGCATCATTAAATATCAGGAATCCCTCAGATGAAGCAAAATCAAAGGAATACATTCACTTATCCTGATAAAACAACGCCCAAATGCAGGCGCCAAGGACAACTTCAGTGGGAATGGGATGAGAAAGTGTGCATTCCCTTTCATAGTAAAATGTATAAAATAACACATTTTTAATTTCAGGCCTAGAAGTTTAGCCCAATAGGGAAGGCATCTTGAGATAAACTGGAAACACCTGATCCAAAACCAGAAGTTCTCCAAAAATATGTCCAAGTATTATAAAGATTGAAACAGTATAGAGACTGAATGAAATACTCCCCTAAAATTTCAAAGAGGAAATTACATTATTGTTTCAATTTTTTCCTACTCAAGTTTATGCCCTTATGATTTTTGGAGCAGCTTTGACGACAGGAATGTACCATCAAAGCTTTGCAAAAAGCAAGAGGCAAAAAGGACACTGGCACTTTATGTGTAATAATATATTTTTATGATCCAGGTTTATGATTTTTAAGAATCCAGCCAGTCTAGTCCCACAATGCTAGAGACTGAACAAAGTAACATACAAGGAGACATGGCCCTGACCCAAAAAGCTCAATATACTTCTCTCCCAAGAAATTCACGCTGGCTAGCTAATAAAGGTAAATCCCTCAACAGCTACTTTTATTTCTACTCTGTTTCACATTGCAGTTTTCATAGTCTCACAATGATTCTCCTCATTCTTCACATGTACTCTTGTTTGCACAGTACCTCAGGAAAGGGCAATCTCCTTGGGTCCAATCAATGTTTAACTTCTTCCTCAAAGTACCACATTTCTGCTCCAATTATCCCAAGTAAACTAGAATACATTGCAACTACCTTAGCATATAGGGATTTTTCAACCACCATTATAAAATTAGGTATCTAAATAGCATTAACCAACACCTATTTGATTTGTGTTTCATTAAATGTTAAAATTTCAAATGCTACCATTTTTCTCCTTGAAAATGATTCCTTGTACAACAGCTGACTACATCAGTACCACTGTAGGGATTTGATGCTTCCTAAAAATTTGCTACCACATATCCAACTACAAGAAGGAACTTTATTACTAACTGGATTCCCCTACAATACAAATCACCATATGAATGAGCACAAGAAGTTTTTCTCAGCAGTGTATTTCTGACTTTAGAGTTTTGGGAGGTTTATCTTTGTACTAGAACAAAGCAACTTAATAAGATTAAAACACAGCTTATCTCCAAAAATACAACATTCTGGTACCAGCACACAAAGAGGCTACACCACTGGTTTATACAGAAAAAAAACAACTGTCCATCTAGTAGCAGCGTGTGGCTTCATTACTTCTCCAACACATCTCTGTAGCAAGCAGTGAGCACTAATAACATTAAAATTAGCTGAAGCGAGAACCACCAGGCTCAAGCACACTGCCAACATAGCAGTGCCAGAGCTGGAAAGGACCAAAGCAAACCAGCCCTCCATCTGTCCCTGCAGCCACAGCTGCACATCTCTGAGCACACCTGCACTAATGTGCAGCACCTGCCCCCAAACAACCACAAACTATCAAATTCCCCAATATTACTGTAAGCACTGAAATGCAACTATCAGATTCCCTAAGGATGCCAGGCACTGTCTAAATAGGTGTGGTATTGGCTTCTTCAACAGTTTAGAAGGGGCTAAGTCTGAAACACTCCCTCAGGACTTAAGACATTAAAGTCTTAATTTTCCATAGCTTTTCAGTGTGTCCCATGACTATTTACAGCTGTGCTTCACACCATACAACTACAGAAAGTGCAAAGCCATCAAATGTCCAAGCATACACCAGGCAGGGAAGGAGGGAAAGTTTCTTCAAACTCTGAGTGAACTCCCTCCCATTCATTTTTCCTTCTCGCAACGCCCATGCAATTCCCAGGCTTGAAGCTCTTTAGAACTAGTTCGTACAACTCAGCACAGTGTGAGACTTGGAATGGTTTTAGAGTAGTTGTGGGCAGAAAAAGCTGTGCATCCCCCTGCACATGACAAAGAAACATCTGTAATTTAAAACCACTGGTCAAATACTTCGATATGTGTAGGAGTGTCTTGAAGAAAAAAGGGAAAGCTATACTTCTAATATTCATCACTTCACATACAATGCCTCAGTAACCATCCCACACCTCTGGGAAATATAAATGAATCATATATTAAAGGGGAAAAACAACTATAATATGTTAGACAGTCAGAAGATGTTTATGTAAGCCAAGCACACCCCTGACATTAGCCAAGTAAGTAAATAAGTACTGGTTGTTCTTTCAAATGCTTTCCCATGTTGCCATTTTTCCTGTGTGCTCTGGAGCAGCCACCTTAAACACACTGTTGTTACACGAAGGGCCCTCCTCTTCTTCCTCCCTCACATGGGCTAATAAATGTTACTATGCAAAATAGTCAAATAACCCCTCCACAGTCTTTATCAGAGCTTTTCACCAAGAAAACCAGCTTTGCTGCCAAGAATTTATTATGCCAGAAGGCATCCTTTTGGCAGAAGCTGGAACACTGTGTCCCCGAAGAAATAATACAACAGTTGTTAAAGCTTTCCTTTATCTCTGTACTTTACACTGTCTCCCACCCACTGGAGAAATCTGCTAATGGTTCAAATAAGGCTTCAAGGTTTATTTGGTGATGTCCTCACAGAGTGTCTGTGGTTTTGATACAGCTCAGCAGCATGGTTAAGAGCAAGCCAATTTATTTTGCAACCGGAGCAATTCTGTAGTTTTGCTACACTTACATTGAACCTCTCTCTGAAGCAACAAGGGACAAGATGCTAGGCTTGGATGGGAGTGCTTGACTGCCATACAACGACTTCATCCACACCTCAAATTACTCTTCCTCCCCTTACGTTTGAGTTTCCTTCTATGACCAGCAAAATCATCCAGTATTCATTGGCTCTATGTGCCTCCTTCTAGGAAGGATTTCAGAATTAAGAGAGAACCCTAATGACATCAACCATAATTGGACAGAATATGTTCAAGTTACTTTACAAAGTAGTCCTGTAAGTACAGCTTTATTACATTCTGATATGCACAGATCCAGACTATGTTAAGAAGGAAAAGCATTTTAGTTTTAAGCTTCTTGGCTAACACAATCTGCTTCAAACTATATCCAAAGCAGAGAGCTTTACATAAGAGAATAGGTAAGGATAACTTCACATGCCTGCTCTTCCCCACTCTCCCTCTCACTCATTAAAAGTGAAGAATACATTCCATGATGTAAAATCTACAACATGGACTGCAAGCTTGTGAAGTGGAAGTGCAAACCACACAACTGGATCATGGCCAAATATATCTGTTGGGTTTTTATTTTCTTTAGCAATATACTTTTCAAAATAAAGTCTTCAGTTTTGCCTAAGTTGTAAATACATAAAAATAAAAATTAAAAAAAGATCTGCTGAAGTGACAAGCTAAACTACACTTTAGTTAGTTTCTCATTTTACATAATCACTTGCTTGTACAATTTATCCATACGAGCAAAAAGCTGTAACTAGGAATTAGACCCTTCAAAGACTGAATTAATATACAGCGACATATTAGTCTCTTTCAAGTCTTGTCAATGTTATATCCCCAGGAAAGAGAAATGAGCATTCGCATGGAAAGTAACACGTGCACATACAAAAATAATAACAATTTATTTTTAACTAGTAACTGCATAGCACTAAATTAACAGTACAAAACCCATCCCTAAACTTCCTTCCCAAATACAGGATTAGGCACTTCATTAAATAATATTATTACACACTAAATGCATTTGTGCAAATGCTGCCATTTAGTGTTACTAACATTTTATAATGCACATATATACACACACATTTACTTCACCAATTCAGAGGCCTAATGCTGGGAAATCCAATGAATAACCTGAAATTCCCACACTTTCCACTCTTGCAGGCAACACCGACAACTGTCTCTGGGGAGGTGGAAGATTCACACCACACTCAGCCTCCCAAGCAATTCGTGTAGAAAGAGGCCAGGAACATTAGAGAAAACAAGTAGAGCCACAGAGCTCTACTTGTACAGAACCCTCCAGAAGGCAGCACAAGGTACAGTGATGTTCTCCTGCATTTCCCTTAGCTGTACTGACAAACAGCCTTGCCCCCAAGGCACGTGGAAGGCACATGGGAAACAACCAAACTGAGGTTCAACTGCAGCTTTAGTTTATTGTTACCACAGATTATCAGATAAAAGGAAAAAAGAAAAAGAGGGTGAAATTTTACCACTGATATAATTTTGAGGTTGAGTTTCCTTTCTCTGATCTTCATCCTTTATTCTGCAATAACCCTGGCTGGTAGAACTAAATACTTGTATCAGTCAGCATGGGATAAAGTGCACCGATTACAGATATTCCTGCCCATTTCCACAAGATAGCGGCAGGAGGTTTATGCTAAGTGCTGTTTAGCATTTCCTGTGCTAGCTGGATATAGCCACTGCAGTATACTTCCTGGTCTTGCTCCATTATCTCCTACCCATTTAAGCATTATTTATATTGAAAAGTGATAAGAGAAGAGTATAAAAATCCCACATATTTTGTTAGTGCCTCATCCATACCTAATCAAAAGCCAGGAAAATAAAAAAATCAAAGAAAGACAAAAGCAAAAATATAAATGGTGGAAGAAAAAAACCTGAATTTTCAGTCTGCTGACTTTAATAGGACTTTTTATATGTATTAATTTTTCTACTGGATGAGAAATTCCTTATTCCACATTTCTTCTTTAAAATATACCTGAAACATAAGGTTGGACAGATATAATTTCAAGTCATTCTAAAACATGAATAAATTAATAATTACTATTTTGATGTTAGTTCTGGCTGACTTTGCATGCCTTCCTACTTGTTGCTAACAACTGAAAGAAATTACTGTCCCTGTTACCCACCACAACCTCCTTTGGGCTTACTAAAAAATAACATTTTGAGTAAGACTTAGAGTGGGGTTTTTCTTGAAAAACAGACGACATCTTTATTTCCAAGAATGAAACACATAATTTGTGTTTCTCTAAGGTATGAACCACAAAATTTCACCACCATTTCCAAATCCTAACCATGTATCTCTCAGTTGTATTCTCATCTTGCACTTCACCAAATGCATCCTAGTGCCTGAGTTTTACTTAATCCCTCCATAAGAAACAGTAATACCTTAAAACTTTTAGTTCTTTTAGAATGTCTTTCCTAACATAAACTATTTCAGAAATAACAGGGCTTTTAATAATAAAGCATGCATGAAGTTAAGCTTTGGGAGAGAGGAAATGACAATTCTAATGCCTATATACATAAGGTGCAATTCTCCTCATGACAGGTTCTGCTCTGATGAAGTTCCCTTCTGAGCTGGTTCTCTGCGTAATAGCCAGTTTCAGAACTGTAATAGGTAGACAAGTAGAAAATTGAAAGAATATCTGATGCTTTATATTAATAGTTACTATCAAAATTTCAACAAGTTATTGGTATAGTTTTAAGAAGAAAAATGCAGGACATGCAGATTTTTGGGACAGTACCTTTTAACAAGTAAATGAACCCCAAATGTTAGGGTGAAAACTATGGGCAGAAGGACACTGGAGACTTTTGACTGAAGTAGTCTTGCAACGCACGGCTCCATCACCCCAGGCAGCCTTTCCTGCAGCCAATTAACAGGACTCATCCCTGAAGACCACTGCCTTCTAGCTGGCTGTCCTGTTTTCAGCTGAAACTGCAGCATTTTCATCTGCACTCCACTGCCATAAAAAAATACTATACTTTCTGCATAGCAGTAACAAATTAGTTGGCAACACCAGTGGAGCACCAGTGATGCAATCCTCAATAAATAAAAAACTGTAACACTCCTTTAAATATCCTGCCACAATATTGTGCCCATAAGACCATGTGGCCAACTTGTGGTTACCATCAGATAAGAAAATCTTAAACACACATAAGATTTTTGGAAGAACCCTAAGCACCATCTTCAGCAGATGGGTACAGAGATCCTGTTAGGATTCCTATTTGGAGAACCCATCTTACCACCAAGCTAGAGGCTGCATAAAGACTGGGCAAGCTCTACCAGTATCAGCATCCCTCTCATTTATTCCTTTCCCAGCACCATCACCAGCAAAAATTCTCCTCAGCACATCTGACACTCTCCCAGCCCGACCCACTCCCTCTCTTCTTCAGTTCCCCCCTGTAAACTTTGCACCTAAATAGGAATGGAGAAAAACATTTTATCCAAGCATCCACTTTCCAACCTTCTCTCTCCCTGCATAGGTCAGCATCTCCTGCAGCACACAGCTTTCCTAAGCAGCAGGAGCTGTACAGCAGACTGACAAGAGCCTCAAAGATTTACCTGCTGCATGAGAGCTGGTGCTGACATGAGCAAAGCTATCCTGAAGAGCATTACTAATTTCACCCCACTGATGTCACTTGGAAAATCCATGACTAGCAATAGGGATATCAAAGACATCTTCCCAATTCCAAGCTGGCAATGTTGTGGTGTGCTAGAACCAGAGAGAAAACTGTGTTTGTTCTAACTAAAAATTCAAACTCTGAGCAGCCTGTAGGGATCCTCCCTCCTTGTCAGGAGAACCGCACCTCCACCATTTGCACACAGAATTATATAAGCCAGTCTCTGACAGGCAGAGCAGTGCTTTGACCTCCAAGCATTCAACAGGAGATGCTGTTAATGAAATAATTTTAACCCACATCGTTGAGGTAGGGAGTGATTTGCTAACGTGTCTCACAAAGTCTGAGCACCACATTACTGCTGGGACCATCTTCTCTGACACAACTTGACACTTCAGTCATATGTTAAGCTCCAAAGCATCTGTTTCATAATAAACTGTTATATGCTTGCCAAGAATCTAAGCACCGCGTTTTTGGATGAGTATCACCAAGTAGCAAGCCATAATTTAATACTCATCTGACATTGATGGTGACCCAACATTTAATGGAGCTTAATGCTCTTCTGATGCCACTGATTAAATTATTGCTCACTAGTCCAGTTTCATAATCTACAATTTGCAAGGAAGCAAGACAGATATACATGCACTGTCTCCTCTCACATCAGTGAATCAGTTTACTGGCAGGGAAAGGTTCCCTAACTGAAGTTAAAGGTAAGTACACTATAGTGCATCACTCGTCAGCAGAGAATTTTGTTCAGATGCTTTAAGCCAATTATATTATTATGAAGAACTGAAACATGAAGTATTCCCAAGCATGAGAGGAAAATATGGGTAAAAGCCTTGACCCAGCATGTGCAATGACTTCATAACGTCCTGAGCAATGTCCAGGAAACTCATTCCTCTGGCCAACAGGAGTTTCTATTCATTTTCTCCCCACTAGGTTGTTTAACAGTTTGGTCACCGCTTCGGCACAGCTGTGCAAACAATCTTTCAGTATTTGGCCTGATGCTATTGAATTCCATCCCAAAACGTCTCTCCTCTTCTTTCTGTGCACAGGATGAGGAAGGCTAGTTTGAACACAGCGGATTAGAGGCTTTCACAGCCCAACTTAAATCATTAGATCCTAAAATCTTTGAGTTTTGAAAGAATTTTAACAAGTAAATTAGGAAGCTTAAATGTATATCTAAGACAGCTGGCAGGAACTGCACTTTCTAAATCGTCTCAAAGTCTATTCCCATCTTGAGAAAAAAAACACTCTGTGAGTGCCTAAACCTTTTAAAACATTTAAAAGCAACTTTTAAAAAGCAATGAGAAAGCAGTGTTTTTAAAATGCCTTGGATGAGAACAACTAGAAAAAGTTTATGAGGGTACAGGTATAAAAAACAACAAATGCTTATTTTAGCTTCCCAGAAAGTAAATCTTTCATCCCAGATAGAACAGAGGTCCTCTGCCAGTACACAAGTAGTTTTACAGGACTATTTATTATTACATTATTTTCACAACTACTGGCAACCCAGAAACATACCACCCTCAATAAAGTAACTAAGGAACAACTATGTGCAAATTGAATGTTAGATGCTAGCACAAATGCAGTATTAAAGCTGAAGAAATAAGAAAGTCAAAATCAGAAAATCCCCAGAGTAAGTTTTTTCAAGGTATATGTACCACAGCTACACTCATTCTCAAATATGGGCCTCATTTCTGAGACCATCCATGATTTTACCTTCGAGACAGTGAATACTCCCACTGAAACTAAAGCAGATCACACTAACATTTTATGTAAGTGAGAGCCTGCACATCTTCTTCGGTGATGGAAACTTTAGTTCTAGTAGAAAGTTGTGGAGCTGCTCATGTCCTAATAATTTAATTGATATTACTGAAGGGATATACATATCAGACTAAGTATGTCCTTTACAGTCTCTCTCAGAAAATAATGCCATTACCTTATAATATTGTGATCTCAAAAGCATCAGCATTTGGAGATATTTTTAAAAAGCTTTCCCATTAAATAAACTTTACTAGCCAGTGTTAAATTATAGAATATATTCCAAAATTAATTCTGATACCGTTTTATACAGCCATAAGGCCTATTGACTTTTTCCTTCATTTCAGCTTTAATACTGGCAAAATAATTTAATTCTAACTTTTAATTAAGTTGGTTTTCAAGAATTTTCCATGTTATAGAATGGAAAAACAGAATGTAGTAGAATAGATGTTAGAATAGAATACATATAGAATGTACTAGAAAAAAAAAATCTGCAAGTGTTTTGAACATTCGCAGCTGATAATCAAATTTCAAGGATTTCATCTCATCTCTTCAGAGAATCTCAAATCCTACCTTATTGTCTACAGGAAAAAGCTCTCCAGCCCAAAGCTGCACTGAAATCTCAAGAATCAGGGTCCCAGATGCCTTCTTGGGAGGTGCTTGCAACATCTTATCGTTTCTGACACCTTCAGATGCTTTGCCAAGGATGAACGTGTTTTTAGGATTCTACAAGCTGCGCACTATATACAATCCTTCTTCCCTTTTGCGAGAAATGTTTTCTGTATTGTCAAGCCCACAAAAGTATATTTATTTCTAGTAATAACTGACCTTTTCTTGTTTGCATCTTACTCTCCAATTTCACCATCCCCACTTCTTACCACCAAGGTTGCACTTCAGCCAGACCTGCAAAGAGGGTGTTTTTCCTATGTCTGAATGAAGGAAGCTAAGCTCCAGAGAGATGATTTTCTTCTGCAAACTCAGTCCTCATGACGCAGCATCCTCTAAATGCCAACAGAAAAATATAGCCCATTGACATGCAGGAAAAACATAACAAGGGGTTATTTTTCATGGTTTCACAAGTAAACTTTACCATTTGGCATTTACAGGAAAAAAAGTCTAATTTTCCTGCATCTTAGTTCTTCCCAAGACCTTTGACTGTAGCAGCCGTCACCTGCAGTCCACTAACTGTCTTTCTCCATGTGTGGCTGAACCAAAGAGAAAAAAAATGCTTCAGCCCAGTCCCAATTCATCACTGCAAGCAGGAACACCCACAAGAGGCACATCTCCCTCATCCCCAAAATCTCTGGACAAACCCACTCACTGCTCTTCCTCCCCTGTCCATGCCTTGCAGTGTGGATTCCTTGAGTCCCTCACTGCATCCACTCCATCCGGGGAAGGCTTCAGTGTGACCAAGCCCTGTCTGTACCCAAACCCCTGCTGACCTCTGCTCCGAGCCCCCCATGCTGCACAGCCACCCACTGCCCTCAGAAGCAGGGGAGGAGCTGTAGGAAGCCACAGCCCCATCTTCTTGCTTTCACTCAGCATTTCAGCTGCCTCCTCCACTGCCCTTGCAATGGGAGGCCATGGGTACAGAGCTGGCTGGGTACAGAGCTGGCTGCATGCTCCTGAGAAGCACAGCTGGCAGAAGTCATCACAATCATCACATTCCTGGTGAAGACATCTCCTGACACGGCTTGGGACAGATCTTGGCTATTAAGAAGAGCAAAGGGAAGGACAGGGGTTGATTAGCAAGTTTTTACTGGTATTACCCATGGCATTCCCTTCTGAGTTCCCAGGAACATACTATTAAAAATGGATGCTTGTTTTTATCTTTCACATATTCTGCACTTCTAGAACACAAGTAGTTTTATGAAAATTATTTTGATTAAATGCTGATTTTGAGCAAAGGAATAGATCTCAATTTAAGAAATAAGTCCTATAATTATGGACCCCTGAAAGAATTAGCTATTTTATTTTACTGGAACTTTTCAAATATCAAGCTGAAAACATTATAAAAGACTGTGCTTCAGTATTTTGAGGATTTCTGAGGCTTATAATTTTCCCTTTAATCTATAATTAAGAGAGCTTCTTTTTAAACTTAGTCAGAAGCCTATTCCAAATAGCTTTTTTAAGAGCCAACTAGTACTAGGGAAGAGAAAAGCAATTCAATGTATGTGTCACTACTACAGAAAACTGCTGTATCACACTTATATTTCATTAAATAGCAGACTTTGGAAGATGAGAAATCAGCAGTTTCAATCATGACTAAAAGTCCCACCTTTGTACCACACACTAGAAATGCCCAAACATATAGAAGCAGTAAAAGGGGATCTCAGCTTCTACATGACATGTAGAATTATTATGCTAATATTTCAAGAGTTTAAAAACATTATTTAAGGGAGAAGAAAATGTAGTTTCCTCAGGGCAGTAATCTCAATGACTGAAATTGCTGCAGCCCAAGTAAAATTCTAAAGTACAATTTTTTCACTTAATTACAATTTTTTTTTTAAAGCATTCCACTAGTGACTACTGCTAACAAGAAAAGACATGGTGATTAAACGTTTCATGTCCTTTAATAGCTAATCTGAAGTGCTAATGAGTGTTCAAAACACAACAGAACTGTCAATTGTTACAGAGCTTCTCAATACACAGTGGAGCGATGAATAAACTTGACTCTTGTTTTGCTTGAGTCAGGATCAGAACACTGCAGACCTGGTGGCTTAAGCGCTGGTGACACAGAGTGACTCCTTTTAGGACTGTCTTCCACCTGTCTTAGCAGGTGTCTGGGCTTCTGCCTACCCCCTGACAAGGCTCTCACCTCCCCCTGCTCCACACAGTCCAAGGGTAGTCACCAATTTCAGAATCCAACTCTAATTAAAACCACAATATTACTACCACCACCCTCCCCCTGCCTTCTACAGATCAACCAACCTGAAAGAATTCTCTTTGTTAAATGTGAAACTTTATCCCTCCCTTTTTCTGGATGCAGGTCTGTCTCGCATGGCCAGCAATATCCCCATGGTGAGCACATCAATAACCCAGGAATGCTGCAGGGAGGCTCAGGGCTATGGCAAGAGATGCCCCACTCAGCACCAGAGCTACCTCCAGCAGTGACTCTGCTACCCTCACCCTGCTCCCACATCAGCAGCTCAGTGTCCACACCAATAATGCCAAAGAGAGACCCAGAAGGACCTTCTTTTAGTCCCTCTACCAAGAGTATGAAAGCATCTCCACCTACTCTTCCCTGTAATTCACCTTTGGCCTATGGTAAATGCCATAAGCATTTGTCATCATATTTTACCATTAGGAAATAAAACAAGAAAGTCGGTGTATCGTTTGTACAAGATATGTTGCATTAGTTATTATGCTGCTTTTCCTAACAGTCTTGATATCTTAGTATCATAATTTCTTTTATGCAAACTCAGAAACAGTTTAGTCTCAAAATTTAAGATAATGTCATTTCAAATTTATCTTGAGAAAGTCCATAAATACCCATTAAAATGTTCCTTTAAAAAACATCTCAAATACTGGTGCAAATAACAGCTAGAGCTTACCAGAATGTCAGCGTTTACTATCATTATTAATAATAAGTACTCTTGAGGACCTCAGCTGATATTCTGAGCTTCTTTTAATACATGAACATACTGTACAGACTCACCAAATTATCTGCTACACTTCTCTTTAGTGCACTTTTAAAAATCCTTGAAGTTCTACTATGGCCCAACTTGCAATTGGTGGCTTACTGGGCAGTGTGTACAGAAGCCCCACCTGCCTTTGGAATTAGCAGGATGCAGATTCAGCCCACAGCCACTGCAACACCATATACCAGTATTTTGTCACAGCTCTGATACCTCTCACAAAGCTTCAAGGAACTTCTGAACTAGGTTTTGGTGGTATATTTGTTTATTTTCCATCAACACAAATTTGTTCTCCACTGTCTCGCTTATCAATGTAACAGTAGTATGTGCTGTGCAAGATCAAAGCAGACCTGTAAATTATGCCAGGCAGGAATTCTACACTGAAGGGTTTCCTGTTGCTCAAATAATCAGATAATCTATATAAAACAAAATTTACATTATCTTTTTTTCTGTCTGTTCATACACTGCCTCTCTCTTTTAACACATGAAAAACTAAGTTATATGGGGCCTACATTTTACAGAGCCCAAGACAAGAAGCACCCATTCAGTTGGTTTCTGGCACCAGGCCTCTTCCAACATACTGGGTTATGAATTAAAAACAGTGTCTTTTCTCCTTCGTTCAGTTAGAATAATGGTGAACCAGATGGCAAAATGTGATGGCTTCTACTGCTCAGCCAGAAGTGTGAGCAATTACCATTGAGTGACCAGATCTCTTCCTCTAAATAACCTACACAATTATTTACTTCACCTTGTCCGGTGCCATTCAGGCTGCAACATCATCTTTACTCAGGGATGAAGAGGGGTGCTTACTTAAGCCCTCCCCACCCCTTACTTTTGGGCAGGTGGGGGTGGTTAGTCTTCATTTTTAAGACTCCTGTACTTACAAAAAGAATCCAACTTGTTCAGTCAACAATAAACTTAATAGAAAGCTGAATAGAAACCTCGTAAGTGAAATTTTAAATGACTAATAAAGACGTTTTTTACTTTTCAGTGTGCTACAAAAGCTGCACCATCATGACCACCAAAGACTTTTTCAAGGGACTGCTTGACAGTAGGGACAAAAGTAATGAGGTTGTTAATCCTCAATCCACCCCACAGTTTTTGGCAAAAGATGGGAGGAAAAGTATGGTTTGTTCAGAAGGTGGCTCAATCTTAACAGCTGAAGCAGCTTCCCAGGTGGGTGAAGCTCCTCAGATGTCCAGGTCTCAAATCAGGAATGACAGGCAGCACAGCAGTCTTCCAGTCCCACCTGTGCACACACAGATTTGTGTGGAAGAAATCAGAGCCCTGCAATGAGGATACCACTGAACAAACATAACAAAGCCTCACGTAATCTGAAAGACATCGGCCAACACTGAGTGCCTAAGAAAGAACAGACAATCCTTTCTCTTCACTAAAAAAGAGCATTTTTCCTTGTAAAAGGGTTACTAGAAAAGGATTATGGCATTGTAACCATTTCTTTATTTAAAACCCATTCCCAAGCTTCATGTATCAAACTAAAGGTCACTCAACTTAGTCTCCACATAAGGCAGAGGCATTCACACATGCAGAATGAACTGTATCTTATGAAGCTAAACTAGACTGAAAATGTTTCTGTGTTCATGATTAACAAAACTTTGTATTTGCCAGTATTTAAAATGCCTTATTACTTCTAAGTTACACAAGTCCAAGACAGCAGCATCCTACAAAACTAGTATCAACAAGAAATGAACTGTCAAAGTGCAAACAATTTCTGCCTAACAAACAGGATACATGGCGAGTAATATAACAGTGGTTTTAATTAGCTGGGCATACAAAGCTGTTACAAGACAAATTTCTTTCATTAAAAAAAAGCAGACAGTCAGTTAGAAATGCTTCAGTGCACCGAAACTGAAGATGACATGAGACAAAATTAACTGTAGGATATTTAAGTCCTTCCAGCATTGAGTACCAGTGTTTTGTGCACTGGCCAAAAATGGTAGCATGGTACCCACAGCATATTGGGTATACATTATTGTATAATGTAAAAAAACAAAGTGACTAAGAATATGTGTGTATGCACAGTACACCTTTTTTCTCCCCTCCATTTAAAGGGACTCTGCTTTCCACATCACACAGTTGCATTCCAACATAAGGTTCCCATTTTCCCCCAGCTTCGGGCTGGAGGTGCACCCCAGAGAAGGGCTATGCCAGCTGCTCCTTTTCCCAAAAGCAACAGGGGCAACACCAAAACATCAACGGAAAGCCCACTGCACGTGTTATTAGCAGAAGACTTTGTCTGCCCAGGCCCAAGGAGAGAGACTCAGGCACTTGAAGACAGAAATTAGATGCCCGAATTTAAGATCACAGGGCATGATTGCAGGCAGTTTTGTCTGATCAAATTAGGATGGAGACAGACACATCCTTGCCTCCAGATCCTGTTGTTGCCAGCGCCACCCTGGGCACACCAGCCAGCATGCTGAAGGCATTTAAGAGCACAGGGAACCTTAAGCTCCCATCCCTCGTACCCACGATTATTAAAAGATTCTGGGTAAAATGAAGAACAAAATATAGACAGTCCTGGAAGCAAAGCTGGGAATCCAAGATGCATCCTTGCAGCTAAATGGGGTGGACAGCAGTTTCTTATTTCTTAAAGTGGTTTTCTGAACAGAGATTACAAGATATTGCATGAATGCTGGATTGTTCCCCTTCAATTCAAAATAAGCCATTGTTCTGGGATGGGAAACTGGTTTATGAAAAGACAAACATCCCTTCTTGCTTGTTTCATTAAACTGGTGAAAGAAAATTTAATTCAAATTAAGAAAACTCATATTCAAGCGGATCCACTGGAGAAAAACAATTGATATTTATGTGCTGTTGCCACTTTGCACTCATTACAGGGGCTAATGTTTTGCAAGACACATCTTTTAAACCTTCCTAAGCTTATTATTTACTATCTCCTGACAAGCATGACTTCATTTCATGAGCTGGCACACATCCCATTGTGAGAATCTAATCTTCAATAACATATCCTAATTAAATATGCACATTTAATGCAAAAACCAATAGCTAAAATTCAGAACAAAACAAAAAACATTCATTTGACTAAACAAAGCAATTGGATTAGAGTGCATAGAGCAAACTCAAGTATTAAGTCACATATGTCACAGCAAAAAGTTATTAAGGGAAAGGGGAAAAAAAGGGTAAAAAAATCCCCAAAAAACCAATCAGGCAGACAATTCTTTATAGCTGACCGTATCCGACCTCCCTGAACTCCTAGCTAGTTTACTCCCCATCTGTCATATGCTAATAACTTTAAAAGAAGCATATTTAAGAGCTCATCAAAAGTTCAAGTCAATTGTTCTTAGCGTGCTTGATTCCACTCAAGAAGGGTGTGTTCTCCTACAGAAGCTACAAGGATTTATTCTTCTCAACAGTCATGACATAATTTCACCATTAAACTATTTATTAATTTGAGTACTTCCACAGAGACAAAAAAATCTTAAAATAGTGAGCATCAAACAAAAGAAAACCAACAAGAAAAACCAAAAATTTTAAAAATGGCCTCTTGAGATTTAAATACCAAAATCAGGTCAGCAAAAGGCTACTTCTGTTTGCCCATTACTGAATTACTGTAATCTGGAAGCCACTTTCCTTCTAGTGAGTAGACCTAACGTTTGACATTACTGAGATACTTTGAACTCAAAAACTCTGAGTAACAAGTTTATGACTTGCTATAATGCTTTCAAAGACTCCACCAAAAGAAAATTAGATATATTTCTAATTTTAAAAACAATTTTACCATTGATTGAGACTAAACCCCAACATACATCAATCTTTGCCTTAAGAGGTCTCGTAATTTTTGAAGTTTGATTTAGTCAGATTTATCAAAACAGTATTCTGCAGAAAACTGATAGTATTTGAGAGCACAAAATAAGAGGGTAAAGGCTTATGGTTTAAAATTTTAATTATTGGAATAAATACAAGTCAATTACCTACACCTCATTGCTGAACAAAAACAAAGCGAGAAAATCTAATGAAATGACAATATTACACTTTCTAAGTCTTATTTAATCCTGCCTGACTTCCTACATGCTCAGATGAAGAGTTATAAGACATTCATTTTCCCTTTGAATCTAAAATGTCACCATTCCCACCACAGCCTACAATATATTGTCAACTGAAAAACAAACATTTTGCAAAGTAAAGGTCTTTTAAATATTTTTTTAATAACAGACTGGGCAGCAAAGTTTGTATTCAGCTCTACCTTCTTTAGAACTAGAAAACAAACTTTAATTAATTTTTGGGGTTTTGAAGGGACCTGTCACATACTGAAGTTCTGTTTTCAGTTATTCTATTACACAAAGCACTCATTCCTCTAAAGAGGAATTTGCTCAGATCTGCAGAGGTGAAAAACACTCAGGACATGCTGTTCTGCAGACTCAACCCTCTGTCCCACAGCCACAGCACTTGGATGCCCAGGCAGCCACCTACAGCACATCACTGCACCCCTCTTTGGAAGGCAACAGAGTCAGGAAAACCCATGAAACCCTAACAGAGGCGGTCACCAGAGGCAGGCATTAATTGCCCAGTCTGTTCACGTTTAGTCATTCACAGCTCATTAGCATTAGTTACCTCCAGTTTGTAATTGGACAGTTCAGCACAGCTTAGAGTGAGCTGAGCGACAACAGATCCGATGCAAGAGAGAAACCAGACGATGCCCAACCAAATAACAAGAAAAGGTTTTACTGTCCAAGACAGATCAATCAAAATATGGGTGAGCTCCTTGTAAACTTTTAGTGACTGAAGAGAAACTAACTTTAGACCTCTGCAACAGATTTAATCTTTTGTTCATCTACCAAATACTACCTACTACCTGGGATGCATTCTCATCAGAAAGTGATTTTATCTTGTTTTGGTTTTTATCAAGACCTTGGATTGGTAAACTGTTAAGACCATTTTCAAATACTGACAACTCCATAAGGGAGATGGGGGCTAAGAAAATGGTGCCAGACTGTTTTCAGTGGGGCCAGACTGTTTTCAATGGTGCCCAGCAACAGGACAAGAAGCAATGCCATAAACTAAAACACAGGAAGTTCCACGTCAACATGAGGAAGAACTTCTTTACACTGAGGGTGGCAGAGCACTGGAACAGGCTGCCCAGGCAGGTTGTGGAGTCTCCCTCTCTGGAGATACTCAAAACCCACGTGGACATATGCCTGTGTCACCTGCTCCAGGTGACCCTGTCTTGGCAGGGGTGTTGGACAGGATTATCCCCAGAGGTATAACCTTTCCCAGAGGTATAACCCTTCCAACCCCACCAATTCTATGATTCTGTGAGATGGCTACCACTCCTTCAAAGCCACTACTCTTCAGCTGTCTTGCTCAAGTCAACATAGTTATCAGGAACACCAAAAACAATTTATGAAAGAAAAAAAAAGAAAAAAAAAACCCAACAAAAAGCACAAAAAAAAAAATTCCAAAAAATTCCTACCAAACCAACAAGACAACATGGTAACCATAGGAAACACAGAAGCTTCATGATTACATATACATCATTATACTTTCTATAGTTGCAAACAGTACCTTCACCATAACTCATTAGACATTCAAATGCTCTCTCACTAATGAAGTTCACTAAAGCACTCATAATTAAACAGTCCTTCGAAGGCTATGAACTATCCAGTCCTTCTCAAAAATGAGTTTACTTGCTCTCGAGGAGTCCTGTCATAGACCTGTCTTATTTTTCTAACGATAATCTGTCCTATGTCCTTCAAATGTTCAGATTGACACTTCTATGGAATTTTTTCATGTGCAATGATTACACTTCTAGGTTGAACCTCTGTCAAATCCAGATGCAGAGCATGACAAATTTTTCACAATACACTGTGCTCTGGGACCCAGCTATCAGGATTCTAGAAATAGGCTTTTGACCCAAGACTGCATTAAATATCTAAGATCCACAGAGTTTAAAACATACAATGAAATAATGACTGAAGTAACAAAAACTACATCTGCTTTTGAAGTCCAGCATCCAACAGTGAAATTACAGACTGCTGGCATTTTCGAGAGGACTAGTGGGGGACAATACTCAACACTACACCAAAAAACATTAAAAGAAATTTAAGAAACATTAAGCCTCCACATTCTATGTTAAACTAGCACGTACTTTTTATTTGAAAATATTTGAAGACGCAACATTTGAAATAATTAACTCCTCTTGAAAAGCGGTAAGGACCATTCTGTCATCCTGCATTTACAGAAAATTCTGGAAATAAGTAGAAGTGGGCTACCAAAACAGAAACATACTAACAGATTCGGTTTGGGTTCTTTTCATATTAGCTCTAATAAACTAAAGTCTACCAAAAGAGCTATTCTTGATCTCTGAAGAGAAATGGAGACTAAGGGCACAGGGTTCTATCCATGATGATAAAACAACAAAATACAAGGCAGCCAGAATTCAGCCAATGCTGAACACTCAAGAAGCTACTTTTTGGATATCTCAGGAAAAAGTCTCCAGTCACACTTCACTCAGACTAAGCAAGAAGAAAATTGTTACTTGTTTGGCGTTTAAAAGGCAGAAAGCCTTTTAAAAGTACACAAAGCAGAACAATGCAGGTTCACTACAGCTGAGTGTGCACAACCTAAGCTGGTTATTTTTTTGAGAGCAACTTCTACTTTGTGTTCAACAGATTCCTCTACCAGTAGTTCTTCAAACAGAAAAATCTGAAACAAAACAAGGACAAGAATAGCACAGTACCTTGCAAATCAAACTATCAACTATACAAAAGCAACCAACAAAACTACAAAGCAATTAAAGAAAGTAAGGCAGGTGCAGGTCAGTAATGGATATCAACAAGGGGAATCCAGTTACAAAGATTTTAATTATTAACATGGTATTGAATTAGCATGCTAGAGCTAACCCTCCCACTACTACAAAGGATGCCAGCAAGCCTTCAGCAACCACACCTGGTCAAGATTTCAGATTGGCATCTCAGTAAAATGACTCAGTTCTCTTGTCATTCCCACGAAGGGTTTCAGTGTCGACTCAGAGGGAAGAATGCCATCTAGTGAATTACTCAGACAGCACTGGCACATCCCACCTATATTTACCTGGCCTCAATATGCAGAGGAAGGTTTCCTTCACCTTCTTACTGATGTGAAGATTATCAGGAGAGAAAGAAGAGAAACAAGCAGGAGAAAACAGGGGAAAAATACCTATTTAAAAATAGGTCATTTATAGCTGTAGCTATTGGTAACTGGTGGATCTGGCCAAACTAAAAATAAATTCTACACTTCAACAAAACCAGTAATGTTATAAACTTCTTGCAGCTGACAATCATTCCCTGTGGGAGGAAAGAGCCCTTTAGTGGTGAGCCTGCCAGCTGCTCAGCTCTCTACATGGATATGCTCATCCTTCCAAACACAAGAGGCCAGGGAGAGGTCCCAGCATTACCCACGCTCATGGACAACCTTAGCTGCCACCCCAACACTCCTCCAGGCTATTTTGGCCAGCTCACACAAGAAGGTATCATTCCATCAGCAGTATTAGACCAAGTGGCACAGGCACAGCCCCATCAGCAATATCTGAAGCTCTGTGAAAATGGCTCACACAGCTCCACTGGACACCCTCTGACCACCCACACCCCACACCAGTAAAATCCAAGCAAAGGAGTCACCACAGCATTCACAAAGTACACCTCAGCATCACCAAATATAGACTCTGTTCCACTAAAATCAATGGATGCTTGAGGCTGATGCAAGTCCTAAACCATTTATTTTAAAAGCTACTTGAATCTTCAATTTAAAGGCTCAAATAATTCTCAGCAACATTCTTCCCTCTTCTTCACACAACAGACAAAAGGTATCAATACAAAAGTACAGCATTTTGCATCTGACTATATTAAAATAATAGACTTCAGCTGAATATAGTTTAATTAAGGCTTACTCTGGTGTACTCCAATATTAATTAATAGTTTACTTGGAAATTCCCACCATATGGTACTGTAGCAGATGTTAATCATGTAAGGCCAAACACTTTGAAATTACTGTTCTAGCCACTTCGTCTGAGGTACCAAGTGCCCTAAATTTCTGCTTATAGGATAAGCTGGGAATGCCAAACATCCTACAAGATGACATCCACAGCTATTTTCTTCAAGATAATATTATTTGGCAGATAAGTAGCACAAAATGGGGTAGATTTTTAAGCCTCCAGTACTACAAAATGACTTGCTATAGACAATGCTGGCCTCCCTTTGCATAAGAAAAATGCCTGCATTGAAAACCTCAAAGAAAAATTTATTTTTTCTCCCAGATATCTGCTAAACCCTACACACAGGGAGGGCAAAAATGTGCAAACGAGTGGATGAGCATTAAGCATCCCAGATCCTGGCTGCCCCAGACCCATGGATCTGTGTCTTCCAGCCCTTCATCCTTCAACTGCAGGAGAGGAACATCACAGTGAGCAGCAGATGCTTGCTCTTGGTCAGCTATTTTAAACTGAAGAGGAACTGCCCTGATAGGCCTGTCTCACAACAAGAAATTGACAGTGCTCTGAGCAGATTCATGTGGCAGTAGAGTTCTTGTAATATGAGCCTAATATTGAGTTCCCAAAATTTTTCTTCTGAAAAAATACAACTCATCTCCATCTCCTTACTTCATCTTTTTAGAGAAAGCAGATGCATTTGAAAAGCTGGAAGAGATCAGTAAAGAAAATATGGCCTTTCAGAATTTCCCAGCACGGTGTTTCCAGACAGAGTATTTTAACAAGGTATTTGGGAACTCCTATTCTTCAGCATTTGTCTTGGTAACTACTCAGCTTATAAAGTGAAGGTTTAAAGTATTCATTAAGTAAATAATTTAAGCAGTAAGTGTAAAAGCAGCCCAGTTTTGCTTTATTTGGATCTAAAAATCTAAAGTTGTTATCCTGATGAAGGTAAGTGCTTGCTACAGGTGATCCTCAGTGCAGTTATGATTTAACAAGGATATTGTAACTTCTTGGAAAAAAACAGCAGTTACACAGAATGGAAACCTTGAAGAATGAGCTTTTTCTCCTTGTTGCATACCTTTGAGTACAAGCCTATACAGGGAGACATTTCTCAGGAAACAGCTTTTCCTTATTCCTCTGGAAAACGGTACCAAATATTGCTACTTGACTCTGGGAAATACCGTATAATCGAAAGCTACAGCAACTTAGCTGAGATTAAATGGTTATCTACACTTCTGCAGATCAGACTGAAAGACTAGACCATTTGCCAATTTGGGGTTTAGAAGATAAAACTGCCTGGGTTATTATTGTTGGAGTGCTTAAAGACAACTACTTGTAAAGATTCTAAAAATACATCTGTATATATATATATTTCAATCCTCTCATCTGAAAAGTGATCTGGTTTATACTGCTGCCTTGCAAAATTCTTGACACCCATTAACCAGAAAAGGCATTTGTGAATTGCTTGGTTTAATACTGCATTGTGCAAATAAATTTGAGTAAGATCAAAATACAGAGCTTTACCGAACTGTTGCAAAAAACCACTTGAGAAAACATATTGTGAGGCCATATTTAAACTAACAGATGTTTCAGAAACAGAACAATATGTTCAAAGAAAATAAAGGTGTAAATGGGCAGTGCTAAAAGAGCTTCTCAACTAAGCACATCTATTTCAGTAGCGACTGAGATTACCTCATCTAGGAAAGCTCCCTCTTAAACAGATCATAAATTTAGAAATGAATTCTGATGTTATGCTTAAAATTTGGCTGCATGAATTATTTGCAGAGTGCCTGCTTATGTAACATTGCCTTTGCTATGGCAACACCCAGCTGTTAGGCTTTGACACATCCCAGTTGCAATTGCAGTTTCATTTTGTGCTGATAAACAATGGCAGGAGAGGTTTTCTAATCACAAAGGAAGATGCTCTAAAACACATCACTGTGATTGATGTGGCGGCCATTGATACTGCTAAAACTCCTAATGTCAGAAGGGCAAGCAAAATGTGAGAGATCCACAGGCAAAATAAACAAACTAGGGAGAGAGATCTTCCAGCACTGCTTTCAATACAGTTTTAAAGGTGGAGTTCTTAAAACTGAAGTTTGGAATAGTGCAGCCTGACTCCTGACTACCTGCCTGAGTACAAACTCCCCTCTCCAAAAAGTCCCCCACCTTGTCTGACTAAAAGTCTTGTTACTTTCTTACAGAGGTAACTATAAATTAAAGAGGTTGTGTGCTCATCAAAATTAAACACCATCTATGGCACTATTTCATATTTTTCTACAGCTTTTTTTGCTAGGCATTACAGTAAAAGTCATAAATCCATTTAACAGCATCACTTCAAAGCTAATGGAGTACTACATGTACCCTCCGATATTGTAAAATTTCAGTTTGCTTTACACTGGAGAAAGAAAATAGTGGTTTAATACTGACAAATTGTAAAATGCCTGATCTATTCCACATATGGCACTTAGCAATGACTATTAAGTTGATGACTATTCTGACGCTCATCAGTCACCTACACACACTTGACAAGGAATCGAAGTTTCAGAATTCAAGTGTTTTTTATACTCTCATCCAGCTTTTGTTTCCCTGAGACAACTCAGCCTTTTCCATATAATTTCTAATAATCACAATTTTTAAAAGGCCCTGCCAAAATCAATGTAAAGGGAAGTTGCATAAGAAAGAACCTTTAACTTAATAGACCACTAAAAGAAAAACTAAAAAAAGGCAGACAAAACTGAAAGCCCTAAATAAGGCACATACATTTGTGGAAGCACAACTCCTCTTTACCATAAAGTAGGCGCTCACATTCTGTAGCACTGTAGTCCGTTCTATACCCCAGAAAAAGCTCGCCCCTAAACTCAGTCCATGTCAGTCTTTAGAGAAAGCTATGGCCAAAAATGAGGTAAGTCTAATATTGACCCTGAACACAGGATTCACCCTAAACCCATCTGCTAGATCCCAGCACTGCAAGAGAATCTGTGACCTCACTGATGAGCTTCCCTGTTGCTAACTAATGCTTCAGGAACTGCAGCAGAACCTGGGTGCTGCCACAGCAGTCCCAGGGCTCCGCACGTGCACAAACAGGAGTAGGAGGGTCCCCATGGCAACATTTTTTTAAATCATCATTAACTATTGGAGTGTTTAGTGTCAGAACATTCCCACAAACTCTTGCATTTTCTTGATGAATAATTCCCATAATTTCCACTACACCAAGTGGAGCACAGTTGTTGGCAGCCCACGATAACTCTGCTAACATGTAACCTACTGAAAATGGACATGAACTTCAGCACACAAAGAGCAAACAGAAACTCAGTTCTCAAACCCATGCAATATTCAATCATCCAGATGGGGAACTTTTGCACTCTGCTTTCACTCTGCTAGCACATTCATATTTCTCCTTCTCTCCCCCCAGTCTTTCTAAATATTTGCATCCTTCTAAACCCTGGAAGAGTAGACTCTACAGAGGTAAAAAGCTCTCACTCCTTAGCATTAGAAGCCTTTAAAGGCAACCCCATGCTTAGATATCAGCTTCTTGAGTACAACTACCATTACAGCAATTTAAGCTGTATGAGCTTTGTACAAGCCCTATGAGCTGTCATTCAGCAAGCAGAAAATAAATATTTAAGCTTTTTTAGATAAAGTAATATCGATTTTTTTTTTCAGGTGGACTGCCTTCAGGAACAGATTCTACCATTGAGTGATTGATACAGAATTAAAATTAGAATACTGTTAACAGCAGCAAGTCCATTTCAAAATGCAGGAATCATCAATAACTTCAGACCAAAAAAGTTAAATTAGAAGACTCAGTTAAAAACATCCTAATGTTTGGTAAGTAGCTGAGTGTTATTGAGTGTTCTCAGAGCCTCAAAAATCTAAAATACATCTGGCATGTTCCCCTCCTGAGAGAGTGAAAGCCATGACGTTCAATGACACTTGCCCGTGCGACATGTCAACATCTCGAGACACGGCAGTGGAATCCACACATGTCCCCCAGAGAGGAGGCAGAGGAGATGGCTGACACACTTTCAGCTCACTGATCCATACAGGACCTTTAAAATTAGTATTAAATATATGAAAAGCACAATAATAAATGGTTTGGATCAATCTAAATACTCATTTTATCCTCCATGTACAATATGCCATCCTGTGGGAGAGATGAGCTAATCCATCTACTCTTTTTCCAGCTCTATGACAGTTAATCTGCCTGTGGGTTCACTTTAAACCATGGAAAACTCATGTGCTGACACAGGCTCCTCTCACTTTGTCCCTTTTGTTTACGAAGTTTTGTCTAGTACTTTGGTCCACAACTTCTTATTGTACATACTTTCACAGACAAAATTTAGACAGTTACTTATTTGTATAACCAATTCCAGGTACAACTTTGTAGTTCAGCAGCATTGGCATTAGGCCATTACAGGGATCCACAGACAATGTCTGTATCAAGGAACTAAAAACTGACAAGATACTGGAGAAACTGTACTTATTCCAGGAATATCCAGTCTTGAGCCTGTTCCCTATACAGACACCCAGCCCAGAGCTTGGCACTTTTATCTAACCCTTTTGAGTGGGAATACTTTCCCTATGTTGATTTCTCACATCTTGTAATTTCAGGCCCAATGCTTTATCACCACTCCGAGAAAAATGTCACTGAGGTAACGGTTCTTTTGCCTAAATAAACAATTCCAGATGAGGCCTTTTGCTGCAAATCTTCAAGTCATACCAACAAGACCATCACAAAAACACTGAGAGCAATAAAATCTAAAGTGTTTCATTTCCCCTTACTTTCAGGTAACTGTAAACAATGTTGAACAGTAGGATTTTCCTTTTTCAGGAAAGACTTTGCTTTGAACATCATGATCTATTCGGAAGAATGCTCTTTACAGAGCTGGTCTAAGCAGGAAAATGACATAGCAGGGCACTTACTTCAAGGCAGAGGTTAAAACCAAGTTCAACATTTATAATTCTGTAAAATAACCCCCAGTAAGTGAGCAAAATATTCTCACATCTTGAAGTTTAATGTAATTTATGCAAACCAGACTTGACTGCCACTAATGCGAAGACCACTACTGCACTCCTTCCAAACTTCTCATGACAGACACATTCATGTTTTACTTATCAATCTGTCTTGGGTACCTCTTAAAACACAAATAAGCTATTTTCATAATGGGGGACTTTCAAAAACAGAATTTGCTGAAAACAATGAACTTGAAGCATTGGAAGAACATTTCTTCCTATGGATTTCAATATCAGTGTTTGCAACACTACACATTATAGGTAAGGAAAGCAATGTTCTTGCAGCAAAGACTGCTTGCCCTAATCCACTACCATCCTTCCTCCAAACTCAGCAAGGTGTGACCCATCAGGCAGGAGCAAACCTGCCCACAGCTACTGGTCATACTCGTTTCCAGGCTCAACTTTTGAAACTAGAGTGGCTACCTAGGTGGTTTTCCTCCAAGAGTGCTAGTCACAGGCAGGTGCTTTATCTCCTTACACCACCTAAGTGACGGTTCATGTGCTACACAGAATACGAAATGAAGAAATGGAACCATGAAGCAACATATATGCATTTGCCCTCTAAAGAGGAAAGTCCTCCAGAGAAACAAACATCCATGCCAAAAAACAACCAACAGGTTAAACAGTAAAAAGCAAGCTTAGTATTCCAGAACTGGGCACGGCTGCAATAACTGCTTTTTTTTAATGAAGTTTACATGATTATTTTTACAAGATCTAGAGCTCTGAGTGTTAGTCACAGGTTTCTAACTACAAACCCTTATCCAGCACCACAATTTCTAATGCTACCATTTAGCCTGTTCTGATTTTATAATAACGTAACACAAAAGCAGAGTATGCAATGCACTTCACCTGTCATTTATGAAAAGTATTTGATGTATTACATTTTTAAGTGTTTCAAAAATGCATTCTCTGAAAATTTATTATTTTTATGCATTCCCCAAATTATGGGGAAGGTATCTTAGACACTGATTAGAAAAAAGTCCTACACCATGTATTTACTTTAGAGGTAAAACTGTTGGAAGCTAAATAGCTGTAAAAAACATTTTGAAGTTGAAAATGGTTTGCTTTTAATCCTGATCATCTGTAGCTCCTTCAAGTTTTTTATTAATATTTACTAATTTCTCAGGATATGAAGTATCACATCGTTCTTTTTTATTATTATTCTATGGAGTGAGAACGCTTCCGAAACTGCAAAACTATGTATGTTACTAAATACAATTATAACTCGCCGGCTATAAATGCCAGGATTGAATAACTGAAAACATATGCTATATGCCTGAAATTTTAAGGATGATGAAACTGTCACATTGGTAGCACACAGCATGTTATAAAGAACTCCCACAATGTAGCAGTTGTTCAAAACTTGTACCCATCCGGTCATTCTATCTTTATAAAAAGATATATAACACTAGATGGTGATTTATTCAAAACACAGCTGCAGCATATCTTAAAGGTAATAAGAAAAAAATCCACACACACGCACACAAAAACCCCACAACAAAATACCATTTCACATTAGAGCATTAAAGCCATGTCAGAACGGCTTGCACACAGAATAAAAGAAAAGCGTTTCCAAAACGTTCCAGTTTTATTCTCATCTCAGTTTATTTGAGGGGAGGACAGGTGAGGGAGCGGGAGAAGCGGAGCAGCAGAACAACCATACTCAGACCAGAGTCCAGACTGTTCGTGCTCCCTTCAACCACGGATCTTGAAGTGTAGCCCCCGGGGACGGGGACGGCGACCGCCCAACCAGCGGAGCTCCCGGCCCGGCCGGAGGAGGCCTTTGCCCGGCACGGCGGCTTCCCGGCAGCGGGGGGAGCCCCGGCACCCTCGAGGGCGCGGACCGAGCCCCCGGCCCCGCCGCCCGCGGAGCCCCCTCCTCGAGGGGGAGGTCACAGCCGTGTGCCCCCGGCCCCCAGCACGGCCGAGCGCCGCGCGTTCGGCTGAACTTTTATTCGCGAGTGGTTTCGCGCCGCACCCGCCCGGAGCAGCCGGACACGCTCCCCGCGTCCCTCCGCTGCTGGGGGCGGCTCCACCGCCACACCGCGGTCGCCGCCCAGGAACACCCCGGGCTCCCGCAGACACAGCCTCGCCTCCGCCCCCGGCCCCCTCCCCGGCTCTATGGGCAGCCGGGGATCGCCAGCCGCCGCCCCCGCTCTGAGCCCGGGGCAGGGGGGCAGCGCGGCCCCCGGCCCCAGAGACGCGGCCCCGACGGCCTCCCGCCTCCCCTCCCAACCCCAGCCAAAGCGTGGGACAGCCGGCGCTGCTGGGAGGCGGGATCCCGGCGCGGGGGAAGCCGCGGAGCACCCCGCACCTGCGGGGCGGGGATGGGGGGTGATGGGAGAAGGCACCGCTCCTCACCTTTCATCCAGTCGACGACCTGGCTCGGCGACCACTTACTGACGGGTTCCATAATGAGGGCCATGGGCGGCTCGGGGGCGCGGGGCTCGGGCGGCCGCCGCTCTCCGGGCGAGGGGCGAGGCTGTGCGGCGCGGAGGGACCGCGCTGCCCGGAATCCCGGCGGCGACAGGAGAGAGCCGCTATATCCCCGCTTGCCTCCGCTCCGCTCGCTCGCTCGCCGCCTCTGTGCCTCTCTGGGGATTTCAGTTCATGTTGCCGGCTCGGCGGGGAGGGGGAGGAGGAGGAGGAGGAGGAAGGGGGAGAAGGAGGCGGCACGCTCCGACGCCTCCCGCCCCCGCGAACCCGCGGGCAGCGGCGGCAGCTCACGGCCCCGCCGAGAGGTCGGTCCTGGGCGGCGGCGAGCGAGGCACTGGCTCGACTCTGCCCACTCTGGTGCCCGGCGGCTCCTGCGGCTCTCCGCGGCCGCGGCTGCTGCGCTGGTGTCTTTTTCTCCTGGCGGAAATGACGAGGCGGCTCCTGCCACCCGAAAATATCTCCAAGTGAAATGGGAAGCGACACCGGGAGCGGGGGGAGCCGGGATGACTCGCAAGGTGCCGCCGCCGGCGGGAGGGGGGTCTGGGGCGGCGGCAGCGCCGAGCACCTGCTCCCGGCGGGCCGGGCAGCGGGGGAGCCTGCGGGGGAGCGCAGCCAGCGGCACCGAGCTGGCGCTTGGGGTGTGGGTTTGTTGGATTTTATTTTCCCTGAATTAAGCAGTGATGCGTGGGAGGGAAAAAGTAATTTTTTTTTTTTTTTTTTTTTTTTTTTTTTTGAGATAGTGAAGCCCGGCTGTAAAACGACAATGATGGACGGTGTTGCCGGGCGCCCCGAGGGAGCCGTGCCAGCAGCACCGATGGGCTGGCGGCATTTGCCCGGGGCCTGCGGGCGGCCCGGGCAGGGGAGGGAGAGTAGAGGAGCTGCACCTTGTTGTTTGCCCCCCTCACGCCGAGGGTGCGGTAATGGGGCAAACTGGAGCCAAGTCAGCAGAATGGCGGTAGGACTCTGGCGACCACAGCATGGAGAGAGCACCGCAGGTGCTCGTCTGCCCTCCCTGTCACACGAATGAACGTATGGAGGCTGCAGGTGTGGCAATCCACCATCCCTGCAGCGGTCATCATTGCTGGAGCTTTTCATTTTCTCCTCATTCTGTTTCCCCACGCTGCATCATCCTGAAAGTTACCTCAAAAAAGGCAATTCCCATGGGCCTTGTGGCATAGTGTTTTTTGGTAGGAACTCCCCCCCAAGTGCAGAACGATTCCTCCTAGGATGGCTGTGGCACCCTTTTTCTCAGAGCTTCCTAGGAGCCTCTGCTCTGAGTAGGTGGCACCTCCCTCTGGAGCTCCAGGCAGAGGATAGTGCTAAAAGTTATTTTCCTGCTGGTAAGTTGGCCGATGTATGGCTTTGCCTGCATTTGCATTCACCCTGCTTCTGCCAAGGCTGAGGCAATGGCCATCGAGATGTTGCCTCTGACAGTGTTGGCTGCTGAATGCCAGCTGCTGATACTGGCATTTAATATCTGTATGTGAGGAAAAAAGAGGATTCCCTCAGCCCTGAATCTGTTCCTTTGCGTGGTATGGGCAGTGCCAGAAGCTCTCCCACTTCTATATGTGACGCTCAAGTAGTAGTGATGAGGGGCAGTAAAGCACCCACAGGGTTGGTAACACCTCTCCCTGGAGACCCCGGCAGTTTCCCCACCAGTGTTAGGTAAACTTGACTCTCACTTGAAAGGCTGTACTTATTATCTTAGAGAAGAATCTTCATTTTACTGAAAACTGGGGCTTCCACACTTTAATTTTCCTCAAATTTGGCCCTAGACTCGTGTCTCCTGTGTCACATTCCTGCCAGCACACTGACGAGGCCGTCTGCTTCTAAAGAGGTTGTGTTACTTAAAGCCACAGAAACAATAAACTCACTTGCAAACTAAGGCTGACTTTTTTCCTTGTGAAAGGTTTGAAAGGTATGCAGGATCCTTACATACTGAGTCGTTGAAAGAGCATGTCATAATTTTAATTAGAAACCAGTAATTTGAAAGGTTTGGAAGTATAAATATGCAAGATCAGACCGAAGCCTGGCATGTAATTTATAACACCACTGTGTAATTCTCATTGGGCTGAAAAGTTCTTCGTAGGTGAGAAGCAGGTTCTCAGTACATATGGATGTAGTCCTATAGTTCATAATTATGCATGCCCTGGAATTCCTATAGCTTGCCAGCACAATTTGTACCTACAGCAAGTTTTTCAGTAAAGCATCTGTGACCCAGTGCTGTCCCCGTGGTCAGTATCTATTACTTTTAAAGCACCTTTATGGAGGTTTTATCAAATTATGGGGTGGTAAAAGGGAGTTCACACTTCCACTTCAGTAAACAGATGAAGTGCTGAGCATGGAATCTAATTACTTTTATTGTTCTTCTCAGAGAGCATAGGCATATCATAAATACTGGGGTAAATCCCACTCTTTTAATTAGATCTTGTTTCAGTTTCACTGAAGATTGTTGGCTTGGCTATGGTGGGAAGGACTTGGCTCAGGAGTAATGATAAAATTATCCATCCATGGTATTTAACTTGGTGACCTATTACAACAATGAATTCTATAGTCAGGACATGTGCTACATAAAAGTATTTTTTTAATTTGCTCTAAATTTATTGCTGCCTGATTTTATTATTGTTCTCTCTTTCTAGGGTAAGGAGGAGAGCTGAATGACGTTTTATGCTGACCTTCTAAAACTAAAGTGTTTCAGCCAAAATGCCTTAATCAACGTCTTTTGGCTGTTTTCATCTTTCAGTTTAGTGGCCTTCATCTTACTATACACTTGTATGAGTCAGGCCTTTTACATAAAGCACATGGGACAGTCTCCTGCAGAGACAGTGAACTACAGAATTATGTGTTAACTCATCTTTTAGAATTACTCTGATCCATATAGTGCATAAAAAATTACTATGTTTAAAAATATGTCTAAATATACATGTTAAGAAGGAATGTGTCTAAATATTCATGTTAAGAAGGAATTTATTAGGTAGTAAATGTAAAAGTAAGTACACAATAAAATTCAATTTTGAAAGAAAAATAAAATTAATAGGAATAAGTTTAAAATTGAAGTACAAATCTGAACTCAAAAGTATAAGACTACATACATGCTTAGATATCTATTCTCTGAGCAGCCATGGATATGGATGGACGGCTTCAGCAGATAAGTTTGAGCACACACAGCTCCTGGATCAGCACCTCAGACTGCAAGCTCATAGAAGATACTACTTTTCTGTCATGGTACATTATCAAAAAAATAACCTCCCTAGAGCTCAACTGGCAATCACAGCTGCTACAGCAATACAGACTGAAAAGAATACCAGTAAATAGTTCAAGTCTAACAATGTACTTTTTGTGCATATTTAATCAATAGGACAACTGAAGTAGAGCACTGCTTATCCTGAACAATGGTGGGAGCTAGATCCAGGTTCTAACAATAGTACACTGAATAGGCATTTGTTTTATGTATATAAAGCCAGACTCTACGGTGGGTATCAGCGATGAGTTACAAGCACAACTGCGAGTTCCTCAGAAACTTCATGGACTTTTTGCTAAGATATCTAGAAGACAAGCAAGATGCTCAGAAATGACAATTTGAAATCTTGCTCTGAAGTTAGGGAAACAAATTTAGCTTTCAAAAGATTTTGTTTCTGGTGCTGGATATTAAAGCTGTTTCTTAGGTGGGAGACAAAAACAAATGTAGGCAAATTAACAGTAACTAAACCTGAGGTCTAATAAAAACCGTTGGAGTAAAATAATAAAACCAAAAAAAAGCAAAAGCAAGCAAAGTGAAAAAAAGCTCATGCTTTCTTAACATTAATAAAGTTTGTTTGTCTTTTGATAGCAAATAAATTCCTGATTTTTACAAATGAGGCTTTATTTGATAAGAATCGAGCTTTTCCACTGGTATTAGCTCACGCTGCAAATACCTGCTTTGGATCCTGTATCTGTGTTACTAGACAGTATTTTATTGCACATCTTGCAGCAAGGTGTAAAGCAAGTTGCTCCTCTCCTTAGGGGAGGCCTGCTGTCTGTCCTCTGTTCCCCAGAGCATTTTTGATTTCAGAGTGGTGCCTGAACTGGTGCCTCAGCAGGGCGAGGATTGCTGTCCCAGGGCTGGCATCTTCCAAGGGGAAGGGGGAAAGACTTTTAGGGGGAAGAAAATAAGAAAGAGCCTTGGTGCCAGGGGGCCATGGGCAAGCAAAGGAGGAAGAGGAAGGTTCATGATTAATGGCACAGTAAGGTAGCAAGCCTCTGAGAAGGGTAAACATGGGGCAGATAAGAAAGTTTAGATGAGCAAAGGGGCTTAGATGCAGTTAAAGACCCAAGCTGATTTAGACTGGGGTCTAAATCTGAGCACTTGTCCCTGGCAGTGGAGCATGGCGGCATGGGAAGGCATGGGGATGGGAAGGAGGCCCGTCCCAGCTGACAAAAGCACGTGGCTCTCTTGCCAGTGCCTCAGGGGTCTGCATGGCCCACTGCCCCCTGGAAACTGGCCACTGCTTCCTCCATGGCCATGGGCAGCCTCTACCTATACAGCAAAAGTAACAAAAAGACAATGAGCCTCCAGTGACTTAGGCCTACACTGGGATCTTGCTGTTCCCTTATTTCTTACCACTCATCTTCTTCAACCTGCTTGAAAGCACAAGTCTTTTAAAGTGTTTCAAATGCAAATATCCTGCCCTTAAAGTATACGCCTTACATCCCTGATCGTTTCATTTGACATAAACGGGGGGGGGGGGGGGTGTNGGTGGATGTTGTTGTGCAATTAATACTAGTTTGTATAATCAGAAATAGAAATCATAAACCCCCAAAGATGTTTAATAATTTAAACTATTCAGAACTCAATTAAGGCTATTAAGAGATTAGAAATTAGATTAAAGGTGGCTAAAGGGTAAAAATTCAAGGACTTCAAACACCTTTTGTAATACAAAGGCTCTTAAAAAATGAAAAGGCTGAGAATTTCCCCAGGAAATTCCTATCATTTTAATTAGGTTTCTTCATTTAAAATAAAAAAAAGTAAAAAAAAACCCACACAATTTGACTCCCACTTCCTCTCTCAAGCAGTGGACTCAAGTAATAGCCTGCTGAGACCTCCCTCTTTTCCCAGGTTTGGGGGGACGTGCAAAGGGGACATGCAAAGGTTTTTTTGTTGGTTACTACCAGTAGGGACCACCCCAACCATCTGACGTGTTCTGCACTGATGCCTGCCAAAGAAATTCTCCCAGCCTTTCCTGCCGTGGTGGGAATTATCTTTCCTCTGATCATGTTTTCTCTGGCCCAAACTGTATCCATTTCTCATCTCCTTCTGTGTGGAGTCAAATTGCTGATTCCTTTTGTCACTGAAAAGAAGAGGAATCCCTGGAAATGTGGTAGGCTCTTGTCTTTCTCCATCTCGTGTTTTCTGCCAGCTGGTGCTGTTTCACAACAATGGGAAAGATGGGAAAGAGCGATGCTGCCATGAGGAAGGTGCAAGTTAGTGGCAGAGGGGCAACAGGTATGTCCCTGCAGATGCAGAAGGTTTTTCAGGAGCATTGGCCACTGAGTTGGACCTGTGTGGGGAGCTGCCATCTCAAAAGAACAGTTTTCTGTTCCTTTGTGAAAATAAATACACACAGGTTGTGTTATGTGGGCCTTCTCATTTTCTGTTTTTCAGGCACAAGCTCATGGATGCTGTTTGTTCATCTGCTTGGCTAAGGCTCCACCTCTACTGCTGCCACCAAAGCCCTGCCCCAAACAATAGGAAACCCAAGGGAAGTGTGCTTCTGTGCTAAAATTATATAGAAAAAGATTATAAAAGAAAACTGCAACTAATTATTAACATCAGGTTCCTCATCAGGTCCCCACATTATTAGCATCACAAATGTAAAATGGCTGCCAACAAGATACAGCTTGGAAATCTCATTAGAAGGAAATGTCACAGTTTATTCCTGGTGATAAATGCTATTTTATTGCCTTTGGAATGGTTGGCTGGTTTGGCTAAATGCAGTGAGTGGCTCCCCTTGAGATATCTATTTCTACTGATGAATTCATATTGTCTGAAGAATAATAAATATCTAATAATTTCCTAAGCAATCCTGAAAATATTTAATGTTGCCAAAGAATGTAGTCATCTAAATTGCATGCTGGAGTACAAAAGAAAAAGAATAATGATATGGTAATACAAAAAGGGCAAAATCATAATGAGGAGGGACATTTGTCAGTATACTCAGAAAAGCACAATCTGTCTCCCTGGTAATTTGGTGGAGTACAGAAAGTATTACATGCCATATTACAAGTATTACATTTTATTTCTGACTTCAAGAATCGTTACCATATGTTCAAAGTCAGACATGACCTCTTAAATATAGCATGTTCTTTGTTCGTGCTGTGCGAGCTTCATCCTGCTTGGACAGTATTTATTCTGAAAAAAATAAAGAGAACATAAAACTTCCAGTGCCAGAAGACTTCATATCACCCAGCTTTTGTGGATGAACTAAACAGCAATAATTTGGCTCCTACTGACCAAGGAAACTTGACAGGTCTGCTTTATTTCTTCTACCTAACAACTTTCTCTAAAAACTATTTATATGGAAATAGTCCTAAATTTCAAGAAACATTTATTGCTTTCACAGGCATTTTCCTTTTCAAAGGAAAAGATAAAAAAACCACATATTTTCAAATATTCCTGGTGTGCAGCAGCTTATTGATGTTACAATTAAATATGCCCTGATGTGCCTTGATAAGGCTATGATTAGAAGTTGAGATTTAATGCATGCAGCTTCATGTTTACAGCTAGAGAAATTTTTGACCTGAGGTCCTCTGCTATGAGTTGTCCTTCCCAGACTCCACAGTCTTCCTGGAGGTGTGTTTGGGCTGTACATAGACCTAAAGGTTTGTCCATATGGTGTCCCATTGAAATCAAAGGGAATTTTAGGAGCCTAGTGGCCAAATCAAAAGAATGCCTGCAGATCAATTTTTACCAGAGTGCATGTTAAACTTAACTACACACAGTGTTTATATATCACATCATTACTATGGTCTGGACTTTTCTATACTATCACCTTCTTATTGTTCTTTTTGTACTGCTCTTTACAGCCAGACCTGGTTAAAGCAGAAGAAACAATGATAAGGTAAAGGACCACTGTTATTATCAAAGGGAAGGATGAGGAATATTTCTGCAAACTTTTCTAGTATTAAAGAACTGTAACAATAAAGGAAAAGTATCTGTATAGAAAGGAATGAGAGGTCAAGATGAAAAGGTGGGATTATGAAAGGAGTGACAGAGAATACACTACAGGAAGCAATACAATAATCAGAAGAAAATATTACAAGAAGCTGGGGAAAACAAGAAGCATAAGAGGAAATGAAAGTATATAAGTATGGATCAATCTGTAGGAACAGGTAGAATTAAGGATAGGGAGGGTTAGAAAGCGTGAAGTCAGAAGATATGGCAGAGTATTAAAATTGGGAGGAAATAAATGAGGAAATGAGAATATCATCAGTTCTAGGAAGTCCAAAACATGGACAGAATTTAGAAAAAAGCACTTTTTAAAAGGCAGGTAGATTGGACAGGGTGTATTTGAAATACCTAAAGTGACTCAATGGGAATTCAGCCTAGGATAAGTAGTTAAAACACTAATTAATTAGAGAAGAAAGCAAACTCCTCCCAAAACATGCCCAAGTGCTCAACAAAAGCTTTTTGTTGTTATTTCTCTTGTTCCTTGTTGTACTAGAGCTAATGAATTGAGCTCTGCTGGATTAATAATGCCTGACTCATTCTCTAGCACTGGTCTCTGCTACTACAGAATGGCTGATGTCCCTAGCAGTTAATAGCCTTTATGTCCAAAACCAGGTGGCTGCACGTAGCCTGTGCATTTTGAATGGTTCCTGGCCATGCTAACACCCCAACAGAGCTTGGGACTTGTCTGGGAGGTGTTAACTGTGCTGGGCAACATTTGAGCAGTTTGGCAGCACAAGTATTCTTATGCCTGGAAATCTTCCAAGATCATGATTGGTTTTCTCCTAGGGAATTAAGGATGGAACCTACATTCATACCACAGGCTCTGGCATTGCTTTCCATGTCTAGGTTCATGCTCTGCTCTTCTCTGTCTTGAAAGCAGCATCCAGTAGGAACAGCCTGGGCTGGACAGGGGGCTGGACAGTCTCCATCTGGTCTCCCAGTCCCTGTACTTTGGCAACCAAAGATGAAGGATGTCCTGGAGGTGTCATAAATCCCAAAGGAGAGCCCTGGGGTGCTCTGGAGGTGACCTGGGAAGGTGATCTAAGCTCTGTCTCAAAACAGTTTTGAATCAACTGGAAGTATCACAATGGCTTACTTTCCCACAACCAGCCTCTCCATACCTGTGCTTGAAAAAGCAGTAGGATGAGGACAAGTAGTCAATAGCACACTACAGATGAAACCCTTTGCTCTCATTTCTTAGCTCCCTCTATCTTCACAGCCTCAAGGTCCCAACAGAAAGTTGGCCATTCTCCTACTCAGACAGTCTGACGTTAATCATGGTGCTGCCCCAGTCCTGAGATCTCCTGAAGCTTTTCTTTCTGAAATTGTCAAAGAATGAGCAGTGGGAAGTCAGGACACAGGAGTCACAGATGGAAAATGTCGGCAGAGCTCTCAACTGCAGTCTGAGTAATTGCTCAGAAAGAATGCACACCATGGTCTCATTTCAGACTCCTTTAACCATCCCAGTTAAAAAAACTCTATTAATCCCAGTGACACCCAGGTATCACACCTATCTAATCTCATCTTCCATTGTGCTCCTTTCCGTAGTATTCTGAGTGTTCTCAAGAATTAAACCAGTCTATTGTATAACCTAATTAATATTGATTTTTTGTTTTCTTCTCGCTCAACGTAGGCAGGAGCAAAAGATACATAATTCATCTATTTTAATTACTACTACTAAAGTTATTACAGTGGGAAAGGAATGACAGAGAGGACTCCTGCGTTTTAACCAGAGAGCATTGATAACTGTGAGATTTCTGGTCTCTCGCAGGAGTGAATCCCAGAGAAAACTGTCCTCTCATGATGTTGAACAAGACAGAGAACGCTGCACTAGCATACCTAGATTTGTTCAAGTAGCCTTTCAGCAGCAGATACGTGGAAGAGGTACATATTAACATTTGCACTGCTGCAGCATTTATGGTTTCATACCCAAAATGGAACTGCATGGAATTTAAGACCTGCCCTGCATCTGTGCACAGGGTTCATATCCGAGTTTGCATAATGCATTGTGCTGATGTGAATTCCTACTGTGTAAATGTGGCCATATGGCTTTTTAGAAATAAGTCATCTTGAAAATAATCTGGAATGGGTCTGTTGGGACTGATGAAGGTCAGGTCAGAGTCTGCAGACATCACAATGATTTATTTGCCTACTTTCATTCTCATTGCAGGTCAGCTGCTGTCTCTTGAACCAGCCTGAATTTTACATTTTCCTCTCCACAGTTGAGGCTATTTCTCAGTTGACTGGATTACATCTGTCCACTCTGGAAGTCAACAATGTTCAGAACCAAGTCAGCATATGGACTGGGCCTCCTACCATTACCAGATGAAAAATACTGTTCTATCTTAACTAATGGAAAACCAATAGAAATAGAAAAGCCCATGGTGATTCCACAGCTAAAAACCCTCCCTAAAGCCTTTATGTGAAGTCAGCATTTTGGGACCGTGTTCAGTTTACCTGCATGGCCACCTGACCCAATCTGATCATTTGGCACGAGTGACATGCTGTGCCAACTGGTGACACACCACAGGGAGGGACAAAAGCCTTTGCAGTCCTTGCCTGCCCACTAAACCCTCCTGGTTTATATCTGCAGGTACTTGGACCCAGCCTCCAGCTGTAGCAGGGTAGCAGCTACACTCAGGTGTCAAACAGAAGAGAAAAGCTGCTTGTGTAATTTCTCAGGCAAGGTCTACAGAGAAGGAAGTGCAACTACTTCTCCAGCCTGCAGAGAGAATTCTAGGATGGCTCAAATGGCACATTATGGCCTAAATGACCATGATGTGTCTTTGTTTTCATGAGAGAATTTTGGCAGCCAGCATCAGTTATTTGCGAAGCAAGAGACTGCACAACCAAAAGTATATCCTTTGTTCATTGTTCATATTAAAAGGAAAGGTGCTCCCTGCTGGCAATGCTAGCAATGAATCTAACATGAACTCAATGTGGTGTATTTGAAGAATTACCAACTGCCCATTTTTTCCTTTCAGTCCAGGAGACAGAAAGTAACAGCACAACAGGGCAAAATGCTGAGCAGGTTTTACATCTGACACTTCCTCTTGCACTCTACAGAAAATTGCCATCACCATCTCCAGTAATTACAGACTAAATTCTCCACAAATGTATCAAGAAACACAAATGTATCCCAATTTCCATGACACCTCTCTTATTGATAGTGCAAGAAATCTTTCTTATAGCTGCCAATAGACATGGAGAAAGTCAATGGGTTACACAGTGAAGAAGGAAATGAGTCAGTATGGGAAAGATAAAACCTTGCTAATTAATATGCATTTATTTGAAGGATATAAAAGTCTTAGGAATTACTTTAATTTGGGGCACTTTATGTGGGCTTGCATACTGTACTGTAAATGCAATTGCTATGCAAATGCACACAGTAACCATGGAAGAAATTTAGGGTATAGCTGGTGGCATCACTCTTGGTTTGAGATCATAGAAACTATTTTGACCAGCTGATCCAATGTTACTGTGAGAAGCTAGAACTGATGTTGTCTTTTGACTTGGGGACAGATTTTCAAACAACATGCAATAGAATGTATCTTCTGGTTCTATTTCTTTTCAGCACAGTTACATGTATAATTTCAAGGCATTGGATATGATTAACTAATTCTGATCCCTGTAACCATTATCCCACATCTGCTCAAACCTGTGCTAACCACTTTGACAGTTCTCTTTTGTTCATCCTACATCATACACACCACTTTTGTGGTGAAGAACGGAGGAGAAAATTGATTGGAGCCAGCGGAGAGTGGTGCTGAGTGCCTCCCCAGTACAGTAGGTGATAAAGCTGCCAATTCAAAAGAGTGGGCAAGTTTCCTCTGCATCTGCCTCCTGTCTCTCTTGTTCTCTAAGAGGTCCTTTTCTTCTACACTGTTAATCTCTGACCAGCAATGCAGGCCTGCTTCCAAAGCCTTTTGTATTAGTGCTCATTCTAGTGGGTCCAATTTTCCTCTGAGTTAAACCCAATTAACTGCAGAATAACTCCATTCATTTCAAAGCACCAAGCAAGTGAGTATTAAGTGTATGGAAGAGAATTCAGGGTATCGACTTTGGTAGTGCTGCTTTCCCCTGAACACCCTGGCACGTGAGGAAAGAGCAGGAACCTTGTTGTTTATCACTGCCTATTAATATCCAGTATCTGGAGGTTTGTTTTAGTCTCACCTTTGTGAAAAGCTTGTCAAAGAGAAGATCAATGGGTTTTTTTAATGTTTTTGAAAGTTGTATTATATTTCAATTTTGTTACTTTGTCATCATGAGGTTTCTGCCCACAAAAAGATACCTAGTTCTAGGATAAATTGTTCTGCTCTGTCAGTCACATTAGCTCTTTCTAAAGTAACAACTGCAACGGAAAAATGCATATAAAAACCTGTGGAAATACAGTCATATAACCAACAAGACTGCATATTATTCTCTTATTTTGTTTTCAGAGAAAAGAAATGAAAGAGAACACTTATGGTGAGAAAACACTGGAGTTTTTAAAAAATTAGTTTTTCACTGATATTAATCCAGTGTGTGCACTGCTCACAGTTTGAATAAAGCTTAAAAATATCTCAAGCTATCCTTTATATATGAAAAGTCAAGTTTGTAATCAAGTGATTACTTAGAAGAACTCAAGGCATCAGAGAAAACTATGTCAGACTGTAAAACAGGTTTGTATACTTTTGCACTCAATTTAAGCCACTTGTAGTACATAAGAGTTAAAAAATTGCACAAAATTAACATTTTTCAATCATACATTCCATAGGAATTTGGTGCTAAAGGAAACTTAATCTTTTAATATGCTATGTTGGGGGAAGATTTATCAGTAAGTTAATATTCCTGTACTCCAGAAGCAATTTTTCACAGCTACATATCCAAATTAATGCATCTAAACTTTTGATGTGACATTTGAAAGCAAACAGCATATAGTTTATGTTTCTGCCACAGAATAGAGTAGGCAGACTCACGGAACTGTTTCCAGTCTGTATTGCTTCATGGTATTCATACAGGCAATTCCATTTATTTACATAAACTCTCAAGAAGTGCATGGATGTCTTGAGCAAGCTGAGATTTTCTTTTCCTGCCTGCACTGCGCATTGGGATTGGCCTTTTTAAAAGCTTTTCCACTCTATTGTCCTGGTGCTTGACAAAGCCACTTGTCACTGCTTTCATATTTATATGGCATTTCTCACTCAGGGGTCTCAAGTAGTATGAGTATTAAAACAAGGAAATGTGTAATATTCATCTGAAATATTTATATTCGTCTTCGTGCGGAGGTGAAAAATCTGGCACACAAAGGCTAAACAACCTATGGAGTTTGCACAGCTGTCAATCCAAGAGTCCTGGCTCTCAGCCTCACACCCTCTATGCTCTTTTTCTCTTTTGGACATTTCCAAAGTAAAGCCCATAACTCCCAGAGATGTTCCCAAAAAAGACTGTCCCACAGCAATCCTGAGATTTTTACCTCACAGGGTTTGGTACAGTGAGAAACACAACAAAATGCTGGTGTCCACAGGAGGATACCCTGCTGTAGTGGTGGACAGAGAGGGAGGGGGAGAGGCTCTGCCCCTGGCACGCCCAGGATATCAGCTACAGTATGCAGCAAGTATACATGAAGTAGCTAGTAAGTATATTTTCAAATAATCTTAAGTTTTTTAAGTTTTCCAGATCATCAGAAGTGTAAAGAAATCTAAAAATACCAGAGTAAGATAGGCAACACTTCTGAACTCTTTTTAAAAAAATATTTAGTATCATGCTGAATATTTTTAACTCTTCATGCTTTGTCTCAGCTGCCTCCTCTTTTTTACATTTTTGCCTTTTCTCATGGGCTCTTGGTTATAGAGTGTTCCAAAAGTGTGTGCATGCTTTCTTGCATAAGTTCCCTGTATATTTGCTTCTCCTTAGAAGTTGAATTTGAGGTCACCCACAAAATCTTGGCATAGTTTAAGATGTTTTATATGTTCATATTAAATAATCTAAGCTTACTAGGAAATGCAAAGTTTAGTATTAAAATTTAGGGTATCATTTAGCAAAAGGTAAATCACTCTGGGATTATATCAACGTAATTCTTCTATTCTATAATTATTGATGTGATTCTAATATTCTAAAATTTTCTTAATATAGTTCTGGAGCTTCCAAAAAAATCAGATTTTCTCATCCAAGATCTATTTTCATAGGGAACCTAGAGTCCAGTTACAGAGTTATGAAGATGTATATAGCAACAGTATCCATGGAGCTTAGACTTTTTCATCCTAAGGAGGTAGGTTTGGATTTTTTCTCCTCTAGAATTTTTCTCCTCTTCTTTCCTAAGCAGTCACTCGTAGACATGCTGAAATCATTGCTGTACAATTGGGCTGCTCACATCCAAAACACACTGGCACCACTGCTGGTGACCCTGAACATTGTCTCTTTCTCTGCTGTTCACATCTTCTCCAAAAACACAGTCTCACACTGGGGCCTCAGGTTCACAGCCCACCCTTCCCACTGCCTTCATCTCTCCAGCCCAGGTGTCTGCAAACAGGGCACCTGGGATCGGTCAGGGCAGGCAGGCAGCGATGGCCTGAGCTGAGCCACAGGGAGGATACCTGCATAAACAGCTGCTGGCAATGGCCTGTGAACAGGCTGTTTCTGGGCAATTCTAATTAGCATCCATATAGGAAGAGGGAGGTGGCCTGGCTGTGGCCTTGGAAGTGGTTTGTGTGATGCCAGGGGCACTCCTGCCACAGCTGGGGAGCCACATCTGAGGTCAGTCTGCACCAAAATAGATCAAGGCAGTATTGCCTTCATGCTCCATAGAACAAAACCTGCAATGAGTGAATTATTTAGTGGTGATGCACATCTTCTGAATATTCTTGCCCTATTTAGGAACACACAAATGAAATAGTTGTTATGAGAAATTTCTTGTCATCCTGTACATCAAACACATGCCAGACAGTTTGGGCAAAAGACAGGTACCTCAGCCATGAATCAGCTTGTGTTTATTGCTGCTCTGGTTTTCTTTGTTTTTCCTTTTTACTACTTTCCATATTTTTAAATGGTAAGAAATATCATGCAATGGTAAATATTAAAGTTAAATCAGCAACGTTATATGGAGAAGTACTTCTCTGAATGGGGAAGGACATTGTGCAGGTAAGGTGTAAAAGAATAACTTGTAGCTTGTCTTCCTGAGGAATTTGGTAGAGGTGAGTACTGGAAAGCAGCATTCTCACTAAGGCTTGACAGCAACTTTAGTCTGCCGTGGTCTTCTTGGATGTGCATTGCCATCCTTACATCTTTTCATATAAGAGAAAGAAGTGTGTCCAGTGCCCTGGGACAAATTCAGGAGAAGTGCATAGAAAGGGGCCAGATTTCTTGAGGATTTTTCAATTAGCTCCCTTTCTGTTTCCCTTTGGGAGTTTAACTTCTTAAAACACTGGCAAATGTGGGTGGGAGAGCCCATTAGAAGGGCCCCACATGGCTGAGTGCAGCTGGTTGGAGCATGTTGCTATGCCTGCTTACACACTTCGTATCTAGGTAGGAACAATAACTTGTTTTAACAGCAAGTTTGGGTGGGGAGTCTTGGGAAAGTTATGGATAATCAAGTGGTGAGTTAACAGGCATAAGTTCAAGCACGTTAAACTCCTGGGACATGTGTTTTCACTCAGAATAAAGAGGCTGGAGTTTGCAGCAATTTAAACAGAATTAAGCTACAGAAAATGAAAGCAATTTTATTCCTCTGTAAGAGCACCCATATGGCGTTTATCAACCTGCAGGTTAGGCATACTTACATTCCACCTTTATTTGATTAACTTTCCTGCATGCCTTCATAATAGGCTTGGTCTATGATTTTTGTTAGTTCAGGAAGCCTAAACTGTGCTGTTTTACAAATACCATTCCTTGTTTGTGAACTAATATGGAACCCATTGCTGTGCTGCAATCACACTAAAATTGCTGTAACAGTTGCTTAATAAACACACAAGATTAAGTACTTCTACCTTAAAAGTAAAAAACAAACAAACAAAAAACCCCATACTATACTAGGACTAGCTCCCTAACAGAAATGAGCTTTTTCTTGTTGGTGAACAAATAACTTTTTTATTTTTTTCCCAAAGAGTAGTGGCTCCATCAGGTACATCTATCCTCTCAGATAACAATTCCTCACTCATTTCCAGGTTCTGTCCTCTGATCGTCCAGGTTAGCCCAGTTCCAGTCTAATTTGGCATCAATCTTCTAGAGATTCCCAAAACAAGAAGTGTGCTTACTTCTAAGGATGCTTGGATCCAGGGCACCCTCCAGAACAGCACTGAGGGACAGATTTGGCTGCCTCTGCCTCATACAGCATCTGTCAGCAGGCAGTGTGAGGTGTTGGTGGGGGTAGGTCCAGCACATTATACAATTTTATATTTTCTTTGGACTAAATCTAACATCAGGAATGCATTAAATGTGCTCCTATATGCCAGATGCCATGCTCTCTACACCTCTCTGTGTCTCTCTGTCTCTCTTCTTTTTAAAATTAGAGACCAATTTCTGGTTTCATTTTTTCTGATTGAAGGTACGTCTACAGTCATGTTTCTGTCACAGCTGAAGTGAGTTTATCAATTGTCCCAATTTACTGTGCTTTGCCTCATGTGGAAGTTGGGTCTTTGAAAAAAAAGAAAAAAGAATTCTTTTACATCAGCTACACCAGAAGAGTCCAGTGGCACAACAAATGTCCTCAAGATGCAGGTGAATTTACGTGGGGACCAGACCAGAGATGCTTTAAGCTAACAAAACTCACAAATGCCTGTGTACACAGAAATAAACTTTGGATTTGGTACCAGATATTGTACCTTTTGAAATCCTTGGTTCCCTGCTACTGTCAGGTCATTCTGTAGACACGACTGGATACCAAGAGGAACTATGTGGCCCCAAGGTGCTCATGGCTCTTGGATTTGCAGTGTCTGCATTTGGTCACACTGAAGTCCAAGGGCTACCCCTGGTTACATTGATTTTGAAGGGCAGCAACAGCAAGGAAAGAAACAAAATGCGCTTCTGGGAGAGGCAAATGCAGCACTAAAAATGAGATCTGTGTGTGTGTCTGTGTTTATAGGTATATGTGTGAGAGCAGCCTGGTGTAGTGGAAGGTGTCCGTGCCTGTGGCAGGGGGGTTGGAACGAGATGATCCTCAAGGTCCCTTCCAACCCACCCATTCCATGATTCTGTGATACAGCTGTGTGCATGTGCCTGCTGGAATCACCTGCTCCACCTGGGGAGCCACAGCAGCCCCTGACAGTCTGCTGCCTGCCCCTTGTGCACAAACACCGCCTGGAGATTTTTCCCTCCACTTCCTGCTGCACCAGCCTTTCCTCTGGAGGGAGGAAACAAGGCTGATGCCGTTGGTGTGGGGTGGGTAGGCTGTCAAAGGGGCAGCGTTCTTTCTCTCAGGAACAAATGTGTTATGCCTGAGATTTTCCATCTGGCAGGGAAGCAGTAGTCCCGAGGTTACTCCAGAGCTCAGCTCCCCTGTCCTGAATTACTTCATAAAATGAGCTTCCCAATCAGAGATTAGGTTTTTCCACTCTGTAAAGCTTCTTGTTACATTTAAAGATGATTTTATAGCTTTAAGCTTAGTGATGGATATCATCCTGTGTCTGATACAACGGACGTCATAGTAAATTTGTCAAAAATTAATGTTCTGCTAATAAAATGTTATTAGAACAACTGTTTGTGAAGGTTTGAGTCTCTTCTATGCTTACTTTAATACAGTTAGTTGGGGAGGGTGGGTTTAGAGTATAAAAGCATTCATATGTTCATCTAAAAACAAAAAGGCAATTTGAAAAGTAATTTAAATAATGTTTTAAAATTCTAATTGATCACAGGGATCTGTTTTCCACTGAATGGCTCAGATACTCAAGTTTTTTTTAAATTATGTGTGAAATGGTTCTCACATAATATATACCTTGTTTAGAATTTAATTTCTTGTAATTATCCCCGAAAAATGTTTTAAAAAACTGAAAAATTTCATGGAAAATTGGAAGTTTGTAATGAAAAATCATTCAGACCATGTATCTGACTTCAGCAATCAGTCTATAAAATTTAAAACTTAATAGATACAAAATGTTCCAATTGACAGCATTCATCAATCTTGAGTCACACATAGCACATGATACTGTTTTATGGCCCTCCAATTAGGTACAGGCAAGAACTGATAAACATTGTGTGCCTCCACTACAATCTCTGGGAGGGATGCATCTTGCTTAACCTTAAGTAAGGAAACTTCAGACATCTCAGTCTGAGCTGGTCGCCTTCAAAGCCCAGTTAAGAGAAGCAGGCATTTCTAGAGGATGATTTGTCTTAAAGATCTTAGAGGAAGAGGAATTGCCCTCTGGAAATAGCTGTGTCTCTCAACAGACTATAAAATGATCCAATAGTGAATAATTCAGACCCAGACATTTAATTTCTCAGAAAATCTAAGCTTGAGTAAATGAAGCCCATACTCCATGTGCACAAACCCAGAGGCTAATGTGAGAAAGCAACAAAAGCAATGCTGGGCATGTGTGTGCTTGAGCAGAAGTCAGAAGAGCACTTGCATGAAGCCATCTAAAACTACTGGTTATCTCAAGGACAACTTTCTTAAGGAGAACTTTCTTTGGGTGTATGAAGTGTACCCAGTTTGAAGAGGTCATCCATACTCTCTTCAGTCTTGGTTTACAGACTTACATCTTTACATGATGTGACTTGACTGAACTAGGCCAGCAACCTCCCTGATATATTTCATATGGGAATTTAATATTATGTTTATGGTCAATATTATAAAGTCTCCTCATATATGTGTACTCACATATGCACATTTTAACCTGGAGGTTAATTAAAAGTTACTCACGCAACCTAAAGGAAATTAATAAGATGTATACATATACTTCCATACCTAATTGATTTTTTTCTGTCGTGGCAAATCTCTTCCAGGCATTCCAGTTAGTCATAACTCTAATAATGTTGCATTTTCTTAATAACAGGTGCATATGATGACATGTACCTCTTGTTGGTTTTTTGTTTGCTTGTTTTTGTTGGTTGGGGATTTTGTTGTTCGGGATAAGTTTTTGTTTGGTTGGGGTTTCTTTCTTTTATAACAAGCGTCAGCTAATCTAAGGCACCCAGATGTCCCTCTGACCCACAGCTGGATAATCCCATGGACAACAGCTCCAGATTATTGTGTGTTATCATAATATTTTCATGGGACTTGTCCATGCTTTCACTTCCAGCTGTGCACAAGGCAAGGTAGTGATGTCCCAACACTGGACTCCTGTTTGAGCAGATGGCTGTGATCCATTCTGATCGCCTGGACTTCTTTTGGTGGAGAGTTAGCTTTGGGGTGGAATTCCCTTGGGTGAAACCTCAATTACAAATGAGTGAGTGGCAAAATTCCCAGCGACTTCAGATGGAGCCGGAATTTACCCTCACAGTAACTGTTACTGTGGTCCCAGACCTCAGGTTTTCAAGGAAGACACGTGCCCCAGAAACAGAGCCTGAAATGAGGGCTCTGCTTTTCCCGCACAACCAAAAAACAAAACCAGCTTATGTCACCTGAAAATCCAACCTCTTGATATCCTTTCATTTTGGCAAATGCCAATGAATCTTCAGTTGATGCATTAAGTTCTGAGAGTGTTTAGTCTGTTATATTAAACCCCTGAGGAAGAGATTCTGTTTCACTACTGCTAACAAGTAATATTTTTATGGCTTAGATAGAGTGAAGCTACTTGTTTTGCTCAATATCTTGTTTTATGAGCAAAGTAGAAACAACTTACAGATAAAGACAGAAATTTATTGTCAGTATAATTGAAACCTTAGGAGTCTAATCCAGAAGTCATTATTAATTCACATACAACTATTACAGAAAAAAAAAGACTATGTCTATGCAGAAAAAGTTGCAACTGTAGTAGTAATAATAATAATACAGCTAAAACTGCAACTCTTTAGTTTCTTCCCCTTCTCCTGGTGAAATGCTCCCTCTTCCCCAGCTCTTTCAGGCCTGTGGGCTCTTTCAGGCCTGCTTTTGCTCAGGTATTGGAGTTGGCAGGTCTATGAATTGTTGTCGGCATCTGTAGTTCTTCACCAGAAGGATTTTGATGTTTGTGTTGATAGTTTCTTTTACCTCACTCTAGGATCTATTTGGGTGCATTTTTGCATGTCAGCTAACATGCTTTTACATCTTTGCTCTTTCTGAAATGATCTGAACTCTACATCAGATCCGAATTTGCTAAGGACAGAGCCTTATACATATGACAGGTACTGGTTTTTTGTTCTGCTTGCTGCCCTAAAACCATTTTGTCCAGCCTCAGGTCTGCATTTCCTTATCTGACACTGGTGAGCTGTTTATAGCTCTGGGGTCTCCAGAGCCAAACCCCATCTCCTGTCACCCAGTGCTGATACTCCCCTACACCACACCCGGGATCTGCACATCCCAGAGCCACTGCTGTCTCACCAAGGCGGAATTTCTCCTTCTGCATCACTCCTGTGCAGTCACAAAACCACAGCAGTACCATACAGCAACAGGCAAAACAAACCAAAATAGCCTCAGGCACCTGGTCAGAAAGAAAACTGCAGGTACAGCTAGAGCAAGTTAAAGTGAAGCTGAGGGCAGGTCAAACAGAACAAGCTGGACAGGCTGAGGCTTGCCAAAACCGACCAAAATTCGTGGCCAGCCAGCCACAGTGATGCTGTGCTGCAGGTCTGTGTGGGCACACAGTTGGAGTCCTGCTGCTGAGGCAGGCTGCTGACTCCCTGTACTGAATGTAGTGCGTGGAAATGAAATCTATGGAAGAAATCAATTTCCAGCACGTCTTGGAAAGAAAAGGTTTTAGCACTACAGTGGCAAAGAGGAAGTTTTCCAGTGTGCTCATAAGTCTCAGGAGGGATGCAAAATGTATAACAAATTTATGGAAAAGTGTTGAGGATATTTGTTGGAAGCATTTAATTTTTTTTGAGAATAGGACCTAAGACTGAAATATCTCCTCTAATATCTGTTCACTAATCTTTGAAAGTTCTCATGCAGAAAACTTCTTCAAAGTATATTTTTGCCTGGTGCACCACAGCTATACTTATTTCTATATTCTAAAGACTGTAAATACAGGTGATGTTAAAAAGACAAACTCTGTTTTTGTGTGGCTTTTATTTCTCAGGCTTCTTTTGCTTGCATCTTCAGACTTCTCCCTGAAGAATAACTTTGGTTATTTATGCTGCTCGGTTCACCAATAATAAAGCTTTATTTTTACACTGATCTAAAATTGACTGAGCTCATAAAATACTTCACACTGATTTGTGTTTGTGGTGGAGGCAGTTCTTCATGCTTTTTAATATATGTCTAACAGAGGCCTTTTATATTATTAAAAAAACTTATTTAAGGAGTGGGGGCAGAGTCCATTTCTTTCTCTGGTGAGGACGCTCACCCAGAGCACACAGAGTTCATTAGGTTAGTGGGGGGCCTTTTGCTTCCTCTGAAGCTGAGGCAGAAGAGGAAAGGCTTTCCAACATAAAGGCTTCACCACTCACTTGGGGGCAAGACCCTGCTCGAGGCCAGATTAAATCCCCACTATAAATCAGCCCCAGGGCCCTGGGTTTTGCCCAGAAGTGGCATGGATGTCCCTTCAGGCAGGAGCCATGTGCTGGATGAAGCTGAGGGGGCTGGAGCCTGTGTGGGTGCCCAGCTCTCAGCCCTGGCCGTGGAGCTGCCCTGCAGGGCAGACACAGCGACAGCTCCCTGAAGCCTTCGGTGGATGCAGCCAAGAAGTGGGGCAATGCAGTGAGTGTTATCAACGTGTGAAAGCTAAAACAATTATTTCAAGTGTGAGCTGGAAGGTCTGACCTCTTCAATAAGAGTACTGCAAAAAATATTGCAGTTATCAGCGTTATGTGGGGAAATACTGTTTCTGAAAAATAATCAGGAGGATATTTTTAGAATGCTTGATGTTTTTATATTGAAATAATAGCAAATCCTTATGCTCCCTGATTCTCCCCACCTCACCACCCCAGACAAAAATGGGAGTGAAAAGGAGGACTCTTTGAATAAATAAAAACAACATTTTAAATCTTCAAATATATTCTTTTTCTATCACTAACAAGAATATACAAAAAACCTGAAATAGCAGCTAAATTCTTTTCTGGTGAGAAGTTAACTTTTTTCCAGTGGGAAGTAAGGAAAAGTCTTCTTCCTCCTCCACTTTTAATTTTGATCTTTTCACTTACTCCAGTGACACAAAGGATGAGAAGTGTGAGAAAAAGAAAAGAAATAAGAAAAAGATCTGTAGAATGAAACACTGACAGTGCATTTTGTTAATTTTGAAATTTTGCTTAAATATTATATATAATATTGATAATATTTTTATTTCTTTGAACTCTCAAGTTGTTATAGCTTCTACAAAACAAACTGCTTAAAGTTTTTGTATTTAAGTGTTCATGCCAGAAAGTTTAGTTTTCTGGAAATGGCCAAATTTTTGACTACCTACATTTCCCAATATTTCCAGAAGAAACAATGCATATTGTTGCCACTTTTTGAATACTGACCTTTTTGAAAACTATCCTAAACTAAACACCAGCAACATTTGAATGGATTTTTTAATGTCATATTGAATAAGCACAAGAGCAAGCATTTCAATAAGAGAATGAATATCTGAGCACATCTCATGAGGGCAAAGCACATAACATGTTTTTGGTGGAAAGCAGAACAACACCCTTTCAGCAATTAAATACTGTTACTATAGGAACGGCCCTACATTTTAAAATGTGGGAGGCATTTTCTTAGGTTGACATTACAATGTATATATCAAACCTCACTAGGTTTAGATGTTTGTCATATCTCCCACAGCTGTATAGTTTGTCTTGACCTGTCTCCTGTCCATTCTGTTCCCACCACCATTCTGGTCCCTACCCATCAGATTTCAGACTCTCACAGATACTTTCTGGGAAAGTTAAGTTGCTGCTGGTTGCTACAAGGCACACTGCTACCCTGCCTATCCATATAATGGTGAGGTTTAGTCATGTGGACAAAACATAAACTGATCTATGCATAGCAGATCTGGGAAGTTTGTAATTACTGATGTAATTTGTATGCCTGTGGAAGGGAAACATACTCAGAGTTGTGGAGTCTGGGATTTTTTCTTTAATGTTCTTTTGTTTCTTGCACTGCCTAATTTTCCACATACATTATTTACTTTACTTTGGTGTATTTTGAGAGAAATCAGCTCTCATAAAACTTTTAGATGAGCATTTTCTAACCTCTTGTGGTGAGCATTATTCCTCTTGGTTTCTTAAAATAATTGTCATTATTCATGTTACATATAGACAAACCACATAGGCTTAGTTTGCCCTTCTCGTATTCTACAGGTTAACTGAATGATTTAAGGAGGTCACTGAAGTGAGTATTGTAGAAGAGAAAGGCCAAAAAGCCCATCATCAGAGCCACTCGGGTCACTTGGTTTAATGACTAACAAAGAACACAGTCTGAAAAATATTTTAGTCTACAAAGTAATTTGATTCTCATGCAAATGTGTAATTACAGAAATGACCCAGATTGTTTATCCCAGAGAACATCTGTTCTGGTTTTCTGGAGGTGTTCAGTTTGGCATCTTACTATCAAAAGCAATTTGTAGCTGGTATATTGACCTGACCAGCCTGATAATTAGGCTGGGCATTCTAAATGAAGTATTTTAATACTCTATTGAAAAGTTTGTAGCACATGTGTCTTGCATATTCCACTTTAAATATTCACTCATATAGTTAGATTTTTGAAAGAGAATAAGGAATTAAATCATAATTTTTTAATTAATAACCCCTTTTTTGTTACCTATTATGCATACTTCAACTCAACGCATAATATCATTATATATATAATAATGGAGCTCTGTTAATAAATATATATTTACCCTATAAATCTCATTTAGGGCAGTCTCACCCAGGATAGAGACAAGCTGGATTGCTGCTTCTGCACTTCGAGTATTTTTCCTCTGTTTTAGACTTCATATCATCAAGCTCCCTCTTATTACTTCACTTTGGTTCTTATTTACTCAGTCACTTGGGTTAGGAAAACCTGGTAAATTGGAGAAAGATGTTAATAATATTTTGATGTGTTATGGGTACTTTTCTTTCAAACAAGGTCACTTTCTACTATCTGTGGGCTCTAGAAAACAATAAAAAAACCTGTTTACTAAAGCTAATGGCATTTGACTTAGTCTTTGCCTTAAAAACGCTGAAATATGATTGACTCTTACTGAAATAAGAGAATTTTTATTTATCCTACATTAAACAGCATGACCTTTTCAATACCACTTTACATGCCAGAGATTTGCAAAAAAAGACTCCATAGTATGATTAATGAACTGTTCCACTCACAGCAATTAAATCTCCAAAGACAGTATCTGTCCTTCCCCAGAAGCCCCTGAGGAGCCAGATTTGCCTTACTGCTGGCAAATTTGGGGATAATGTAATCCAGCATTTCCATTTTGTTAGCCCGATGTGGTGCCTTCTGCAGAGCCTCCACACGCAGTGGGCTTTAATGTGCTTCCTGGGAAGAGACAATCAGAGGAAACAGAAACCTCAGAAGCAAATCATAGGCTGCTGCCTTGGGTGCAGCACACCCAGGGGTACCCTCAATTATGCGATTCCCAGAGGGACAAAAGCTCATTTAGGGCAGTCTCACCCAGGACTGTCCTGCACCGAGGCTGCAAATGGGTGATGGTGCAATCCCAGCTGCCAGGGTCTTCTCCCCATCTCCTGCAGATGCAGGGGCTCCTGCCCAGCTGTGGCTACGGTCCTACAAATGTGGCATCAGATCCTAGGAGTGATTTGGGCACAGAGGAAAGCAATGCTGAAAGGCTAAAGATGTAATGCTATTGCATAGACTTGTATTAAACTGTTCTGTCATGGATTGATTCCAATTCTGAGATGTCCAATTTTCATCAGTTAAATGTACAAAGAACTTCAGGATTATTTGTGATGAAAAACTATGAATTTTATGCTACTGTTCAGTAGATGCCCGTCTAGATAGTTTTACCCTTTCCAAATCAATTCTCAGTTCTCATATCACAGAGGGCTTTCATTGCTAGGTAACATGCAACACACCTGTGTTCTCCCCTCATTGCTCCTATTTAGACTTGCATTTCATTCCCAAATTGCAGCTGCACTGTCTGCTAGCTTCAAATAACAATTTTCTCTCATTCCTCTCTGACTTAATTTGAACAATTTAATTTTGGTTAACCTCCCATCTTCAGAACTTGAAAGACACGGATGTGCAACACCTGGGACAAAGCCAGGACAGAACACCTGGCAGAAACACAGGACAGGGAGCAGTAGCAACTCCCCTGGATGGGAATGAGCAGAGGTTATGGCCCCAGTCTGGAAAAACACTTACACATGCACCTGTTTTAAAGCATAAGAAATACTCACATATAGGACTTGGAGCACACGTACCTGTACTGCTGGATTGCTGCCTCTGTTTCTTAAGAATAGACTGCATACTTTACATTCTGACACTTGGCCATCATGTAATATACTGACATCTTGGTGTGTATTTTTTGCTGTAACCCACGAAGCAATTCAGACCTTATAGAATCAGAGGATGGTTTGTGCTGGAGGGGACCTTGAAGAGCATCCAGTTCCAGCTGCCCAGCCATGGGCAGGGACACCTTCCACTAGACCATGTTGCTCAAAGCCACATCCAACCTGGCCTTGTCCCTTCCAGGAATGGGACATCCACAACTATTCTGACAGTAAATATTATTTTCCTTATCTGTAATTTAAACCTCTTTCAGTAAGACATTCTCCCTTGTCCTATCCCTACATGTCCTTGTGAAAAGTCCCTGTCCAGCTTTCCTGTAATCCTTTAGGTAGTGGAAGGTGACATAGGGTCTCCTGGAGCCTTTTCATCTCCAGGATGAACAACTCCAATCCTTGCAGTCTTTTTTTTCATAGAAGAGGTGCTCCAGCCCTCTGATCATCTTTGTGGCTTTCTCTGGACTTGTTCCAGCAAGTTCATGTCCTTCTTATTCTGGGGACCCTGGAGCAGGACACTGTACTCTACTGTGGGGTGGGATCTCATGAGAGCAAAGGGCAGAATCCCCATCTTGCCTTGCTGCCCATGCTGCTTTTTGATGCAGCCAAAGACATGTTTGGCTTTTTGGGCTGCAAGTGTACTCAATCCCACTGTCCATGTCACTGACAAAAATATTAAACAGGTCCCAATATCAGGTGTTCCCCTGAGGAGCACCACTCATCACTGCTCTGCACTTGGATGTTGAACCATTGATGGCAACACTGGCCATCCAGCCAGTTCCTTATCCACTGAGTGAATAATCTCTCCTATCCATGCCTCTCCAGTTTAGAAACAAGGATGTCCTACTGGGCAGTGTCAAGTGCTTTGCACAAATCCAGGTGGGTGATGGCAGCTGCTCTTCTCTCATCTGCCATCTTTGTAACTCCATCATAGAAGGCCACCAAATTTGTCAGGCACACTTTGCCCTTTAGTGAAGCCATGTTGGCTTTCACCAAGCTCCTCCTCATTTTCTGTGTGCCCTAGCACAACTGCCAGGAGGATCAGTTTTATGAACTTGTCAGGCACAAAGGTAAGACCAGCTAGCCTGTTGTTACCTAGGTGTTTCCTTTTCCTCTTTTTAAAAATGGGGGTAACGTTTCCCCTTTTCCAGTCAGTGGGAAAAGGCAGTTCACTGAACTGCCTCGACTTCTCAAATATGATGGACAGTGCATTAGCAATTTCATCCACCAGTTTTCTACCCACAGGTGTGTCGCATCAGGTCCTCTGGACTCATGAACCTTCAGCTTACTGTGATGGTCTCAAACCTGACCTTCTCCTGCGCCGGGTGGTTTTTCACCCTCCCAATCCCTGCTTTTGTCTTCTGTGACTTGGGTGGTATGGCTGGAGAGCTTGCTGGTGAGGAAAGAGGCAAAACAGTGATTGAGAACCTCACCCTTCTCCACATCCCAGGTAACCTGTTTCCTTCCAGAGAGGGCTTACATTCCCTAGTCTTCCTTTTATCACTGAGATACCTATAGAAGCTTTTGACATCCCTGGCCAGATTTAATTCTATCAGGGCATTAGCTTTCCTAACCTGATTCCTGGCTGCTTGGAAAATTTCTCTGTATTCCTGCCATGCTGCCTGTCCTTGCTTCCACCCTCTGTAAGCTTCCTTTCTGTGTCTGAGTTTTTCAGGAGTTCCTTGTTCATCCACAGAGGCCTCCTGGAGTTCTTGCCTGTCTTCCTCTCTGTTGGGAAGCATTACTCCTGAGTTTGGAAGAGGTGATCTTTGAACATCAGCAGCTTCCTAGGGCTCCTCTTCCCTTCAGGGTTGGTGCTGTACCAAGCAGGTCCCTGAAGAGGCCAAAGCCTGCTCTCCTGAAGCCCAGGGCACTGAGCTGGTTGTGCACCCTCCTCACTGCCCTAAGGATCTCAAACTCCACCCCGTTCCATGGTCACTGCAGCCCAGGCTCCCCTTGAGCCTCACATTCCCCACCAGCCCCTCATTTGTGAGAGCAAGGTCCAGCACAGCACAGCACCTCCCCTCAATGTCTCCTCTGCCACCTGGAGCAGGAAATTACTATAAATGCATTCCAGGAACTTCATGGATTGCCTATGCCCTGCTGTGTTGTCCTTCCAAGAGATACTTGTGTATCTCATGGGGACCAGGACTTGTGAATGTGAGGCTGCTCCTACCTGTCTACTGTTGAAATTTACTTCCCTGTCAATGAATGCTATGAAGAAAGAAATCATTCTCTCAAACATCACAGAGAAACTGGTTTCTCTTTCTTAAAAATCCATAGGTATAATGTCTCATAAGCAAAAATAATACCAGATTTCTTAAAAGGAAAAGGAATAGCACTTTTAAGCTTAATGTTCTAGAATTTCTTAGATATTACCATGTATTATTTTTGTATTATTCATGTACTTGTATTATTTTGTATTATACAGGTATTATTTTTACAAAGAAAGAAAGATTAAGAATAATTTCAAACAAGAGTTTGATAATCTATATTCTTACCTCAGGAAAATGTGGAAAACAAACTCCTTAATAAATATTTTTCTTCTTTGTTAAAGCAGCAAGGAAATCTCTGCAGTTTATGGTTTTTACATGCTGGTACAGAACATTCTATTCACCCACTCTTTAAAGCAAAATAAAGCTCTGTGTGCAATAGTGGAAAATAATTTTCCTGAAAAACATGGAGGCATTTCTTTGAAGTATAAAGGGGGAGCTGCAATGACCAGACAGAATCACATTTCCTTGATCAAATAGTTAACAACAGAGGAATCCAAAGGAGAGAGTATTCAAAAACAGTGGGAAGAAGATTAGTGGTGATTTGCAAGAGATTAACAGGACACATTTTTTTAGTAGTTAATTTTCTAGTCTGAAAAAAGGGAGCATGTTTGAATTTTCAGGTGTACATGTGCAGTTCTGTGGAAATGTATGTGTCACAGCTTGCTCAGGGAGTCTCTGGAGGAGGTATAGTCTCTTATTAGGATGTCCTTTATGAAACACTTAACATGGAAAACAAAGAAAAGCACAATTGAAGTGTTACAGTCAGTAACACGCCTCTTTAGAGTCCCAGTCATCAAAGCTGTACTGCTCATGCCTTTGTTATTTATTTATGCAGACAAAAATAGTAAATCTCATGATTCTGTGTAAATAAAATGGGTATGATTTAGTTCATTGCAGAATGTGGTGTGTGTCTAATGGGGCATATTATCAGTGTAATGTCTTCAATGTACCAGGAAACCAAAGGACATGAACAAAACTACAGACATCACCAATCCCACACAGGTGTATTTATATCTCTCAGCAGGTGTAAGTTACAAAAAGATCCATTCATGGAATTACTTGGCATGTAGAAAATTATGCTGCCAGGCTATGCCAACATTTCTACAGTATCTAACACTGTCTAATACTAACACTTCCATTACAAAATATTGTCTTTCTGTTCCCTTCTCTTGTAATCATATTTTATTTCAACCAAGAATCCAAAAACTATGGGCTATATATAGGCTCTGGCTTCATGTATGAATCAAGTTTATGAGATCTCCGCTGGATTTGAAGAAATTTAATAATTTTCTTTAGCAATAGACCTTTCTATGGTTGATTGCAGACTTTTTAGAACTTGTGAAGGTACAAAATGTGGATGGATGGCTCCTTAGGCTCCCCAGCCTGCCTGGGGCTACCTGGAGAGATCAGAGCCAGGACACTGTGCAAAGGTCTGATGTAGTCACAGGAAGGATTTCCCCTATTTAAAGTCTCTTTGCAGTAATGCATTTTTTTATGGCTCTGTTCCTTTAAACCAAACACAAATACAGGTTGGGTGGCCTGGAAAAAGAGATGGATTTTGGAGGAAATGTTACATGGAGTAAGAGGTTAAGCTTTAGCTACATGTCCATATACTTTCACAGCAGTGCCCTGTATCTCCCACAGTCATGGGGGATGCACAGTCAGCTGCCTGTCTGGACTGTCTTGCTCAGCTCTGATATGTACAGGCATTAGAGCATGGTCTTGAGAGCATTTCTGTGTTTTAAATAACATTGACCACCTGGACCACTGTGTTTATCTGAAAAACACGATATTAAATGGAGCTATTCTAGAATCTCATCAGTATTTTATATAGATTGTGGTGCACAGCATTTGCCTTCCTCTATTAATGTATCCTTTTTATGATGTTGACCTTCTTTCTTTAGATTTTTCTATTGCCTTATTAGGCAACTTCCTAGGCCATGGTAAAAATTAGTTTATAGGGTTAGGGACTGTCTGCGTGCTCCGTATTTGAAATTTATCTTCTAGCATAGCACACATAATTTGTAATCTGAAATAGATCGACACTATTTTAATGAGTACACTTTGGATATGTGGATGCTTATTTTGGTGTTTCTCAGCTTTAGAGTAGGGTGACATAAAGTCACTGTGCAAGCAAGGAGAACAACACCTTGTTAAGGAACTTCTCTAAAAGTGCTCAGACATAACAGCTTAGGTTAGAGCTGTGCCAAATCCATGCTTTGTACTCAGTTCCATGACAAGTTGTTTTTCCAAGCTGGAGGTCAAAAGGCAGCAGTGAGCCCAAAGGTTTGCCCTGCAGAAAGTGGGGCAGGAGGAAGTCACCAGTGGCTGCACATTGCCACAGGCTGGTGCAAAGCCAGAGTGTGTAGCCCTCATGACCTGACCTGTGCTCTTGAAGCAGGGAAAGGAAAAGTTGCTCCTACTAAAGGGCTTCAGGAGGATAACAAACACAGGCAGGACTGTATGGATATATGTGTTCTCTGTAGTAAATTGGTTTCTAACCAACCAAACCATAAACAGACATTTGAATAATTCAGTGTCACAACAGACATGGATATGTGAAAGAGTAAGTGGACGTCACATGCGAAACACAGTGGAAAAACCATCCTTTTGTTTCAAAGAAGCTTGTGCTGGAGACAGCAAAAGGATCTAACCCCTACAGAGAGACTATGGTGTACAGAGTAATCTTAAAATCTGGCATTTTGGTTTGAAGTGTAGTCAAATAGTGTTGGAGAAATGTTGAGACTGTTTTGCCACAAATACAGGTTTAGATGCTATTTCCTCCTTAGGTGAGCTGTGGGTGTTGGGCATCTTTTGGCATTGGTCATTGGCTCTCTATTAGCCTTGCTAGGTTTTTACATCTATGACTAAAAGAAATTCTAGTCACATACACTGAAACTTCTGTTCTCATATGTTTTGCTTTTAATCCAAGATAGAAAATAAAATTAGTTGACGATAAAAATAGCTGAAAATAAAGTCAGCTGAAGGCATACACTTGCTAAAACCTAAGCATATTCTTGCAATTGTGTGAGATGGTAAAATCCAGTTGCTTTGATTTTCCAAATTTCCTGAGAAAAGTGCTCAAGTTCATGCTGAGAAGTTGGTGATAATTTCCATATACCATAAAGGACTAGAAACTGATGCTTTCATAACATTTTGCATAATTTTAAATTAGAGTTGTCCAACACAGAAAAATAATGGACAGCTGCCTTTTGAAAGCAAAATGTAACTAATTGGCTAAATATTATTTCTATCACCAAAATTCTAGCTTACAGTTTAGTGAGGTACTACATCCCTTAGTTGAAATCCTGTAAGAGTTAATTGGCTGAATCAGTACACAATGTCATTTGCAGCTGAAGACTACTGGGTGCTGGATTGCTCTTACCTTCTTTTCCTCTGGCTACCTGGGCTGATGAGGACTCTTCTTGGGGAAGCTCTGTTGTGAGAGTCAGAGGTAGGCCAAGGAGTTTCTCATTTGTGCTATGCTTTCACAGAAGTTTGGACATCTTTCACAACATAAGCCTGCAAATCTCACACATTTGGGAGAAAAATAGGTTTGTGATGGTTGGGACACAACCTTTCCCTGCTGCTGTCTGTGGTTTCTTCTTGTGTGATAGGGATGACCCTTGTCTTCTCTGAAGTACTACTGCTCCCTTTTTGTTGGCTGATGATGATAGTTGCCTTCTCCTAAAGGATATTTAAAAAAAAAACAAACAAAAAAACCTTTTCCAAGAAAATATCTGTCGGTACAAGCTCATTGATGAATAATTGTTAAATATTAACATAATAGAAAAGGAGTGAGAAAGAAAAAATCCCTGACTCAGTTTTATCCTGTGCCACACAGACTTTGTTTGATATTGCTCCCAGCACCCCTGTAAGGCTCAGAGAAAAACATTTGAGCTGTACCCACTGGTATAGATCCTTTGAGGCAAAAAGCCAGTGAAAAACTGCCATACTCAGAGTTAAAGTCCTAAAAATATTCATGGTACCCTGTCTCCTCATCAAAAACTACAGGAACCCCTTAGGAAATGACAACATGCAGTAGCACTTAGAGATGATGGGGATGATACAGATGTGTGTGTATGTATAGTCTTTAAAAATCTGGTGATTATATAAATATAGAGACTTAGAGGCATAGAGATATATAGTTATAGAAATATAGAGATGTAGAGAGATCAGCTGATGCCATTAAATCTATAAAAATGGAAAAAAAGAGCACTTGGCTGAAGCTGAGTCCAGACAAGTTTCAGGTGATGCTGGTCAGGAGACGTCTTTGTAGATAAAAGGTCTTTTCCAAGGTTCTGCCAAGGACATCAAGCCCTCATTTGGACAACAGGTGCATTGCCATGGGTTTCTGTCTGGTTCTGCACAGTGAGTGAGTGATGAGGTTGAACAGCTTTGAAATAAAGTGCCTTCTTGAATCTCCTCTTTGCTGGTAATCTTGACAAGCATGTGGCCGTGGCATTTGTCTTTGCCATGCTGGCACAGAGTCATTTCCTGAAGCCAAAGCTGCCCCAGAGGCTGCCTCAAGCTGGGAGCCTGGCTGGCCTCTCTCCTGTGGCTGTTGTGGCTCCACAACCCGGCTCCAGTCTTGGCCAACGCCCAGGAGGATGCTTTGGCTTCAGTTTTCAAATCAGTAAATGAATGTATCAATCCCCAGCTACGCCAAAATTTGTGATGACAGCTCTGACCCTGGGGGATGGCAGGAGTGGAAAGACAAGAGAGGCACTATGGGAAGGGCCCCAGCCTTGAGGAAGAACCTTTGCTGCTGGAGCAGCGCCTCAGCACTGGGAGCTGAGCCTGATGTTAGGAAGCAGTTCTCCAAGGGAAAGCCTCTGCTCCAGCTGTGGTGCTAATTAACAAAAAGTCCCATTTAGTCCTCATATTCTTTTACTTCTCTCAAGATAAAACAGAACAAAATCACCAAAGTAGCTCCCTTGGGCAGAAATTTGACTTTATAACACACATGAGACTACCCAAAGTCCAAGAGGGAATTTGCTATTGATTTTGCATGTACAACTTTCATATTTTATAGCAGTAGTATAGACAGAAGAAAGCTCTAAGAGAGGAGAAATTCATGGCTGCCTTTAAAGGACAATAAAGTGAAAAGGACCAGTTTACAGAGAATTGAATAAATGTAAGCTAAATAGGACCAGCTTTCCTTGGATCTGTGAGAAACATAGTTCATTTTCAATAGGCACAATCTTGAGTGTTAACAGCATCATCTTGGAGGACAACCCTCCATATTACACACACAGATCCACTCCACACTCCTTCTATGTATATTAGGGATGTTATAGGGGGTAATAGAGAACACCAGATCATGCTATCTGCAGCATTTCATGAAATTCATTCAGTAAATGTGTTGAGAAACCCACACTCCTCTCTAGGAAATTTTTAGGCTATCAAATTACTGGGCTGGAAATGGGAGACAATCCTAAAGGAGCAACTCAGAGTGGTGGCCAGTGTGTCTGCTGTCTCCACCACTGACACAGCACTGACATCTGGAACCATACAGAGCTAACACTGAGATAAATATTCAGTGTTTCCCTTCACTCCACGTTTCTTGTTCTGCATTTAAAAGGCTGTTTCCTAGCTGACCCATCTGGCATTCCTGCTAAATCAGACAGCTGTCCTTGGAAGGACAAGAGAAAGAAAAACACACAGAAAGGTGAGGCTGAAGCTGTGATACAGGACTTAGTGTACCAAGCATTGCCAAAATAAATCCTGCATTCAGTAAAAGCCTTATCCCATAGTACTGTCAGTCACAGACTTCGAGATCTGATTTCTCTGCATCAGGACAGGTATTTTAGCATTTTCCTTCAAAACTAGATTCTCAACCTCAAATTAATTTAGAGTAGAATCACCCCACTGTAGGTGAATTGAGATGCCTGGAGAATTCAGGTAGTATAGACACAATAGATAAAATAAAAAGGCTTCTTCACCAAATTCTTCCCTACACACATGGCGAGTCAGAGCCCCAGCAACCTTCACTTGATGGCAAACCCCAGGGAACCAGAAACAGCCAATAGAAGAGCAGTGTTAAGTCTGACATGCCACTAAGGACTGAAATTAGTGGTAGATTCAGGCCAAATTCAGGGCAACCCAGACTTTCCAGTGCTTTTGCAGGGATTTCCCAGCAGCTCCTGGGTTTGTCTCTATCACAGGCCACTTTGGGCTATTTTTACACTGAGCAGGGGAGGAACAGGGACCTCTGAGCTGCCAGCAAGGTGGCCATGGCTCAGGTGCTGGTGCTGTCATGGGCATAAGAGCATAAGGCTATCTGGAAATGCCAAATACATGAGGTAAGTAAACTTCTTCAGCTCAATATCCACCTGCCAGAACCACAACTACCTCATCTTGGTGGTCCATAGAGCTGGGAAAGTCCACAGAGCTGGGAAAAATTCCAACTCTCTTGCTCCCATTAATACCACAATCCCATATTTTCAACCATTTGGATTCATTTGCTTTCATGCCAATAGACTTTTTTTTCCATTAGTTTTGACAGGGAATAACAAAGTCCTGCCTGTACAGAGGGCTGCATCCATCTAATGCTGCGAATTTGGGGATTAAAGCACTCCCAATTCAGACATGACAAAAAGTAAGCTAAAGATAGTGACTACAGCAAGGTGTTACATCTGGCAAAATGTCCCTTCAGTTCCTGTGGTACTCCCACGTGTGAGACCAACCCTGTCCATATCCTTTAGTGTGGCACTGTGCTCCACTCAGCTCTGCTGGGGAGCAGATGAGTGAGTCAGGAGCCACTGAGCTGTCCTGCCATGCACCACCAGGACGATTGTCTCTACTCATCTCAAGCTGCTGACAGAGTTGGCAGCCCTTACTAAACCCCCTAGAAGAACACTTGATGTTGATGTGACAGAGAAATGTGGATACTTATGTCTCTCCTAATGGTGTTCTTAGAGAAAGTACAACTCTTCCTGTGAGGCAGGAGTCATCAAAAACATTTGAAATCTACATATTTTTGAAAGAGTACACAGAATCCCACATATCAAATGGAGGGGTCTGAAAAAGTGTATTTTTCTTTGAGTCATTCATAATGAGCAATAGCATTGTCTGTATTGTTATGTCTTCTTAGTAAATAAATGCTGGTTTCAGTTGCTTGCTAGATTTAACTCATCCTACCTGTCATATTGCTACAGCTTTTTGGTGGTTGTTAGCACTGTGGTAGTACCTGCAACATCACCTGATTTGTATATCAAAGGTTAATGTTCCCATTGCAGTTCAATTTGCATTGCAGAGGTTTATTCAAGGAAGATGATTTCCATGTTTTGATACAGGAAATTAATGGTAAAAATGATAAAAAATTGTCCAATTATGGTTCTGAATATTAATAATGAAAAGTGAAAGATGCATAAGAAGGAACATTGTGGTAATTTCAATGAGCAGAGTGCTACTTCTCAAAGTGTAGTTCTCACATAACAGCAAAAGGATTTGTGTGGGTGTATTCTAGCTCTATAGTGTGCCCAAGGTACAGCAATAATTTTATTATCCAACTATCCTAGATGGACTAGAACGGCTTTTTAAAACATACTTCAAATAGGGAGAGTTTCATTAACCCTTCAGAAGATATGAAATGTAGATTCATAAAAGCCTGTTTAAAACATAAGGAATAAGTATCACTCTCTGGAAGCTTGTTTTATGTTCCTGAATTAAATACTCACACAGCCAATGGTTCAGTTATTTACACATTGTGTCACAATATAATTTTCTCATTTTCATGAAAGAAGAAACAACATAATTGTTTCCTTTATCTTTTCTCAGGCAATACTGAACATTGTCACAGGAAGGATGAGTTACATCATTAGGCTTTCTGTGATAATTAATTCACTGAGTTTCAGTGTTGCTCTACACAGTAAAGACAGACATGGTTGCACCAAATAGGCAAAATTAAAATATTAAGTGAATTCTACATTCTTCTTTGGTGTGAATATAAATGTATTGAGTGTGTGTTAGATTTGACAGCTCAGCTCATTGCTGCCTCCTTGTATCTGGGATTTTGCATCTATTATATAACAGACCAAAGGTATCCCCTCTCTTGCACACAGAACCATGGTAAGCATCACATAAATTCCTGCATTTCACAATGGTGACATAACTTGTCCTTATACTCCCCATATGGATGTCAGAAAACCCCATGCACGTAAATGACTACCATGTTTCCATAGAAACTAATGTACTTCAGGCAGAAAAATGAAATGAGATTTATAAAATTCATTTTAAAAAGCGCAAAAGTTAAAAAAAAAAAGACCGTCAGATTTTATGTTTCTGTCAAAATGCTCAGAAGGTGTTCAATTCAGTCCTTTATAAATTATCTTTTAGAAGTCATAATTAGTTGATGGTAATGACCCTGTCCTGGACAACTAGACTGTCAGCTTAAATATTTTGCTTTGTTATCTCTGCCTCCAGTAATGTAATCCTGACAGTGTTCTGCTTCCTGGCATCTTTGCAGATGAGCACAGTGCAGAGATGCCTGTGAGATTCCTGTGTGCCCCACACGTGTCTTCTTCCAGAGGACTAAACTTCACTCTTCAGCTTATGGGTGAGTGGTTGCTAAACAGAAAAGCAGAATCAGCTGAGGAGAAGGCACTGCTACAGCCTTTCCTTCATTAATTTTATGGGGGAAATCTGAGAGGCAGAGCAGGCACCACCTCTCTACTCTCCCAGAGCAAATTCAGTGCCTGGAGCTCCAACAACTGAACTGAACTGGGACATTTTCTAACTGAGCTCTGATGACCCTGGAAGTGGGATGGCAGCAACCCTGCAGCCACATGGCTTCTGGCACTGACAGTATATCCCTTCTATTCCCATGTTCACCAACCACTGTTTCAGCATGGGCTCACCCTGGGTCAGAAATATTCCACTGTGACAGAAGAGCAGCTCCCCCCCCTTTCAGCACCAGGCTGCAGCTCCTTGGTAGCTACAGGTCGGCTGTCTCAGCTCCCAGTTGAGCTGAATCAGCACTCCTGGTGGGGCTGGTGCTGCCTCCTCTGAATTTGTAAGACCTGCAAAAGTGGATAGGCAAGTCTGAATGGGTTAATTTGTCAGAACAGAAGAAGTAGTGCATGGCATTTTGTGCTCATTTTCTTTGAGGGACACAGAACGGTTTTGCTTCACCTGGCATGTCATAAAAACAGGTTTCCCAGCTCTGCTTCGAGTCCAATACAGACATAAGACAGATGTTGCTATACATTTTTCAGTAATTTTCCTATCCAATTCTCTTGGTGTTCCCTCTATGACTCCTGCATAATTCAGGTTGCTTACAGTGGTTTGATGTTCTCTTTGAATTTCTTCTTGTTTGTTTGGCCTTGCCTTTGCCAGTGACTAACATCACAATACTTTACCACCAGCCTGGGGACTGCTACACCCACACATCAGCAGCACATTCCCAGGGCTTCTCTGCAGTCCCAGCCCTGACAAAGAAGCCGAGGAAGCCCTAAATCCTCTGGGCCTTCAGTGAGGCATGCTGGAATCTCCAAAGAGCCACGTTCCTAACAAAACCTAAAGGAAGGTCTCACTGTACTGTTATCAGTAAGGCTGGTTTTTTCCAGGCTGTGACCCACTGAGGGATTTGCAGCATTTAATAAGTGATACCACTGCTTGGAAGTGTGTGTCTGAGCTGGTTTTGGAAGGAAAAGTAACTAATTGCATAGTTGTGAGGTGATGAAGTGTCTAAGAGGCTGGGCTGGTGGACAATAGAAACTTCCATAAATTAGTCATCTCTTTAAACTCTCTCAGGTTCGCCACAAGCAAAAACAGCTTTACCTGTCAGCTGAAGAGTGCAGCTCACTTTCTAACACAATAATGCCATGAGATTTTAGACTTTAAATTTTTCAAATCCTGTACTGCATTAGTGCATAACTCTAAATGCCATATAAAGTGTTAGTTAACTCTCTTCACATTTTGGTCAGACAAAAGAATCCCTCTAGGCCTGAGATCCAAGGACACCCTAAAGCCTCAGGCCCCAGAAAGTATAAGCAGAAGTGAACTGGGGAGGGAGCAAACTGAGGGTATACGACTTCATGACCTGAAGGTGTAACTGGAGGATTTACCCCCGATATGTAAATGAACCGAACTTTTATCTGTCTGAAAAACTCATGACCATTGTCCAACTTGGGTGTAGTCACTCTCAGAGGCTTGGACTGCCTAAGATGTATCTATTGAAGGCTTTTCATAAATATTTACTCTTATTCATTTAATCTTATCCAGCCTTTGTTCTAGGTAGCCACTCCAAGGCATCAACAGCACAACTACAAAAATCACAGCTGTCACTGTCTCTTGGTGGGCTCAGAAGTGAGAGGCTTGACAGGGAGAATTATTGCCTGGTTTTGTCAGTGGTCATTCCAGGAGTGAAACACACATGAATTCATAGCAAAATGTCAACAGCCCGTTACATGGGAGCTGGATCCATCCATAAAGGATGTAGGCACTGAAGCACGTAATCTTAGAAGCTCTGGTGTCTCCAGTGTCTTCTGAACCCAGTTTTAGGTGCCAAGACTCCCAGCACCTCAGTAGCAAATCCTCTGGATGCACCTACCCTGGTCTGCTCCATGAAGGCAGCAGAGGTGCCACAGAGGGACTCCTGCTTTCAGGTTAAGGGCAGTATTGCAGCACCAGCCCTGATGAATTTTATCCCTTCCATGAAGCCAATCTAAGGCAACAATAAAAATTCAAAGCTTTCACCCTGTAAGTCAATCTGCACAATGAGAAAAATAACTTGTTGTCTTCACGTGCTTAATCTCTAAACATGCTAGAAGGAATTCAAATAAAAGTTCCTGTCTCCTTCATTAGCTGCTTTTGACAGGTGTCTTCTTGTAGATATACAAAAAGGCTCCACAGTATACTGGGCATTGATTCATAGAATCATAAAATTGTTGAGTTTGGAAGGGACTTTAAAGATCATCTACTTGGATGTTGGAACTATGTGATCTCTAAGACCCCTTTCAACTGATACCATTCTGTGATTCTATGTTTCTGTAACCTAGACTAAAAACTATCCTAACATTCACTGTTGCAAAATCCCCATATGCAATTAAACATACACATATTTTAAAAAAAAATAATCCCAGAGAAGAAGTGGCAAGATTAACAGCTAGAACAGAACAGAGGTCTTTCAGGGAGAGCATCTGTGTTCAATGAATCTCAGATCTGACAGAAGAGCTGACAAGATAAAATGTTTGCCCTGTATTTAATTAGATTTCACAGCTCCTAATAAACACATGAAAACATACAAAGGTGTGTTTCAGGAGCAAAACTTACATTTTTATTACAATGTACCATTACTGCAGCAGGAGAGCTGCTTGTGTTATCCTTAAATAGCATCCAACTCGAAAATAGGCAGACTGGGCACTACTTGTGGGCAAACAGACTATTTCTACCATTTTACTTCCAGTGCAGTTATAAGCCTTCAACAACATTCTGTTGAACTGCAGAGGTTGCAGAGCTGAGCCTTTGAAGATGAGAAATTTCAGGCATTCTGCTGGTTTAGAGAAAGATGTTGATGGCCCAGTTCACGCTGAGTAGCAGCACAAAGCTGCCCGTGGTCCCAGTAAGGATCAAATGCCAGCTTGGGTGGCGAGGTGTCTCATCCCAGCCTCATCTCGTGACAAGACACAGCGTTGCCTGCAGAGGGTAATGAACCTGCTTTCATAAACAACAGTACCTGTCTGCTGGTGGTTCATACTGTAAAACATGCCTTGCTGTTGCTGAGGTCTCAATCCCAGCTCCCTGCTTGGGTGCACTCATATTATAATTATGTCTCTCCACTGCATTCAACGAACTTGTTAACAGCTGTCTACACCCTTCAGCTGGGATGGACTCCTGTTATGTGATTTCCCTGCAAGCATCCCTTCTTCTCTGCTCACTTGGCTGCTTTACTCATGTCCATCTGCTAACACGGCAGGACGCTGCTTCCAAATCCTTGCTCCAGCAGAGGTCCTGGGAGAAGTATGGGTTATGCAAGTAGCCTGTTTAACACTGTCTCACAAGTGAAAAGGTCTTCCCCTGTGTCATCTCCTAGGATTTTGCAATCTGTCTCTCTTTATGCCTTGCTCATACTGCAAAAGTATTGTGCTGTTCCTACAACAGCCAGCGTTGTCTGGGCCAGATAGGCTTTGTTGCTCAGCTGGAAAAGATCTGAGGTGATTCAGGTCTAAAAAGGCTGGAGATTCCACATCAGGGGAGTAAGGATGTAGAAGTGCAAGTGTTTCCTCTATCCAACATGTATGAAGCCCTTGCTTCCAGATTCCTGTGCCTGCTGAAAAGCCAGAAGAGTGGCTCTGAAGTGGTTCCTGTTTTGCAAACTTATGTCTGAGTCAGTACACCATTAATTTGTCTTGATTTCCAAGGCAGCAAGGTGAAAGTGAATTGCATTTGGCAGTTTTTTCCAGGAAATTGACTTTTCCTGAGTAAAGAGTAGGCAGTTCATAACCAGAATAATATACTCATTAGCAGAAAAGAAGGTAAAAATAAATGAGGTCAAAAGATCTTCTGGTGACTAATATCTTGTTACTCACTGGACCATAAAAATCACTTGAGCTGGACAAGAACTTGCATTCCTTCTATGTAAATATCATGCTGGAGAGGGCTGGTAATACTTTTTGACCAAAGTAAACAGCAGAATCAGAAGTGCCTGTTTACTCTAAGAAAACAAACATCTTCAGTTGTACAACCTGCCTTGCAACTATCAATATGGTACGGTGCTTGCTGTCATGAAAGTAAAGAAAAACATTCACATGTGTGAAGCTTCATTAAAGTGGCTCTTCAAAGTACAAAGCATAGGCCACAAGAGAAATGTTTGTGCACAGAAAGGTCATAATACACTAGTACATTCAGTCAAATGTACAAGATCTAGAAAATACACACCTTTTTGTTCACCAAAAAGGGAATATTTCAATAGAAGAAAAGCTACAACTCAGTTGCCAAAATTTAATCAGTCCATGCTAAAACTCATTGACATATCTTGCAAAAAATGGGACTGTTTGCTACATGAACAACTAACTGGGGTGTTTGAAGATGTTAGAACGAAGCAAGAATAAAAAAAAAAATCCCCATAGGAAAGAAACTGGAGTCTTGCAGTTTGTGTTTCATTAGTAGAGCTCACATGCATGGCTGCATAGAAATTCCCTCTCATTTCTCATTCCAGAATATGAAGAACTATTTGAAATCCCTCCCTAGCTGGGAAGCACATTCCTGTGCCATGCAGGAGGGGTATGTTAAGAGCCCCTGAAGTTGATCAATATGATACAGAGTGGCACAGAGCAACCAGCTCAGTGGTTAAGATTTATTCCTGGTGAGTAGAGCTAGGCTGATGCTGCTCTGCTGCTTTTAGAGCTCGTTCAGTTGGTATTAGCAGGCTTTAGCTTTGTTGTTTATGTTATCTACTACACAGCACAGCTATGCCTTGAGAGAGAGCACACCTGGGGAACTGCATTCATCTCTGGAGCCCTCAGCACAGGAAAGACAGGGACCTGCTGGAGCAGGTCCAGAGGAGGGCCACAAAGGTGCTCAGAGGGCTGAAGCACCTCTCTCCTGAACACAGGGAGTTGAGAGAGTTGTAGTTGTTCAGCCTGGAAAAGAGAAGGCCCTGGGGAGACTTTCTAGCAGCCTCCCAGTACCTGGAGGGGCTTATTAGAAAGATGGGGATAGAGGTTTTAGCCAGGCTTGTGATAGGAAAAGAGGTGTGTGGCTTTAAACTAAAAGAGGACAAATTCAAACTAGATATTAGGAAGAAATTTTTACTATAAGGATGATCAGGTAGTGGAACACATTGTACAGAGAGCATGTGGTACCCTATCACTGAAGGTGTTCAAAATCATGTTGGATGAGGCTTTGGGCAACCTGATCTAATTTAAGATGTTCCTGCTCATTGCAGGGGGCTTGAGCTAGATGATCTTTAAGGTCCCTTCCAACCCAAACTATTCTATGATTCTGTGAATTAAATCAATCCCAATGAAAAACCCCAAACACTGCTACCTCTATTAGGACACTTTTTCACCACTGCTGAGGCTCAGAGTGGCCATATTCAGGAAAATATGTTGAAAAGAAAGCAGAGTTACTGCCCTGCCTAAGAAAAGGAGAAAACACAGTGAAAAGGAGCTGAAAAGGGAAAATAGGGTCATAAATGAGGGTTAGTGGGAAGAGGGGAACATGTCAATGTAAATGTTCCTAGGAATGCCTGGAATCTTGATTGCTGGTGAATAAATCTCTACAGAGCTGACAGCTGCAGAGAAGCTTGGAGAGTTGGTCTAAGATCTGAGATGAGACATATAAAAGGAGAGTTGCTCAAATTGTCATCTCTATGCTGCTGTCTTATCACCAGTTCTGACACAAATATCATCGAGGAAAGATTTATAGTGTGCACTCACTTCAGTCATTTTTATAATTGGATACTAAATATACATAGAGCTCATCCTTCAGATATTTGAAGTCCTTCCAAATCAGGTAGTAGCTCTTTTAGAACTAGAGGTTTCAGCAGCCTTCCCAAACATGCATCCCTCCCCGCTCAATGGTGAACTTCAAATACTTTAGCCTTGGTCCACAGTTGAACTGGTCCTGGGAAAACTGCAGGTGTTCACTTAATTTCCTTGGGGTAGTTTATTAGATTCTTTACATTCAGGCTTAAGATGAAGATCAAAGCTATATCCACATCATGAAACTTACTAGCATCCCTTACAGACAGAAGATTGGTTTGGTCACAACCTGCCTGGCCCAGATTGCAATCAGCCATGAAATCAGCTGCCCTCACTGTCCAGATCAGCATCCTATTGGACTGGGTGCTGAGCATTCTGTCCCTCAGGAATCCAAATGCCTGTCCCCAGGAAGAAAGAGCCCATCCACCTCAGGGGGTGCTGCCCTGCATGAGGAGAAATAATGTCATGGCAAACTGTGAAATGCACAGACTGAAGCAAACCTTGTGATTAATAGAAGAAGATAGCAAAAGGGAAGGAGAAAAGATAAATAACAAGGCCTTGTTAACAAGGCTAATAAATGAGATCACACTGTGTTGGCTTGGAGGAGATGCAAGGGGAATGGCACAGAGAGCCAGTACAGATGAGACAGTGGGTCTGAGTGGAAATAAAGAGCTACGCCACTGGTGAGCATCTGAAAAGGTCAGCAGAAAGGCTTGGCCTCACTGTGCCTTTGAGAGAACTTGAGTTTAAAAGCACAGTCCAAAAAAGGTGCCATACTCTGGAGCCAACCTTTCATGGCATCCTTTCCTGGGTCCTCCCCCTTGCAATAAACTGCAGAGGGCTTTTTACTAACTCAGCTTTGTTTGATCAGCAAAGGAGAGCTGGATCTCAGCAGTGCCTTTTGTCCTGTGGTGCTTGTGTAGCTACACCTGCTCCAAGGGGAGCCTTTTAGAAATTCAGCAGATAACGAATGGCCCTGTGTAATGACCTGATCTGCACTAAGACAAGCAAGGATTCTAGGCTGAGGGGTTGCTATTGCAAGCAGATGTCTTACCTAAGTCAAAGCTCCTTGAATCAGACGGTCATATTGTCTCCATGGGAAAATCATGATTGCTTTGACAAAATGTGGATTAAGAGAGGAGATGGGAAATAATCACCCTTCTCTCATTATCTGTGATATTTCTTTCATCTTTTTCCACATTAGCTTACTGAATCATTTCAAATGTGCCCTTGTTTCTTTGCCCCTGGCCCTTCATTTTCTGTCTCCAAATCATCTTTCAGGCATTTAAAAGCTTTCCCTCCTCCTCTCTTATTTTATCATCAATTAGATTTTTTCTCTGAGAAATCCAAGTCCTAGAGTCGCAGCAGGAGTCCTCTGGCACAGCTTTACTGGTGGGAATGCAGCTCTGCCGATTTGCCAGTTTCTTCCAGACAAGGAACTGGCTCAAAGATTTTAGAAGGGCTTGCCTTGCTAATGCTGCCTCTTTACAGGGCTCTTGCAGTGCAAACTGATATTTTCAGATTCTGGTTCATACAGGAGGCACTGACAGCCCAAAGAGGCAAGGCAAGGGGGTGACAAACTGTAGGTGTCTGCATGCAGGCTTCTGGTCAAGTAGAATCAGGAAAGAGAACTTCCTAAATCTCACCCCTACTGATTTTTAATCTGCCTCAAAATGCCCTCTGGTGCCTGTGAGGGGTCTGTTTTCTGCCTTCAGCTGCAAGCTGGAGTTCAATCCCACTGCACCCATCTCACTGCTGTGCAGTGGGTGAAGACTCTTGACCCACATAATAATCATCTGAATCAATGCATGAAGTTGTTGTCAGAGACTAGTTATCTACAAGGAGCAATGCAAATTTATGGAATAAATTCTGCCTATTTTTCTGTTTGCTCTTTGTCCTCCACTATCCCCTCTAGAAGATGGGAGTTTTCTCAAATGTGTTAATTTTGGAGACTTCTTTCCTTGGAGATCAGCTAAAGAAATATCTTTGGGAGTATGTACAATTTGTTATTCACAAGTCACGCTCTGCTGCTTAGTCATATCCCTGCTGCTCTGCTCCCGGATGGAAGGGTTATGTAACATCTGTGTTCCACATAAGGGCAGTAGAGGGACAGGCTTCACATGTACATGTACTTCTATGCATATATACGTATATATCTCTCTGTGTGTTATCAAATACTTATAGACAGTATAAGTAACCAGTCTAAATCACATCATTTCTGCTTCCAGCAGTACTTCTCTCAGAACTGTAGGGAAACTGTCGCAGACCGAAAGGTCTGGAAAGGTGAGCCTGCACAAGGTGCTCCAAACCACTCTGGAATTACTTTTATTCTGTTGGCAGAGTAAGGAAGCAAAATTTATCTGTTGAGTCCAGTGTTGAGAATCAGTATGTGGTACAAGAAACAACAAACTCCTGCCTTGCAAGAGCTTTGTGGCCTCCTGTTAAACCCTCAGGTCCAGCCAGGGCAACCCAAAGGCTTCTGCCACCCATACCAGCAGACTAGAGCCAAATGAGACTCAAAGTCTATCTGTAATTTTAAGGGAGCCATGACAGCTACCTGGACAGAACAAATAGAGAGCCAGAAAATACACAGCACCTGGCTACAGCTCACAGGCCAAATTGCAGCATTGCTTTCCTTTTCAAAATAAAAGAATCATTATAGCCCACATGTCCTTATATGTCAGCCATCTCTAGGCTCTGCTGCTTATCCAGGCCACACTGCTTACCCAGATAATTAAGTCAGAGCATGGTTGATTAAGAAGGCAGAATTCCTTCACTTTTATGTGGCTGAGTGCAAACACCCAGGTGGGAACACCAGAATTTCCCCTGCACAAGGTGAAAAATAAAGACACATGAAACAAGAAACTAATAGAAATAAATAAGCTGGAAAATAAGGCTGCTGTCTTGTAAATCAGAGCCAATGGCTTTTACCACACCTGCTTATATACATGCAGCAACACAGTGCCCCCTACACCTCAGCACACATTTATTTCAGAATTAGCTGTGCACAAGTGACACCGAAGCAACACCATCAGTTTCCAGAACACCTGGTTTCCCCCTAGAGGTTTCAGATCCAAAAGCTGAGATCTGACAGGTTTTTCATGGTGTGATTGCAGACATGTAAATTGGAGGCAGTCAATTTCATTTTGCTCACAAGCTTTAAGAAATGTAAATCTGGGTCTCTGAAATATTCTAATTACTTCTCCCTTGATGGATCTTTGTGGCTTGAATAACACTAAAATTGCATGACATTCCACCCCCAGAAAATACATAATTCATATCTACAACCCAGCATCTGTATAAGCTCTGTTCAACTTCAGGGAGAGCATTAATTTCAGAATGAGGGAATCCCTTGTTTCTTTATAGGGGTAAAAATGTAAATTTCCCAAAATGTAAATTTATATCAACTGCAATTTCCATGTTATTCATCCACAAGGAGGCAAAGACTGTGCTGGTGGTGTGTGCTGCACCAAGCTGGTGCTTCATGCACGGAAATTTGTTCTGCTTGATCAATATCCCGTTGTCACCTCCGACTGATTGCGTCACCTTCGCTGTCACCAAATCCAACACGGTAGCACAGGGACAGGTGACTGCAGCAGGGGGGAGCTCATCAGGCATCTGCTGGGGGGGTGACTTGGGCACCAGTGGGAGTGGAGAGCAGAGATGGCATTTTACAGGGGTGAAGAGTAAGTAAAGAGACATTCCCCTTGGCACATTTTGATCGGTACAAATGAAAAGATCTCTCTCAGTTTCTTTGGTTTCATAACAATCAGCTCCCGGGTTAGAAGCAGAGATGATTCTGGGGCCTGCAACACAGACTGCATCCTCTGGCAGACAAAAATCTGGAGTTTTCCGTAAATGCACAAAAGGAAGCGGGGAATTAGGCAGAATGCTCTAATAATGGGTGTGAGGCGTGCATGAGATGCAGACGTGATAAAAGTATATTTGTTCATATCACTTCCGTGCAGCACCCTCACTTCAACTTTGTATTTATTGTATTTCTTTGAAATGTAGCTGGTTTGTAAGTAAAATTAAGAGCGGGTGCCCTGCACTTTGCAAACATGGGGACGCTGCCATGGCAACAGCAGGGGAACGCAGGGAAGCAGCTCTCTCTGATTAATGTAATTACATAGCAAGCATGTATAATGCCTTTAAATACAGTTTACTTTTGCATGAAGGAGGCATACAATGGATATTATACATTCCGTGTGTGTATTCCAGAAATGCTCTTTGCATGTGTTGCAAGTTCACTTTTATCAGAAGGTGCACGTCAGGAGGGAGGCACCTCTTCCTGGCAATTAGGTTGTGAGAGAGGGATCAGGGGTTTTGACTTCTCCCGGGCTCAAAGTGAGGTTTTTCTCTGCTTGGTTTATTTCTGTTACATTTCAGGGTTGTGTTTCAAAGCCAGGTCTTGTAAATATAGTTGATTTGACAGCTTTAGGGTTAGAAGATTCAAGTTCTTACACATGTGTCCAACTTTATTGAAGTTTGAAGCCCTTCTCAGGTTAAAAGAGAGTTTTCAGGTAAGTAAAATTCCCCTGTTGGGTCAAGCCTCAGGAAAATTGGTGTGCACAGGCAGCTCCACTGGGTTACTAATTGCCACAAGCATTAATCCCGGCCCTGCATTCCTCAAACATTAACCCTCCATGCCTTCTTCTTTCCAGGGAAGCATTTTCCACATGGAGGGAAGAAAGGGCTGAAACCCGAGCTCCCAGGGATGTAACTCAGTAGGGCAGGTGGTGACCAGCCACCCCTGTCCCTGTATTTAATTGCATGGTTCAGTACCATTTCAGAACCATTTCAGACAGCTCAGTCAGAAGCCTTCAATTAGGGAATGGAAAGGGAGTTTCCTGGCAAGGGACAGCAAAATTTTTTCCTTCCAGGGCATTCCCTGGAAGAGAAAATATATGTGACAAGGTGGGGATTATAGGAAGCTAAGTGATATATTGCTAACACCAGAGGAAAATTGGAAGGAATCTTTAGGGCCAAGGATCCTTTCACGAGGCCAAGAGGCAGGAAAGCTTGGCACAGCTCTTGCCAGTTCTCAGTCTGTCTCACAAGAGATATGAGCCCCCTTTTGGAGCCCAAGATTGTCAGGGTAAAGCCACTGGCACTGTGAAACTCTGCATGTGTATTATAGTGGGAGTATTTTGGAAAATGAACAGCAGCTTACAAATCATAGGTAATATTTTCAGGGATAAAAAGAGAGAAACCCTCTAGAAATGGAAATCTTGGGATCCACAGAACAGTCTTCTGTGGAATGAGAAAATTGCATCAGGTTGAGGTGCAGTAGCCCAGGAAGGTGTTCCCCCGTGGGCTGTGTGATGTATTACAAAAGACCTGTGCATTTGCAATAGCAGTTTTCTCTGGTAGCACCAAGACATTGAAAATCACTCTTTTTTGTAACCACATCTTTTTGTTTTAAATATTGTCATTTAAAAGCCTGTCAATACTCACTATTTTTTGCTACCTTCTTAGACTATCTTTCTAACTAAAGAGGCAGATCCTTTGCAGGCATGATTTGAAAGAAATCAGTGTATTTATGTATTTTTGGTAACTTCTACCAGCTGAAGACTTGAGGTCCAAAGGGGACATGCTCTCAGCTAATCATTTTTATCATCCCCCTCACATTTTCCTGTCTTAGAGGTCTTAGCAAAGAAATTCATATGTCCTGTTCTCCATTTAAATTGTGATGAAATTCTCTTGCACAATTCTTTTCTTACTTTGTCTCACACTGGAGAGAGAAAGAATAAAAGCAAATTTTAAAAAAAAGTTCATTTAGAGTCCAGTTATTTCAATGAGACAAGAATTAGAAAATTAAATATTAAAAATGGTTCTGAAGCTTTAGTTTTTTAATTTTAAAACAAATGTAAAAATTTTAACTAAAACTTATTTGCATAACAGGCTTGCCTCTTACTAATGCTGCCATTTACCTGCACTTTTCCCATTTGTTCACTATAAACACTCTTAAATTGACAGTTCAGTGCAGCCTCCCATTCAGAACTCTTCTGCATGTACAAATCTGTTAGCAAAACCCAGGAAATAATCAGGAATTTAATTTTCTGAAAGTTCATCAGTGTTCTTGATTGCTGAGTACTAGAGCATCTAATGTCTGGAAACAGAAGGACTTTCCTAAAACCTGGAGAGAAGACAGACTTGTGAGCTTGTATCCCTCACAATGACTCAGAGCCAGACTCCTGACTAAGAGAATTCCATTGTTCATTCCACAGAGTATTGCTAAATTACAAATTAGTAAAAGCACTATTCTGTACTCTCAGTCTGACATACGAGTATCCATTATTTATTGAATTCTCATTATTTCCTTTTTCTTTATAAACTGAAATGAAAGATTAAAGAATTCAGTGTGAGGGGAACTGAAACTATTGCTGCAATCAAATTTAGCCATAGGTTCATTTTTATGTATTTAACCCCCATTTTCCCCTTTTTATTCTCTCTCTTCTATTTTATATTATCATCTGTTCCATCTATGTCTCCAGCCCAAAACAGCACAAACACACCCTCTGAAGTAAAGAATATTTTTTGCTAACTTATTTTTCACTGGAACGTTTAGAGCAATGGAAGACTAAACTCTTACTGCAGTCTACAATTATTACAGTAATATAATTATGAAGAATACCTGAATCCCTTTTATCAAGAATTGCCATCACCTTCGTTCACTTGTAAATCAGATTTTAACTCTTAGAGGCAAGATTATGTCTTTTTCTCCCCTTCCCTTCCCTTCCCTTCCCTTCCCTTCCCTTCCCTTCCCTTCTTTCCAAATTTAACAAAGTGTCCATTTACAAGGTTTTTATTTCAGTTTTCTCATTTTTAGCACTTGCATGCACACAAACAATAACCCATTGGATGCCTCCCCCTTCTGCTCCTCCTGGTGAAGGAGTTCTCCAGTTATTAATCCAGGGCACCACAGGAACAATCAAAATTTTTACTTTGAGTCTCACAGTAGCCAGGTAGTGAAACAAGTGTGAGGCAAGTAAAAGACATTAGATTTTGAAAAAGATTTTTAAAGTGGTATTTTCTCACCTTTAAAGCCCCAAAAGAATGACTATGCAACTAATACCTACCATTTACCTGGCAATACAGAGCAGGTAATTGGCATCAGGGCCACATGACAGCATGTATTTTGCTTTGAAGGCTATACACACACTTAAAATTCAAAATTCTTCATGGTTCACTGTGGAAAGTATTTGAGCTGCAAACTTCAAGTCAATGAAAATTTTAAAAAACTTACAGTTTTTCTTCTTTGGATATCATCTTTAATCAGGTTTGTTTGCATATGGAGTTAAAAGTTGAGCTTAAAACTTCACAGTAAAATTATAAATTCTCTCTCCAAGGGCTGTTTTTATGATTCAGTCTGTAGCAGCTCTGAAAATAAGGAGTTCAACTTATGATAAACCTCTCAGAGCTTAAATTTAAAGACCCCACACAAAGAAACAAAACCAAAATAGACACCATGCTTTGATGACTGGCTCCCACACATTGGAGCTGCATAAAAAAAGCAGCTTTTGACTTGCAAACATGTTTTCTCTACCAGCCAAACAAAACCCCAGGGGTAGGTCATGTTTAAATTGGACTTCAGTGCCACAATGCCCTGCCCACACAATGAGCAGTCTCACTCCTGGGGACACCAGTGTGTGAGGGGCAGGATGGGCTGGAGAAAACACCTTTCAGCTGGGGATGTGTCCAGGATAAAATCAGCACACACACCCAAGCCCACAGGTATAAGGAGAGACTGAGAATTTTCACCATAGGATGAGATCATGCCCATGAAAATGAAATTCTTGGTCCTCTGATGGCCTTGGCTGAGAAGTAGCATCCTACAGATTGTTCATGTTTTCTGAGCACCAGCAAAATTCTGAGGCTGATGCATTGAAACTAAGAGCAATCTCACCACTGATTTCAGTGGGAAAGTTGAACTTCAGACTTTCATCCTCTCTCCTGACTACTTTTTTGAATATTTCCCCACACAAAATCTAAAATTTCAAGGATGTGTTGAACACATAAAATATCAGTATAATTCAATCTACTAGATCAGTGGATGTCATTACACAAATAGGATAAGAAACTTCAATTTATTTAACATATCAATAAAGATAAAATTACTTCACCTTCATTACTTTAGTGCAAAGGAACACCTGCTCTCATTCTGAGATTGCTTTGCTGGTCCTTGATCCTCACTTTTTAAAGTGTTCCTGTGCTAGAAATCACTTTGCCTGTGCTCTGTTGACACAGACTTACCAGACAAAAGCACAGTATTTCAAGTTACAAGGAAAGCTTTCCAGCATGCTCCACTGGGCAGAATAAACACCAGCCCTGCTTGAAACCCATCTATATCCTGTGTTCAGCAGCTTCAGTACATTCTTAGCCAGAAAATAGCAATCATGAGGAGGCCAACTTTCCTCCATGAAGCAAATGAACTGTTAATGAAAGAGGTTAATGTTAGTGAGTATGCTGCTGCTAGAACTGTCTGATTTATTAATCTGAAACAAGTGACCTCATGAACATGTCACTGAAAAGATGTGTTCATGTGAAGACTTAGATTTGCATGAATTTATTTTCTGTTTGGAATTGATTAGCCAAAGTGAATTAGTTTGAGGGTTCTTGTTTGCATCTGTTCACTTCAAATATTTATTTACTTTCTAATTAAGAGAAGGAAATCCTTTCGTCAGTAGTTTTATAAACAAGATATCTTTTCTTTTTCATATATTTCACATCCATAATTTTGAATTTCATGTCAGTGGCACAGATGAGGATGGGGAAGGATGGGTCCCAGGAGACTGTTTTACTTGTAAACTTTCTGTAGCTTGCCCTTGGCCCAGCCCTTGATGCCTGAGAGTGCTCTGTAGTTAAGGATGGGAAATCAGGGTAATGTCAAATTGAAGAATGTCATGTCATGTGGAGCCACCTGAGCTAACAGCATGGGAATATTTAGGGTTCAGGCTAACACCCCTACATAGGCAGAAGGGCATATTCTGAGGACACTGCCTGGAAGCATAGGTAGATATAAACATGTTTAGGAGATATCTAGGTATTTGCTAAGAAGAAAACCTAACAAGACACATCTTTTTCTTTGGCATCATTCAAGCAGGGTAAAGGAAAACTACATTGGTAAGCTGGTTTGTGCTGGGGTAGAGTTAATTTTCTTCACAGTAGCTGGTACAGGACTGTGCTTTGGATTTGTGATGGAAAGAGTGTTATAACACCCAAATATTTTAGCTATTGCTAAGCAGTGCTTGCACAGCCTCAAGGCCTTTTCTGCTTCTCACTTCACCCCATAGTGAGCAGGCTGGGGGTGCACCAGGTGTTGGGAGGGGGCACAGTCAGGGCAGCTGACCCCAGCTGACCACAGGGGTATCCCACACTGTAAGAATGTCATGTTCAGCACCTGAGCTGGGAGAAGAAGGAAGGGGGACATTTGGAGTTATGGCACTTGCCTTCCCAAGCAGCTGTTTGTTACACAGGATGGAGGCTGTTTCTTAGGAGTGGCTGAACACCTGCCTGCTGATGGCAAGTGCTGAATTACTTTCCTGTTTTGGTTTGCTTGTGTGAGCAGCTTTTGTTTTACCTGTTAAACTCTGTCTCAACCCATGAGTTTTCTCAGTTTTACCCTCTGATTCTCTCTCCTGACTCACTGGAGAGGGCAAATGAGTGACTGTAAGTTAACTCCAGTGGCTTAGCTGCCAGCTGGGGTTAAACCACAAGAGTTGTAAAACCTATTTGTACTGTAACTTCAATGAGCAGGGTGTTTTGGAAGTACTGCCCAGTAAATATAAGGCCTGGCTGCCCAAAGCAAAGACAGAGTTGCACAACGGGCACGGAGGGATGTTGGTGGTCAGGGTACTGTCCCTCTGAGCTCCACCCTTTGTGCTCAGCTTCACTTCTGTAAAATACAAAAAGCTACATTGCACCAGGTCACTTCTGGTGAAGTTCTGCATCTTGTTGGAGCTATGTGCAATTGTGGAGGCTTTGTGGGTTTTTTTCACTTTTTCTCTAAATGCACCCGTTTTGTTTGGAATGCCAACGATAGCTGTTGGAGTGGATTTGTCTGACTTCCTGTCAAATCAGTTTTCAGTCACAGAAATGTCTTTTGTTGGCAAGTCACAGGAAGTTACATAGCATAGTTCCCTGTGGAGATTTAGCTAATCTGATTTAGCATGAAGTGCTTGCCAAATTGGCAAGCTATGGGACTTCTTGTTAGACAGTGGGTTCCAAGACCTTGTTTTGCTTTTGGGGGGCTTAGACTATTAACAGGATAAGGAGTTCATCTTCTCCTCCATTCTGCCTATTGCCTACCATGGAAAAAATGGAAGGAGCTTAATCTCTTGTCCTGGTTTGAAGGACAGGTGTCTGCTAAGGAAGGCAGGGGACCTCCCTTGGAATGAAAAAAAATGTAAACCCTTTCCCTCCGAATTATCGTAATTCTGAAATTAAGGGGCTCACAGGCAAAGATATGGGGAACGGAATAACAGTTCTTTACTAGTATTTATAATAAAACAAAGAAACAACAGCTACAAAGGCACTAACAACAAACAGAAGCAGGAACCCAGTGAGAGCCTGCTGGCTCGCAGGCACCTTTGGTGCAGTGATGGTCACAGCCGGCAGGGGGCGCTGGTG
>VZTR01015517.1:339197-374883 GCA_013400775.1 Chaetops frenatus
GGCCCAGAGCAAGAGTCCCATCCCCTCCTCCAGCCAAACCTGTTGCCCGCCCCAAACTCCAAGGTACCCCCACCCTGCTGGGAGAAAAAAACCTCTCCCAGCTTCACAATACCTGCTTCCCTCAGTTCAATCACTTCTTTTGTTCCCCTTAAGTACCCGGCCATTATGGTCCCTTAGCAACTGATGGGGGGAAAAATTCCACAGGTGAAGAGAAACAAAAGGGAGGAACACCCAAACCCCAACATCTCTATTTATTCAGAAGCATCCAAAGCTAAAGTTCATTTAGGAAATGGACTTCAGGGATGATATGGATGACAGTTTTGAGAACTTAACTCTGATATCAGTAAGCAAATGCTAATGAAGTCAGCCTATATACTTTGTTCAAAAAAATTCAACAGAAAATCAATAAAACGTTCCTCCTATTTCTTCACTAGAGAAAAAAAGAAGACATTAAATTAGGGCATACTGGCAGCAGTGTGAGGAAAGGGGATTCCCTGTTCTTGACTTGACACTTATTTTTTAGTTTTGTTGAGTGACAGATGTGAGACAAATAGAAGAATGTAGCTGCATAGCAAAATAAATAAAAAGTATTAGAGCAGCATATTTATGCATGTGCACTAAGCTTTGACCCTTTGTTCTGACAGTCAGCATTTAGCAAAACCCCCAGTGCGTATTTAAGTGGAAATATAAAATAGGTGGTTTTGTAACAAAAATCTTTGAAGTTGCCATCTTTTATAATAGGTAGAAACTGGAGATATCTGCATGTAGATTTTCCCAATTAAAACTGATACTGCTCTTCCTTTAACTCACTGAGAAATTATTAATCACTTTTGTACAGAGCCCTTAATTAGGTTCTTCTCTGTGGATGTGTAAGAAAGCTGGAGCCTGGCATGTGAGAACCTTTTAATACATGACTGAGATGCCTCTATTCAGAAAAGAGAGTGTTGCAGCTTACTCTACTGCTTAAACTGAAAGCGTGTTTATCTTATGAATTATTTGTTTCACAGAGGCAGTTAAAGGATTACATGACTGAGTCTCACTTGTGGGGCAGGGATAGAATGGGGACTTAAAGGAAGGTGGTTCATGTCTTCAAGAGCTATTAAAATAAAATCAGAGGACAGAGCCCAGATAGTGTGGAAAGAGGGAGGAATAGGATCCCAGCAACCTGACATGTTTCAAAATGTTTCCCTAAGAGCTCCTCAGCCCCTGATCCAGAGAAGTACCACACAATCCCTGGCCCTTTGTCTGGAATTTTGTGTGCCAAGGTTAAACCTTTCCTACAAAATACTGTAGTGGTGCTACCTGCCTGCTGACGAGAGGACTGGAGAAGCCCCTGGGATGGTACAAAAAACAGCTGCTCAAAACATGCAATTGCTTTCTACAGGCATGCAGCCCTGGTCATCTAGTCTATAATCATTTGAACTCTTCTCTTTAAAAGTTGCAGCTAATAATTACTGAACATGAAAAATCCATCTGGTCACAGCCTTAGATTTCATTACAGCACAAAAGTGGGCTTAACAGTGATTACATACTTTACTTTTAATTTTGGTGAGTCTCATGGCTCTTAAATTGATTTTTTTTTTTTCATCTACTCATGATGCTATTTGCTATTTCTGACTTTGTAACTACTTTGGTCATTTGTTCTGTCAAACTTCATTCTCCTGTTTGTGCCCTCTCTGCTCTCAGCATAGAGTGATTTCTCATCATCTTTGGATGAATCACAGCTCTAAGTACCCTTATGGGGCTCTGTGTCAGTGGAAATTTTCCAGGAATGTATAGAAGAACTGGGCCTTCAAATTTTGGGCTGATCTGATTTGATTGCATTTGCTTGTTGTTAGGATCATATGATGTGATTGACTTTAAGGGACCCTGCACCAAGAGTCTTTTGGGAGAACTGTTATACTGACAGGCAACTCTCTTTACTATCTGTATTTCTCTCTAGACAATAATTTTTAATGAAGTCACCTATTTTTCTGTCTCAGCAACAGCCAAAAGAAATTTTATCTTTCAATTTTTCTGGTTGCTTTCTAACTTACAAGGAAGGAGAACACCTCTCTCTCCCTTCTCTTAATGTCAAGAGAGCTTTTGAGAGGAAGGAAATAGAAAAAGAAAAAACCAAAACCAAAGGAACACATGGACTCAGTAATCGGGAAATATCTAATTGTTCAACTGATAGAAGGAAAGCTTAGTGGAAGAGGAAAAGGTGGATTGCTGTATTGATATGGCTGTAAAATGTGCACTCCTAGAAACTAAAAAATCTTCTCATGTGCAAAGGTTGATAAAATGAAAATAAATTATCCTTGCACCAAAACATTTCTTTCAGTCTTTTTATTTCCATGTTCTTGCCTTTGATGTTGTCTGTATTTTAATACTAATTTGCCTAGGGTTTTGGTTTATTTCCTAGGTTCAATCCAAATCCTTTTGGGCACACTTACAGAATATCACCATTCTGCAGCCAGTTGTATCTGATCCAGAGCCTGAAATGGCTATTCATGCTTTTGTTACCTCAAGATTAGACTATTCAAACTCCTTGCTTGTTGGTTTCCCTGCTAATGCCTTCTATGAGCCCCTACTGTTACAAAACGTGTTTGCTGAAGTGATCCACTGACTGCAAAGTCAGTGCAGTAACTAGTAACTGCTTCATTAATTAAATTTAAATTATTCCATGGATCAGCACAAAGCACGAATAGCTTCAGCATACCATGTCCCCAAAAATTTGATTTTGTCTGTACAGGTACAGACTGAGTTTTGCCTGCTTAAGCAACACCTTCATCCAAGAATTGTCTCTGTCACCTTCAGTAGGACACTATGGGCTAAGGCCAGTAACAAGAAATATGGCAGAGCTGGCCTATAACCAGGTAAATCTGTCAGATGTCACACAGGGAGCTTTCATGAGTTATATAGAGCATTAATTTTAATAGTGTTTCATGCTCACTCCAGCTGCTGTAAGCCCATAGGTGGCCTTTAACTACTTGCTACAGTACAACAGAAAGAATTCTTCCTTTCAGCATTCAGTGTAGGTCTCATTAACACCTTTACTAGCACAAAATGGAACAAACCAGCATGAATTTTAACACAGATGGTTTTCTAATTTAATAACAACAAACATAAGAATCCATAGAGAAAAAATCCTTGAATTCACAGAGCTTCTAGCTTTTCATCTCTGTGTGTGTGTGTGTGTGTGTGTGTGTGTGCTTATGAGAAACAGGGAAGCAGGGGAAGAAAAAAGTGCAAGAGAGGCAAGTGCTGAAACATAGACTCACAATTGAGACTGGAAACTTAAATGTCATCAAGGCCTAAACCACTTAGAAATACAAGTCTACGTTCTGTCCTGATCACATACCTAGTGAATTGGATGTTGTAGATAGCACATTTTAAATTTTTATTTTTTTTTAATTCCACTTTTATTTAACACCTTATGTAATGGTCACAAGACATTCTGATGCTGCCTCACTTCTAACTGCTGACCCTCCACTACACCACAAGATCCATCCTCCCCCCATCCCCAGTGCCATGAAGCAGCTGACAGTGTTTACTGACACAGTGCACTGGCAGCTCCACCTTTCATGGGTAGAAATCTGCTCTCTCTACTCACTGGATGAGGAGCTGCAAGTTACCCTTTGATTTGTTACCCAAGTGTGAACAGCTGCACGAGAAACCCATTTTTTTTAAGGCAGGACAAACAAAAGAAGCATAAAACTTTCAGACAGGTCTTTTGCACATTGCCTGTGGAGCTGTGCTTTCCCAGTCTACCATATAATGAGAGAGTCTCTCAATACAGAAAGAATAGTGAGAAAGCATCCTTTGCAGCAAAAATTAGCAATGCCACCCTATATGCTAATTAAGTGTTTTTAAATTGTGTACCCAGCTGCGTTGCACTGAGTTGTGCAAATGGGGATAAAATCAAACCCATTTTCAACTTTTGCATCTTCCGAGTTTATTTGTATAGTCTTGCCAAGGTATAAATGTTTTCATGTGATGTGCTTTATGCACATGTATGAAATATTAAAGAGAGCTGAATAATTTCATTGGAACCACACAGAGTCCACTACTCTTTCCATAGTGAATGCTTCAGAGCAGAAGTCTGAATGAGTAACAGAGATTTACAATAAGCCCCAGAGGTCAAAACACTCCAGCTTTGACAGAACAATGTAGGGATCAAATTCCAATGGAGGGTGGCCTCCCCTGAGCTCTTCTGGCCTCTGGTCACCCTGGCCATACAATGCAAGGGATTATTCACAAAAATACCTCAGTCATTTTCAAGGGGTTTTTTTGTGGTTTACAGAGAAAAAAAAACAGACCCCAACCATGTGGGAGCACACTTGTTAAATCAACACTCCCATTTTCACTTGGAACCAGGTGGATAGCAAAATGATCTCTATTCTTCCCATTATTGTGGTGACTTAAAAAAAATAAAAAGAAAAGAAAAATAAGTAAGAGACCAAACAGACAGCTGGACTTTCTGTAAAGGATGCATTTAAATGTCAGAGGTGATTCTAAGGAGAAGTGCTCAATTAGGATGTCATAAATGTCTGTGCTGAGAAAGTACTGCTGAGTATGGGGTATGGGTCTGGTTGTAAAAGCGACTTCCAGCACTGTCAGTAGCAAGTGGGACTCGTGACAAGTAGAAGGCCCAGAGACCCAAAACTAGATCCAGACTGGGCAACTTCTTGGACAAAAACATTCATTATTCCTTTTCCTCTCAACATTTTACTTCTGTCATGACTGACATGTACCTCAGCACATGTGACCTGTCATATACTGTCCTCCTGCCAAGGCCTAATGTTACAATAAATAAAACAGGAAAAAATAATTTTACCAGAAATTATAGGAAATTTTCACTTGAGATTTAACCTTAACTAGGGAAAGAAGTAAAAGAAAGATTATCTCTTCTGTGAATCAGCAAAATATGGTACTAGTACCATCAACTTTATATTTTGTATCAAACTTCTTTTTTCTCCTTCTTTAAGAAGGGAGAAATTAAATTCTCCTTGCAACTCTTGCAAAGAGTAATGGCTAAGAGACCACATCCATTCCAGTTGGCATGATACAATCTCATTTTGTGTTCAGCAATATCAAAAGACTGCTTGAAAAAAAATTTAGTGTTTCATACTTACCCATTCACATCATCTGAAAGGGTTTCGTGCAAAGTTATCCAAGCTAACAGAAGCCAGATAAAGTTCAAATTATTTTTCTATTAATCCAGTGCTGAAGGTGGAGAGATTAATTTAGTCATAAAACAAGGCAACGGATGCAGTCCAAACCCTGTGCTGAACATAAACACAAGAAGTGTGACCTCAATAGGCAAAAATTAGTGTGTGGTAAGCAAGGTCGTATCAGTAAGCAAAGTAAGGAGACAAAAATCTTGTCAAAATACTGATCCTGTGATTTGTCAGGGAAAAAAAAAAAAGGATAACTAAACCTTAATGTTTACTAACATCTGATCCTATAGAAATATGTATACCATTGAAACAGCAGGATCGTGACCATTCATGAGGATTTGATATTTCCTCCTTGGTCAACTACATCATATTTGTGTAAATTAACAGAGAGATTACATTCTGAGGCTATTGGTAGTCAAGCTGCTTAATTTTGTCTTGTTCAGAAACCAGAGCAATGTGCCTTATTTCTTGTGCAGTAAATCAGCAGAGGGGACTCTGTCATCAACACATTCTTAATTCCCAAGAAAAATAGCCATGCTCAAGCTAATGTCATCTGCAAATGCAGCTAACCCCCTTAGCCATCAACCAGAAAGGATATTGTTGAAAAATTGGTAATGAGGTGCAGTGTGGCTGCAGAAACAAGAGGAAACCATGCTGTGAGCCCTCCTTCAACTCAAATAAAACTTCCTGTCCCATTGAAGAGTTTTCTGCCAACACCAGCCTCTCTGGGATACTGGCAGTCACTGGAGGCAGCCAGGGCTTGGTGAGTGCACAGCATGAAAGGACTGATGGAAGACAAGGCAGAGTATTGTGCACAGCTTATTAAATCTTGCCAATCTCCTCAAATAAAAGTTAGCTCAAGGCAAAGGTCTGGCTGACAGCTGAGCATGAGTCAAAACTCTCACTAGGAATCTTGGTCTTTGTCATGGAGAGTGTTACAAATTCACTGAGAGAAATTGCTCTTCTTTAAAAAAATCTTTGGGATTTTTTTACGTAGTACAACTTCCCTCATGCTTGCTTGAAATCTGATGTCTTACATTGAGATTCACTAAATGTGTTTGATACCTAAGATATTAACTCTCCTAGATATTAACTGTATATACAGATTCTGGAAGCACGAGTATTTCTAGATTTTAATTTGACCTATACTTTAACTTAATGTAGGCACAAACTTAATGAGATTAAATGGAGTTTGCAAATTGCACTTACAGCAGAACATTTATTTTAGGGCTGCTTAGGGTACTTTGAAAGTATTATTTTGGCTGACATGTAGCCCACATGCAATGACACTAAGAATGAACAAAACTGAGAGAAGAGACAGCTACTGCTTTAGAACTCCTGAGGGGAAAAAAATTTATAAGTAAGGAGTTTATAAAATAAAACAAACAGCACATGGATCAAGAAGGGGATTTAAAATCATTTAGGTTTGTCTAAAAGAACTGCATTATTGAATTTTGGAAGAAAGAATGTTTTTAAGATGAGCATAGGCCCTTTCTGAACCACCATCTTGAGCTACCTACAGAGTCAGGACACATACACTGGAAATGAAGTCAGTGAAATCATGCTGAAAATAAGTGAATGTAACAAGTAAGTGAGAACTAAGTTTACTTAATGAATAAGTGAAAATGGGTAAGTGTAAACAAGACACACAATCGAGTTACTGAGGTAGGTTACTGGGTTAGTGATCTTGAGTTAAGGCTGTTATATAACAGTGCCCTTAATTCCCTCTGACGATATGCACTGGCTAAGTCTAGCAAATATGCTAGAAAGTGCTTTCAGCTATGCAGAAAACAGAATATGCTGCTGTTGAACCATACCCCATTTTAACATAGAGAAGTGTTCTGCTGCTCTGTGTGATATCTTTAAAGGAGATTTAAACACAGATTTTACTTCTCCAACCATTCCCTACTATTATCCTTTACTATTTTCAATAATGAAATAAAATGCTTCATGCAGGTTTTTTTTAATCCTTTTTAAAAGTGATTGGAGGACTGCAGACATTTCAAAAGAGGTNAAATACTGATCCTGTGATTTGTCAGGGAAAAAAAAAAAAGGATAACTAAACCTTAATGTTTACTAACATCTGATCCTATAGAAATATGTATACCATTGAAACAGCAGGATCGTGACCATTCATGAGGATTTGATATTTCCTCCTTGGTCAACTACATCATATTTGTGTAAATTAACAGAGAGATTACATTCTGAGGCTATTGGTAGTCAAGCTGCTTAATTTTGTCTTGTTCAGAAACCAGAGCAATGTGCCTTATTTCTTGTGCAGTAAATCAGCAGAGGGGACTCTGTCATCAACACATTCTTAATTCCCAAGAAAAATAGCCATGCTCAAGCTAATGTCATCTGCAAATGCAGCTAACCCCCTTAGCCATCAACCAGAAAGGATATTGTTGAAAAATTGGTAATGAGGTGCAGTGTGGCTGCAGAAACAAGAGGAAACCATGCTGTGAGCCCTCCTTCAACTCAAATAAAACTTCCTGTCCCATTGAAGAGTTTTCTGCCAACACCAGCCTCTCTGGGATACTGGCAGTCACTGGAGGCAGCCAGGGCTTGGTGAGTGCACAGCATGAAAGGACTGATGGAAGACAAGGCAGAGTATTGTGCACAGCTTATTAAATCTTGCCAATCTCCTCAAATAAAAGTTAGCTCAAGGCAAAGGTCTGGCTGACAGCTGAGCATGAGTCAAAACTCTCACTAGGAATCTTGGTCTTTGTCATGGAGAGTGTTACAAATTCACTGAGAGAAATTGCTCTTCTTTAAAAAAATCTTTGGGATTTTTTTACGTAGTACAACTTCCCTCATGCTTGCTTGAAATCTGATGTCTTACATTGAGATTCACTAAATGTGTTTGATACCTAAGATATTAACTCTCCTAGATATTAACTGTATATACAGATTCTGGAAGCACGAGTATTTCTAGATTTTAATTTGACCTATACTTTAACTTAATGTAGGCACAAACTTAATGAGATTAAATGGAGTTTGCAAATTGCACTTACAGCAGAACATTTATTTTAGGGCTGCTTAGGGTACTTTGAAAGTATTATTTTGGCTGACATGTAGCCCACATGCAATGACACTAAGAATGAACAAAACTGAGAGAAGAGACAGCTACTGCTTTAGAACTCCTGAGGGGAAAAAAATTTATAAGTAAGGAGTTTATAAAATAAAACAAACAGCACATGGATCAAGAAGGGGATTTAAAATCATTTAGGTTTGTCTAAAAGAACTGCATTATTGAATTTTGGAAGAAAGAATGTTTTTAAGATGAGCATAGGCCCTTTCTGAACCACCATCTTGAGCTACCTACAGAGTCAGGACACATACACTGGAAATGAAGTCAGTGAAATCATGCTGAAAATAAGTGAATGTAACAAGTAAGTGAGAACTAAGTTTACTTAATGAATAAGTGAAAATGGGTAAGTGTAAACAAGACACACAATCGAGTTACTGAGGTAGGTTACTGGGTTAGTGATCTTGAGTTAAGGCTGTTATATAACAGTGCCCTTAATTCCCTCTGACGATATGCACTGGCTAAGTCTAGCAAATATGCTAGAAAGTGCTTTCAGCTATGCAGAAAACAGAATATGCTGCTGTTGAACCATACCCCATTTTAACATAGAGAAGTGTTCTGCTGCTCTGTGTGATATCTTTAAAGGAGATTTAAACACAGATTTTACTTCTCCAACCATTCCCTACTATTATCCTTTACTATTTTCAATAATGAAATAAAATGCTTCATGCAGGTTTTTTTTAATCCTTTTTAAAAGTGATTGGAGGACTGCAGACATTTCAAAAGAGGTAGAGAAAACAGTGGGATCTTCTCTTAATCCAGAGTATTAACATTTGGCAAAGATGAGTCTGGTTTTCTTGGCAGCAAATGCAGCATTAGTTTTGAGGAAACTGGAAGCAATTTAAGAAAACACTATGGAAACCTCTTATTAAAATTCATGGTAATGTAAAAGGGAAGTCAAACTGACTTTAACAAACTTCCTGGAAAGGCTATTTTTTTAATACCTAGGCACTTTAGATGCGTTCAGCCACATGTGCAGGACAGCACTTAAAGGAGACAGAAACCCTAAAAGCAATGCCAAAACATGGAATCATTTAGGTTTAGACCTCTCAGATAACTGAGTTTAACCATTAACCCAGCCCTTCCAAGTGCACCACAAAACCATGTTCATGAGTGTCACATCTACATGTCTTTGAAGTATCTTCTCAGATGAAGACTCAACCACTTTCCTGACCATGCTGTTACAAAGCTTGACAATCCTTTTTTGAGAAGAAAGTTTTTCCTAATATCCAATCTAAATCTTCTCTGGTGCTATTTCAGGCCATTTCTTCTCATCCTGTCTCTAGTTATTTGGGAGAGGAGACTGACTCCCACCTTCCAACAGCCTCCTTTCAGGGAGTAGCAGAGAGTGCAAATGCCTCCTCTGAGTCCTCTTTTATCCAGGAGAAACACCCCAGCTCCCTCAGCTGCTCCTCATCAGACTTGTGCTCTGGCCCTTCCCCAGCTCCATTGTCTTTCTCTGGACTCACTCCAGCCCCTCAGTGTCTTTCTAGTAGTGAGGGGCCCAGAACTGGAGACAGGATTTGAGGTGTGGCCTCACCAGTGCTGAGTACAGGGGCACAATCCCTGCCCTGGCCCTGCTGGCCACTCCATTACTGACACAGGCCAGGTGCCATTGGCCTTCTTGGCCACCTGGGCACACCTTGGCTCATGTCCAGCCACTGTTAACCAGCACTGCCAGGTCCTGTCCTGCAGGGCAGCTTTCAGACACTCTTCCCCCTGCCCTGACAGTTCCCTGGGGTTGTTGTGACCCAAGTGCAGGACCTGCCACTTGGCCTTGTTGAACCCCACACAACTGGCCTCAGTCCATTGATCCAGCCTGTCCAGATCCCTCTGTAAAGCCTTCCTACCCTTCAGCAGATTGACACTCTCATCAAATGTGGGGTTCTCTGCAAACTGGCTGAGGTTGCCCTTGATCCCCTCACCCAGATTGTTGGCAAAGATCTTAAACAGGACTCACCCCAACATTGAGCCCTGGGGAACACCACTGGGACTCGAGGTCAGCTCGGTTTTAGTCCATTCCCCACCAATCTCTGGGCCCAGCCAGCTGGTTTTTTACCCAGCCAAGAGCACATCCATTCAAGCCAAGAACAGCCAATATCTCCAGGAGAATGCTGTGGGAAATGGTGTCAAAGACTTAAACAAAATTCAGGTTAAAAAACACCTTCAGTACCAGAATATCCTGAGGTCATTTCCATGGTAATAGGGAGAGTCACCACTGTAGGGTTCATCTCTCTTGAGCACAAAATGTTTTATGTACAGTCAAAGGTCTCTGTTATATTGGGAGTGCTATCTATTAAGGAGTTGAGAGAACTGTTGCTGAGTTGAGCAGTACATGGGGACAGCAATAAATCTGGCATTGCAGATGGCAACTTGTGTGAAACATCATTGACTGCAACAGCAGTGGTCAAGTACAGATGCCTTGCTACACGTGTGCCTTGTCTCCCTGGCAGAAAAAGAAAACTTTTGGTAAAGTTTAGTTCAGAATACAAACTACGTGGTGCTAGGTATGCCTCATTTTGCAGCTCTTACCTGGTCTACAAAGGGGACCATGCAGATATATCAAAGACTTTCTCTGACAAGTCATTAGTTTTTCTTGTTTGAGTCATGCATTTGAGCTAACCCTAATTCAGAGCAGTGCACTATATGTCATGGCTTTAATGCCTTGGACCTCAGAAAAGGACATTTCTTTGATAGATTGCTGCAGGTTTTGCGTCCATAAATCCACTGATCTACGATCAGCTTCAATGTTGAAGTTTTTTGACTCATGCTGCATGCTGGGCAGTACAGAAAAACAGAGTCCCAAGGAAAATCAGTCATCACTGAGAAGAATGTAATGCAAAGATAGGTGGATTCCTCTATTATATTGTTGTGGATTTGGTGCTTGTTGCTGGGAGGAGCATGGCCATAGCAGAGAGTACAAAAGTAGTTTCAAGTAGTCATCGAAACTCAAAGAAGTAAGACCACCTGTGATGAATCTATGGATTATGCTGTGTTGGAAGAATTTGCCTTTGTGCTGTTTAATTTATAAGTTTAATTTTCATTAGGCTGTAGGGGATATTTAAGTTTACATCAATATAGTAGCAGCATTGGCATCAGCTTTGGCATTGGCACAAAACAAACATTTTGTTTTAGTAAAGAAACATCTTGTTTTGTTTCATCTTCTGCATTAATTTACTGCTCAGTGCTGCTGCCTTTGGAGCGAATGGGAAAATCACATGCTGGCCTCAGTGGAAACAGTGTCTTCTATTTCTAGTACATTAACCACAACAAGGTGCTCCTGACACTACACCGGAATGAAGTAATTCTGAAAGTTTTATTGATTTGTATGAAAATTAAACTGCTTTTTCCCCACCCAGCCTTTTAATTATACTCATTTAAATGTCCATACTTAAAGGCAAGTAAGTATGCCTGAAACTGTCCAAAGAATCACTTCTAATATGCTTCTTGATTTTAACTTTTTTGTTGAATTTTGAAAATACTTTTCTTTTAATTTACTGATGTCAAAATATTAGGTTTTTGCCAAGCTGCACAATATTATTTTTATTATGAAAGGAGAAGGATAAGAATCCAATGCCATATTAAAAAAAAAAAAAAGGAAAAAAGAAAAAAAAAGAAACACAACCACTTTAAGGAGTCAATTTTACACCATCTCATTTCTCAGTTCCAAAAATGAGGACAGCCTCATGGTTACAGTCCTGGGCCAAGACTTAAAATCTTCCTTTAACTTTACTTGGAAGTTCCTATGCAAGTTTGATCATTCCATATAATATCTCCATTTTTTTTCTGCATTAGGAAGTGACAACGTAAGTCCTTTTTTTAATCCCACCAAAGTCTTTCAAACTGTTGCTTGCCAATTATCTTTTCATAACACAGCAAGGGCCCTATTTTTGTAGAAATTTAGTAAACAACATTAATGTTTGAATTGGAAACAAAACTAATTTTGGTGTTTTTATTGTTCTGTGTCTTACATAACTCTCTCTTTCCTAGAAAGCATTAAAGACCTCATAAAGTATTTCCAGGAGAATCTTCTAGCATGACAGCTGCTGACATTTGCTTAAATAGGGTTATAATTTGCTCCTTATACAACAGCTATGAACCACACTTTCCAGGGTACATAAAGGAATATCCATTTTTTATCTGATTTTGACAATTGGAGAAATAGGGCACCAAGGCTTGATGAAAAATCATTGAAGGACAATCCAAGGCTAAAGTAATATAATGTCAATGTCTTTTTTTGGATTCATTGCCATCATCAAAGATTTTCATATACCATTTTGGTTTAATGATTCATAGCATTATTTGCAGTAACACTAGGGTAGTTTTACTCTCACTCTGCATTTTTCTCCCTTTAAATTCCCAAAACTACCTGACAGCCTTGGTCCCTGAGGAGGTCACACACTCTGGGGTCTAAAGTGCATTTTCCAGATCCAGCTCACCAATTCTATCTAGAGAAGGAGTAAAGGTTTTCATGTATTTAGTCCACTCTCACCGAAGCTACAAGGACCAGCAAAAGACTTTCAACATGCAAGCTGCCTTGCAGAGTACCAGATACAGAGAACCAACTTATCATGTATTTTATGGTCCTCAATACTTATTATGATGACAGTATATAAATATATCACCAATCTGCACACCTAACATCTATAGTCTTTATCCCAAAGCTAGCATTTAATTGTACATTCAGCCAACCCACCTTGTCTTGCCTTGCCTTGCCTTGCTTTTTAGTCTCTTCTCCTTCTCTCTAGAAAGCAGATGTGGGTCTGAACTCCCAAATACATGATCCAGTATTCCTCACACATAGGAATATGTGATCCAACGAGTGCTACTGATTGGCAATCACAAGCATCATTTTGATTCAGTTTTAACAAAAGGAGGGACAAGAGTTACTGTGAGGTAGTTACAAAATCCATTTCAACCAATAGGAGTTTTTCCACTAACACCAAAAATCAAAATTCATATGCTTTAGTCACTGTGGAACACAAAATCTAGAAGTGAAGCTATTCTGTGTAAGATGCTGTTAGTTGTCTTATTCTCTATTTATTGTATGATAATCAAAACAACTCTTGGAAGTGCTTTTAATGCTTATAAAACATAAAATGCAATTTGAAAAATAATTATTGTAAATTTACATTTAAATGGTAAGGATTTTTTAACTCATATTTGAGTTTAAGCTCTAAAATCTCCTGCTTACAGTATTTATCATTACATGTTTAATCTTTTCTCCTGAAGATTTTAACTACAAAAGCCTAGGTAAGTCCCTGTTTGGCTCATTGGGGTTTCAAGATGTTGCTTGCTCCAGAAGTCATCCTATGACTCATCATCATGTCAATGTATAGCTTATTAATTCATGACCATAGAGCTGACAAAGATCTAATTATATTGAAAATGTTTGCATCATTTTTTTTTTCCTTTCAAGCATGGGGATATTATCAAATTGATTTTCTTTACAGGATTTATTATTTAAGTTAGTATTAAATAAACTCAACTCTTCTGGACAAAACATTCCAAGATGTAGAGCCCCTTAGCCAAAAATTTGTACTTCATAGTTGAATGCATTTCCTAGTGGGCGATGTTTTCTGTTGTGCTTGGTACAATTGATGGTATTTGTATGTACAAACAGCTCTTTTTGTGACACTGCTCAGTTCAGAAGATTTTAGTTTGATACTTCAGAGCACCAAGCTGATTTGTTTAAATAAAGATAAGGACATCATGAAGTGTGTCTGGCATACCAATCCTCTTAAAAGCTGCTCTGCAGAGAAAATGCCTTTGAATATTTAAGATGCAGTTAAAAGAAAAATCATTGCTTGAAAGTTATGCATTAAGTCCTACTTTTAAAATGGCTGCACTCCCCAGTGAATGCTCTCCTTCTTATTTAGGAAGCCTGAAAGGGTTTTCAGAGCTAGATACTAAGTTTGCAGAATCATCCCCATCCCATCTGATTTGCAATATGTACCCATCACTTCATTCTGTGCTGTGACTGTTTACACATAACATTTGTTTAAAAAATTGATACCTGACAGTGTTTTCGTAGAAGGAAAGAACTGTGGTTTTAATTATCCTCCCACAAATTACTTACATGGAGGCTTTTCTTGTCATCTCTGAAATACAAATACTTTGAAGACAGAGTGAATAAGCCATATCATACATCTGTGGCCACTGGAGGGTTGGGTTAGAGCCTTTCTCATGAACAAACACTCCATACCATAAATCTGAGGGTGAGTGAAGACTCTTACTTTATCAAGACAAGTGTTGCAAATCTTGACAACTGAGCTGGGTACATTTTAAAACATTACTTTCTTAAAAGATTTTTTTTTATGTTCTTGCTTGTTTCCAGTTCGAGCAGGAAAAAAAACCCCCGATTCTAACTAGTTTGCTTCCTTTGAAAAAAAAAAAAGTCACACCATTAACTTTGAAAATTGAGGCTAAACACTCTATCAAAGGAAGAAAAATTCTTCTCCACTGCAAAGTATTTGAATGAGATTATTAGTGCCCTGTGTACCTACAAGTTGTTGTTAGAAACCCAAAAGGCCTCATATACCCTCTATGGAAAGGTGGAAAGGAAGATTTCATAACGAGTTGATACTCAAGTTCTCCACAAGATACTGACCATGGGACAAGCACCATGTGGAGATGAGCAATTTGGGGTGCCACTGGACATCAGCAGTCACAAAATACATGTCCTTGGCAAGGTTCGTGTAAAAACCATCATTCAAAACAATTTAGTTTAGGTTTAGAAATCTTGGCAACTATAACAAACTAATAACAAACTAATTTCACATGTTCCAATTTCCAAGGAGCAAGCAATTCTGAAAACAACCTTTTGATTTCTCTCATTGTACTCAGGTAGCCAGGCTGTGGCAGGCTGTGTATACACAGAGATGTTATAGATATTATGCACATGGTTATATATGTATATATAGACATATATGTGCATGTGTCTGTCCCTCTGGCCAGGCCTGTTTCAGAAGCAGAACATTCCTTTGTGCCTTCTGTGTACAGGAATCCTGTGATGCAGCATGGCAGAGAGTCACCAATCTAGTTATAAAATTCCCATTATTTGTCTGAAGACCTTCTGAGACCTGTGGAGATAAAGGTAGGCTGCTGTTCAGACAGTCTTTATCTCCTTTTCCCTCTCAAGTGGTTTGTATTGTTTTATTTCATGTTTATTGTCATAGTTCTTACTTCTTTGTATCCCAACAGCATTTGACTATTCACAAAGGCAAGGATCTCCTTGACCAGCAAGATTATTCTGTTTATGTTTGCCTTATCCCTCCTTTTTCTGCCTTTTCTATAGAGGTTTTTAAAGATTTTCATTGAAAGCCTCAACAGTTCACTTGCATTACACACAGAAACTCTGCAAGAGAACCTCTGGTATCCCAGAAATGTTGCAGAGGCTTTGATCAGCTGATAGCAGTGTACATCACATACCACCCCTCCCAACAATGTCAGCTATTTCCAGCATGTTTTGTCTTGCATAAGTCTGCTGTGAAATCTTAATAATTCTTTTTATTTAGAGAAGTGAAGAAAGATCTTGGGCAAGTAATGAACATTTGAAATGAAATATCTTTTTTACTGACAGAATTGATACTATGCCCTCTAAAAAAGTCAATAAATTCCACAAGACTCATATATTATGCTTTTTGAAGAAATGAGGACTTACAGTAGAAATTCACTAATGTTATCTTGTATTCTAGCAGCAACTATAGGTTATTTGACAGTTTTGAATAACTGAAGGGTATAGTTATCCTTGAGAAACACTCCTAAATTTAATTATTTTCAAAATTACTATTATTTAGTATCAGATATAACAGTTCTCTATAGACAGACATGAGACTTCATGCAAACTGGATGTATTATCACAGACCGTATACTTACAATATCCATTAGATTTTGCAAAATGGTTATCTCCAAGCATATAAAATGTAAAATCCACAGAATCATAATTGCCACACGGAATTTATTCACCCTTCTCCCTCATGCATCCAAAACCAGCATGCATATTCCCTCCCATCCTTATTTTGCTAAATGCACATGCCTTACACACCTTCTTACAGAATGGCCTTTCCAAAGAAAAGACAAGTTTTCTCTGTGATACCTTCATTCAAAAATGTTTTCCTGTGCTATAGAGTGTTTACTGTTTGACACAAGATTCTCCCATTTTTGTAGCATTTATTCGTAAAAATGTGAAAGATGGGTATCTATTCATTAGAGTGCATTGTTTTGCTGACTTTCTGGTAAGTTTTTCCATTTGGTTATACAAGGGCAAGAGTCTCCTCTATCACACTCCACAGAGTGTGTTTTGTGTGTAACCTGCTGTGTGCCTTAAACCTTCCTGTGCACAGCTAGTGAGGAACACCACAGCCCTTTATTAAAAGCATGAGAACATGTCCAAACAATGCAAATGAACCAGAAGATCTTACATGCTGAAGTCCTTTAATAAAGTCCCAAGGTAAAGGAAACTGACCTCTGAAATTTATCTCTACATTACAGCTTTTCCTTCTGATCTAGTGGATACTTGACCTTCTAAATTGGACCTGATAAATCTGAAGCCTTTTTTTCTTAAGGGTAAAGAAAATCAAACCAACACAATGGCTTCTTTTTCTCCATTTTATGCAGAAAGGTAGTGATTTCCTACCTGTGTGACTAGCAGAAATCCTTGATGCTTTTTATACTAGCAGCCCAAGGACAAGGAGACCACTAATGGTGTTTTTTCCATATTTGAGTATGCTCTCAGCTGTTTTCAGCTACAGGATATTTCTACTATCAAAGAGAGGAGTAAATCAAATTGAGTTCACATTTATAACACACTTTTTCCTATGGGGTTCTGTGCATATTTCCTTTGAAGTATTCTCCAGTCTTCTGCTAGATTTTTTAGTACATTTTGGTATGACGCAGGAGCTGACAGGATACTGAGGGTTTCAAGATTTCAAGCCTGACCCAAAGCCCACAGAATTCTTCAGGAGCCTTTCTACTAGATTCTGAGGGGTCTAAACCTCTTGAAGAAACTTTCCTGATGAAACCTGGGACTTGTACACTCCCTGCTTGTGGGTATATTTGTTTCTTTTTCCTTAATTTCTCTCTTATATTTTGTTAGCTAAACTTCCCATCAGCTACCTCCACATTTTTTCTTGTTTAATGATGTAAAAGACCTCCTGGATTGAAAACCCAAATCTCTCAGGTGCATACAAAGAACAACCCACTTCAGTTTCTGAAGCAGAAGCAGAAGTGACGGTGCCTTTGACAAACAAAGGGTAAAAGGTTCTGGAGGGGTAATGGCATGCAGAGCTAGCAAAGTAAAGAGATTATTTCTAAATTACTGAAGTTATGCTTGAGATCCAATGGATTTAGTAGTCAAAATGAAGAAACGTGTCAGAAACTGTGTAGATATGGTACAGGAGGGGTCCTTGATCAGGTCTCCATTACAAGCAGTTTTCCAGAACAGGCTGATCCTGGAGGGCAAGACCCTGACCTCACAGGTGCATGGCAGGTTTGCACTCAATAGACTTCTCCTCTTGGATGTGTTCCTTGGTCCTCTCTGCTTCTATCTCAGCTCTGCCCTGTGCCCAGGTCATTGTGACTGGGAGAGCTGCAGCCCTTGCTGTGGGGCTGCTGAGCCCCAGAAGGGCTCCTGAGCAGCCATCCCTGCAAAGAATTGATTTTTCCAGCTCCACACCTGAATTGAATTTCCAACTCCATACCTGAAGGGAAAATGAAACAAAAATTACTGTAAGTTTTTAATTGCAATTAGTCTGATGCACTTATGTGTGTAAGTATATAGGCATGTATTTATGTAGACAGATTTCTTTCTTTTTCTTTCTTCCTTCCTTCCTTCCTTTTCATAAAAATTTCTAGATATTTGATTTTCTTTCCATTGTTCTGAAAATCAAAACAATCAAAAAGTTATGAAAGCTGTTCCTCTTTCCTTGGACCAATAGCACAAATTAAAAACTGTGAAAAATAATGAAGTAACCAGAAAATGAAAACATGACTTAATGGTTTCAGTTTTTAATATGCAAAGTCAGAAGACATAAACAAGGTATAGAAAGGATCTTTTTATAGGCAAAAAGTTCAACACTTTTTAAAAAAAACCAGTCTTTATTTTAGGGCAGAAAGTATTATGTCTTCCCTCAATCATCTGAAATTTCCATAACATTTTTTTCTTCTGTTTAGCATAAAGGTAGAAATAAATGAAAATTCCTGCACTTCTAATGATACATGCAATATATTGCTTCTAGGTTTTCCAGGTCCCAAATCACTGAAGCCTATGGAACAAAAATTTTCATTGTTTTATAGAAGATATTCTAAAAACAATTTCTTGTTTCCTTCTTGGATTTTGTACATTTGAACTCTTGGCAGGTAGGCCAGATAATAAATGAGGCAAGAGAACTATCAGTAAAATATTTTAAAATTGCACAATATTTTTAGCCTTACTGTTAATTTTGACATATCCTGAACATGTGATATAATGGTAGTAGAAGATTTACTGGCATTCATTTGGTAAAGTCTAAGCAGATTTCTGCTTTTAGTAACATGCTGTCCTAAAATTCATATAAAACTTTCATGTCACCCTCATGTATCACTTTATCACTCATATATTAGTTATGATGATAAGTGAGTGAAACACCAACACCCCTGGTAGTGGGAAGTGACATTCAAGACAAATGTATGAAGCAATTAAGCTTTTCTTTTCTTGAAGTTAGATAGTGGAAACAACAGGAACTAGCAGCAGGTCACAAATGAAAACCATGCCTGGGCAAACCCACAAACTTTATGGGAGGGGAAGCTGTGCTGCATATTGTCCTACCAGGGAGATGTATGGCTTGCAGAAAAAGGTAGTAAGAGCTTTATAGAGTCACCGTCCTTGGAGACATTCAAAAACTGCCAGGACAAAATCCTGGAAAACCAGTTCCATGTGGACCTTCTTGGTTGGACCAGATGATCTCTAGAGGTCCCATCTCACCTCAGCTGTTCTGTGAGTCTGAAAATGACTAAAAGAAAATCAAAGTAGCTGTAGGCACTGCTGCAGAGCAGGTACCAGAGCAGAATATTCCTGTCTTTTCACTGGGAGTACTACCAGAACCCACAGCAGCAAGTCTGAAGGGATGGGAATGTCCCATTTCAGCCACAGCACAACAAAGCATAGGATCAAGAAGAGAGAAAAGGGGAGCCTTGCTTCCACCTCTGCTGATTACTTTCTGCACAACTTCAGAAATGCTTTAAAATCCATGGCTAAAAAATACTGCTGTTTCTGTACTTGTTATTTGTACTTGTACAGTGTATTTAACAGCTGTCCTGGGAAAATCAGTAGGCTCTGCAATAAAGGAAAGGGTTAGAGAAAGCATGGAAAAATTGTTCCCTATGGCAAAAGAGCCTGTAAAGCTTTGAGAAGGGAACCCATGCTGCACAAACCTGACAAATCTGTTTGGAGGAATCAGTGCATGTGAAAGAAGTATAATATTGTCAAGATACATCCTTGTATTTTTAAAGAGCTTTTGGCAAGGTTCCTCAACAAAGGTTCTTAAGAAGCTAAGTTGAAAATTATTAATAACTGATTAGAGTTTAGAGAAAGAAGAATAGGACTAGTGGTCAGCCTTCCAGTGGATAAAGTCAGAGGTGCAATGCTATGGTGATATGCAGTAGGATCATTCTGAGAGATCTGAAAGCACAGACAGCTGGTGAATAGACAAATGTTTGCTGGTGTTATAAAAATAGGCAAGATAATAAAAACTAGAGCTGGTTGTGAAGAATTAAAGCAAGACTGCATTGGTGAGCAATAAAATGGTTAGTAAAATTCTTTGTTGATGAATGTGGTGTACCTGAGAAAAATATGAACACTAAGTGATTATTAGAAAGTCCAGAGGGAGAAGAGGGGATCATCACAGTCAGCTTGATGAAAACATCTGTTGGATAGGCAGCAGGGGTCAAAATCAAAATAAAATGTTAGAGGGAAAGGAATCAAATGAAAGAGCTAGAAATTATGTCCCTTTGTGCCTTTAGTGAGACCCATATCTTCAAAGATATGTGTAGTTTGCATCCTCCTAGCTATAACCAGGTATAGTAGAAGTGGTGTTCACATTTCACAAAGGATGGATAACACTCCTTTCCTGGGCAAGATGTCATACTCTGGCTTTACTACAAGGAAAATTTTCCTTAAAGCAGTCAGAGTTGATGACAGGCAAACAAACAAACAAAAAACTATTAAACAAAAGAATCTTCCACTTGAAAGAGAGAAGGTTTATATGGAGGAAGAGGCTGCAATAACTGTATGCTTATCTCTGTGAATGAAATGGTGAAAAGTAAATAATTATGAAGTATTTCTCACCAAAAAAGAACTGAAATCATCAGACTGCAACTTTAAAACAGATCAAAATGTTTTTCTCATGTACACACTCCCCAAACTGCATAATTAAACTTCAGAAACTCATTCTGTCTCTCACAATATCCTCATAGGCAAACTCAGGAAGTGTGGACTGGATGAGTGGACAGTGAGGTGGATTGAAAACCAGCTGAATGACAGATCCCAGAGGGTCATAAACAGTGGCACAATAGAAGCCTGTCACTAGAGGTGCCCCCCAAGGTTCAGTACTGGGCCCAGTATTGTTTAACTTACTCATCAGTGAGTTGGGGGAAGGGGCAGAGGCCTCCTCAGAGAGTTCACTGCTGACACAGAGCTGGGAGGAGAGGCTGAAACCCCTGAGACCTGTGCAGCCCTTCAGAAGGACTTTGACAGGCTGGAGAGATGGGCAGAGGAACCTTCTGAAATTCAGCAAAGGCAAATGCAGGGTCCTGCACCTGGGGAAGGACAGCCCCAGGCACCAGCACAGGCTGGGGGCCGACCTGCTGGAGCAGCTCTGCAGAGAAGGGCCTGGGGGTCCTGGTGGACAACGAGCTGTCCTTGAGCCAGCAGTGCCCTGGGGGCCAAGAAGGCCAATGGGATCCTGGGTGCATTAGGGAGAGCATTGCCAGCAGGCCAGGGAGGTGATCCTGCCCCTCCACTCAGCCCCAGTGAGGCGTGTCTGGAGTGCTGTGTCCAGTTCTGGGCTCCTCAGGACAAGACAGACATGTAGCAGGTCCAGTGCAGGGCAACAAGGATGATTAGAGGACTGGTGCATCTCTTACAATGAAAGGCTGAGGGAGCTGGGCCTGTTCAGCCTTGAAAAGAGACAACTGAGGGGGGACTTCATCACTGTCTATCATTATATGAAGGAAGGATGAATCAAGAAGATGGATCCAGGTTCTTCTCAGTGGTGCCTAGCAATAGGACCAGAGGCAGAAAGTGATGCACAGGGAGCTCCACCTGAACATGGGAAAGAACTTCTTCCCTGTGCAGTGACCGAGCACTGGCACAGATTGCCCAGAGAAGTTGTGGAGTCTCTCTCACTGGAGATATTCCAGACCTGTCTGGACACAAGCTTGTGCCATGTGCTCTGGCATGGCACTGCTCAAGCAGGGAGGTTGGACCAGATGACCCATGGTGTTGCCTTCCAACCTGACATGTTCTGGGATTCCCACAGGATCATGGAGGGGTTAAAATGAAGAGTATCCATCACTGAATATTGAGAGCACTGGCTTGAATACATCCTGTAGTACTAAAATCCTGAAGAAACTGATTGCAAGAATCACTCTCTATTTCCCATTCTCATGCATTTCTCCCTCATAAGAGATAATAATCTCGGTCAGTAGGAAAACATGCCAAAGCTTTAAATACGTGTATTTTTGTACAAAAACTTGATAATCCTTAGGTGTGCTTTGCTATACAGACAGCCAGACCCTGCTCTCAGGTTAGCTATGAGGCTATTTCCAAGACCTTGTACATGTGAGTTTTATACAGAAAATATGTTTTTTGAATACTGAACAAACATGAAATCCATGCTCCCAGCTATCCAAAAAACCCTTGCCATTCTATTCAGACAACTGAATCCATCTGAAAGACACCAAAACTGTATCACAGAACAAAGGAACTCCTCTGTGGTGTTGTTTTAACACAAGAAAACAACCTGCCTTAGGGAGCACAGTTGAGTGAGTCCAAGGGCTTCACAGGCTTACAAAACTGGACTCCGCTCAGGACTCATGCCCCCAGGCAGATTTCTTTTTCACTGCTTGGTTTGAGGAAAGCAGACAGATACTGTGTTTTAGGAGAAATGTTGCTTAACAACTTTAAAGATAAGTAGAGTATTATTCCTATTTCAAAAGTAATTCTATTACATCAAACATCACAAGAATGGAAAATACCTAGAGCAACTGCAGTAAACTCAGAAACTAAACAGATGAATTACTCTTTTTAAGCTGTATAGGTGTACAAATTGCCTACACACTAGCCAAATTGTTGAGAAATAAGCTATGCACTAGATGGTATCTCATGGGTAAATTTCATCAGGAGTCAAGCATTCCTGAAGAAACATTTTTCACTTTTATCCAACGTACTTAGTGAAGAAACAATATGCAGTTAACAGGGCATTTAGATCATTTCACTATTCTGCTTCCTCACCTTCTCCCAGATTCTGACTATTAGTAATTTCTGATGAATTAAATTATGCAGAAACTTCATGACTGTTAATAGGTTAGTCCCATTATTGTATAAGATATTTATACAATATATAAATATCTTATATTATTATACTCTATGGTATAAATATCATTATACTGTGTGGTTGAACATCCTGGCCAGATCAAACTGCTTGTGTGACCACAGACACAGAAGAGCAAAGTGGAGTTTTTGGTGCATGAATAGTCTTGAAGACAGGGAGATGAGTTTGTGGTGCTAGAGAAGTAGAACCCTGGATTTTATGAAGTGTTTGAAAGCTTTTCTTTTCTAGCAAAGCCTTTTATAGAATACCACAACTGGGGGGAAACAAAGCAGCAGCTATTTTATTAGTATAGGCTGGGATGAGATTCAAATTTAGTCATTGTTGTACCACATTCACATAAGGTAGTCACAAATGGCATGTGCATGCAGAACCCTAACTCTGTGAAGAGCAAGGTAGAGCCATTATTGATTAATTTAGGGCAGAAGTTATAGACAAAAGAATTAATGTCATATAAAAAAGCACTACTTTTTCCAAGGCAAAAGGATAACAGGAATGGAATGAGGTGAGATTAACTGATGTGAGCAAGTAAAGGTAAAGGATTTTCCTTGAGCCAGAAGAGACTGAAGGATTAAAATGACACTCATGGTGATCATTTCTGTGACAAGGCTTTTGCCAAATCACATAAATTGCACATATGGTATCCAGACTCCCCATCACCTATCTGTTGTAGAACAGCTCATTCTTTCCACATAAAATAAGCAATCCATACACTTTTAGAAACACCTGCAATTCGCTGAGGTATCCTCCACTGAACCCTTCAAGGCAAAACATGAGACCCAGGCATTCCATCATTATAGCAGCAGTAAAATAATGATTACTTTTCCTCTTTTTACCTCACTTTTTAACCTTCAAAACAGGATTAACCCCTTTCTCCACCAGTCCCACTTAGTAGCCCTCCCTTTCCCAGAATTAAAGAGCAGTGCAATCAATTATATCACACAAACACACACAAAATAACCCCTGGTGGTAAGCATGCCATTCAAGCACACACACAAAACAAAGGTAAATTACTGTTTCCTGCCATGAAACATTCAGTAAAGATAACTAATTAGTGCATATAATCAAAATGGGCCCTCAGTGTAATACGTGAATAATGTCATGAACAAATTCCTAGGTTCAGAGATGGAAGATGGACTAATGCCACAGACTTTAGAGAAGCCAGGATTTTTTCTGTTCTTTAAAGTATCTGTTCTTAAAAGGCAGATATGTTTATATGGGCTGAGGTTCTTGTAGCTTTGATTTGCAGCAAACGAACCTTTTTTATTGACTTTGTGTATCCACCTTGAGATAACAAGAAGAAATTTGATTTTAAGAATCACAATGGTTTTATTCAAGTTTCACATTGTTCTTCTGTCATTTATTCCCCATCCCTGTAAGTACCAAGTAACAAGTACCTCCCCACAAGTATTCCCAAATCTAACTATTTATTACTATTATTTTTTTAAAGAATTTCATAAAATGGAAATGCAATGGAAAAGCCTGGACTTGTATCATTTCATATGAATCATTTAGGCCCTGAATCACATTCGTCATTTCACATGTGTCCTTCGAAATGAGAATACTTTAAAAAATAGAAACTAATATTGAATATTAAGGAAGGTGCCATAACCCAAATTTGCCACTTCAACTTGACAAACAAAGGATTGCACTTTCAATTAGGAAGTTAGGCCACTTTTCTCCTATGTAGTAGGACAGCCTAAAGCTCTGCATGAATAAGTGAGAATGGCTCAACCCACTGAATTTTGTTTCTTGGCCAGCAACTGTCTCCTTGCAGAAACAGAGACAGGACTGCGCAGAGCAGGACCTCAATGGACAAACACAACCCCTAGCTCAGAATGGGGAAGGAAGAAATTGGCCATTTTTCTGTATCTGGCTTAAAGAAATGAGAAAAAGTAAAACCTACCATGAAGTTTAAAGCCCCTTTTAAAGAGACCTTATACCTTTTTTTGGGAAATAATTAGGATTTTGAATTTCCAAAAAAAAAAAAAGATTAGTTGTGATATACTCAGAGAATACTCTTCATTTTCATCAGTTCACTAAATGGTGTCAACCATGAGTTTTCCAATACTCTGTCCATATAATATTTCCTTGCTTTCTGACTTTAATAATAACTGACAAATTTCTAGTTTCTTAGTCATTTTATTTCCTTTCTTCATAAAAAGACAAGCAAGTGAAAACCTTTCAAGATATTTATTTCTTTGCTTCCTTTGCCTAAAATGTCTTTTCACTTTCAATTTAATTCCTGGGGAATGCTGACTCTAGTGCAGAAAGATTGTAGTTTTGCTCACAGTATTATATGGACCTCAGAATTAAAAAATGATCCTTGCAAATTTAATTTGAACTAAATTAATAGACGTGAAAGATTTTTACATTACACTTTTATGATCTGCTTGGTAGTTCATCACAGAACCTGGTTACAAGGAAAACTGTATCCTCAAAAGAGATACTCAAGGACTGTTTCCAGCTCCTTGATTTATCCTCCCTCTCTGGTTCTTAGAAAGTATAAAGGTTGGTGGAAAAAGCTTTTTAAAATTTCCAGAATGGATGGTCAGTAAATCATACAATGCTAATACTTTGAAAAGGAATGTATTCATAGTTCTATTTTGCAAGGTGCTGCTTCTTCAACCTTCCTTAAGACCCACTTTTCTTGGACAGGCCCAGAAGAACAGCAATGAAGACGAAGAACAGTTCACATCCTCCACCTCCTTCCCTCTCCCACTGGGCTTGTCCAGGAGCAGCAATAGCTGCTCAGCCAAGCCACCCCATGGTTTCAGTGTCTGTGGGGCAGCAGCTGTAGGACCAGGGCAGCCACTCCCTCTGCAGCTGTGTGACACAACCTTCATTGGCCACAGTCCTCTGCACACGCAATATTATTTTGGTCAGAGCCCTGCCAGCCCTGCATATCCTATCCATTCATAGAGGTGCATAAGGACACCAACTTCCAACCTTAATGAACAGTTTGGGGAAGGGAAACCTGAGAACACTGCAGTCCTGCTTGGCTGCTTGCCTACTGAGGACCTGTTCTGTTATCCATACCCCTTCTGCTTATTTGATTTCTCCCTGAAGTGAGTTTGGATGGAGGCACACTGGAGAGCAAAAGGTTTGATAGAATTATGGAATGATTTGGATTAGAAGGGACCTCAAAGACTGTCTAGTTCCAACCCATCTGCCACATGTAGGGACACCTTTCCCATTAGACCACCGTGCTCAGGCCCCATCCAGCCTGGTCCTGAGCACTTCTGGGGCTGGGGCATCCACAGCTTCTCTGGGCAACCTGTTCCAGTGCTTCACCACCCTCACAGTAAAGAATTTCTTCCTTATGTACAACCCAAACTTGCCCTCTTTCAGTCTGTTTCAGGGACAGCTGTCTTGTTAACTGTATTCTTTACTATGAAAAAACCCTGATTTGTAACCTGAGAAAATAAACCTTGTGAAAAATACCAATACAGCCTGCTCTAATGTTGAAAATTGGTCAAAAGGAAAGAAAGAAAGAAAGGAAAAAAATCCATATTAGTGGAGACCTTTCTTCATAAATCTAAATGAAATTAAAAGAGGCTAGATACTTGGACTGTGCTGGATTAGCCTCTCAACCTTTTCATTTGTATATGAAAGAGGTAAAATTTTACAGCTACTCTTTACTTACTACTACCTACCTACTAACCCATTTAAATGGATTTAGTAAGTTTCAGATCCTGCAAAATACTGACAGGCAATACATCATGTTTTGATATTTTCTTAGCAATCTTATTTTTTCTTAAATGGAAATAAATTATGCTCCTATTTCTTATAGTAGGAAAACAGAACTTCCTAACAAAGTGGAGTGCAATGCTCTTTCCCTGTATCCCAGACAAAAGTCAGGTGAAATATAAGCTTGGAGATATAAATTCAACATGCATTTACTCTGGAACACACTACTGTCAATTACCTTTTGGAGTATTTCCCTACTCCTGATTTTGGCAATTTATCCCAGCCCAAGTTGGAGTTTAGTGATGAATCAGTACTCTGTCTCAGCCTAATACTTGACTGCAACCAGAAAAGGAAAGAAAAATGCATTTCCTCTGTTAGTTTGTCTTAATTTCTATTTCTATAAACAATAACTTGGTGTCATTAGGGTAGTGTTTTCCCACCTGTGGCCCAGTGGCTGGTAATACTCCATGTAACAGGGAAAAAACCAAACAAACACACATGCAGATATGCCTAAAATTTGTCTATCCTTCACCAGCAGCACATGAAAAGGGACCTCATTTTTTGCTATTAACTTTTTTCCAGTCTATGAGTGAATATAGAACATTTTGGCATCCTTCCCATGCCCTATTAAATGACAAGGGTTTCTCCTATCAAGGAAGCCCTTCAGACAGAACAATACCTGCCTAGAGGCAAATCTGATTATAAATTCCTGGGTAGCAGATGACTTACAAATACAATAATAAATAAATATCAAAAGTTTATCATCCAAATTTAAACACCTGTTTTCCTCACCACCTAATATCTTCCAACATGATGGAGTGTCCATGGTTCCTCTTCTCTCACAGACACAGCTGATAAATTGTTCTACTCTTCTGCCTTTTCTAGAGACGATTAAGGAAATCAAAGCAAAAGCTTCCCAGTTCATCAAACCCTCAAATTGCAGCAGTTACAGTGAAAGGGACAGGCATGAGGATCAATAGGCTTTTCACTTGTGTAAGCATTTCAACCTGCTGTGAGAATTAGCTGTTCAGAGATTTTTATGTTGCCATTTTCATCAATATGTTGTAACTGTAGAATGAAATCCAGGAATTGGCCAAGCTGGAGCTTGTAGAGTGTGGCACCATTAATCTACTACTGCAACTATGGTACACCTTGCCATTATGCAAGAGCTGGGTTGAGTCACCCATAAAATTAAATGAAGTCTGACTATTCTGGTAGTGATGTCTAATGCTGCCTACTTGCCTCTGCTGATTTTAAAAAATTGTGGTTTATTTAATGAAACCATGGAAAAGCTTCACATGTGGTCAAACATCTTTCCTGCCAAAGTCCTAAAAGCCAAATGTCTACAGAGCAGCCAATTAAAGAGATGTGTACTTTATGTTAAAAAGCAGTTTTACTTGCTGTGGTTCTTCATTCTGTCACTTCTGTGCCTGTGAAGATACATAAATGTATATTAAAATGAGAAAACAAAAACATGCTGTACTGTTTCTCTTGGTTGAAGAAATCTGATTCCCATTTCAGCCAAGAATATGTAATTTGGTCTCTTCAAGGGAAACTCAGGAGCCACTCAGCCATTCCTTAGCAGAGACGGTCCACAACCATGTGACATGTGCCTTTTCTCAGAAACACTTTGCCAGATGATTTTGTGAACTCTCCTCTCTGAACTGCAAGGAATAATTAACAGTTCATCGAGATGTGAAAGAAATACGGCACAAAAGACTACCTCAGTCATGCATCAGTATCAGGTGGCCATGGTGACACTGATGCCTCTCTCTCATTTTCTGGTGGGGTGTAGACATGGATATACCTAAATCTCTTTGGAGGTCAGAAAACAAGCCCCAGCTTCAGATTGGAAAGGAGAAAAGCAGTGAAGGCAGAAGTCTTGGAAGATTTTAGCTAATGCTCCCAAGAGGCTTTGAGAGCTGCTGTAAATAGAAAACCAGCCTGCCTGTTGCACAGACTGAGGCCTGCAGATTCTCCTCTGGGGCATGAGCAGTGGGGCACAAACCCCAGGTTTTACAGGGCAGCTTAGAGCACTGTGGTCTTCTGTGCTCTTCTTCCACTCAAGACCGTGCTGCTGTCAGTCAGCTACACAAGAAACATCTTAACAACAGGCATCAGGAATATCTGTAGTCCTCAGCCCTGCTGTGGAAAGGTTATCTATTGATCACTGTCAACTGAGAAAAGAGTGTGGAGAAAATGGAGAAAATGAAGTCTAAAAGGGACATTTTGTTTTAACAACTTAATTATGAGGTAGTTCTTGTTGTTGCAATAAGGTAAACACTAAAAGCACTGACTGAATTAAATTCTCAGACCCTGAAATGTTTTTCTGAGTTCTTCTGTGTGTGTGAGAAGATGAATTCTTATATTCCCAGTCACTTGGACAATATGTTTTCACAGGCACAGGAAGTGTGTGGATACAAGCTAAGGGAAATGGATTAACTATTACCAGATTTGGGACTTGAAACTTCATTTATTTAGTTTGAATGCTGTGGTGTGTAATTACTTGCTTTTAAGATGGGACACAATGTCCAATATGAAAGCACCAGAGAAAAGTTAAAGATGCTTCTGTTGGTTAAACAGTTTAAAAATGCACTTGAGGATATAATAATGAAGTCAGAACACTCTGATATTTGCAAAAGGATTTTTTTGCCTTGTTTATCTTTTGTAAATGCAGCAAAAGCACATTATGATCACAAATTAACTGGTACCTGTGCAAGGTTTAAGTAAAATAATTTGCTTGTGCCAAGTGCATTCTCATCTGCAAATATTGGACTAATGAACACCTTCCTTATAGTGCAATAAAATCATTAAATAGATTAATCATGCACTTGCTTCCATTTCAAGATGGATTAAGTTTGAGCTGTACTGGAAGCAATATTGATATTCATGAAATACATACTGTAACAGTGTGAAAGGCTTGAGGGGTAGTTGCAGAAACCTATTAGTCCGAGGAAGTTAAAAGATAAGCACTGGAAAGTTTTAAGTCTTGACAATTCAGTAGCAACTCCCTCTTGAAGGCTTGAACCTTAGGAGTGTCACTGTTCTTAGGCTGGCACACCATGGGAACTGCATGGAGTCTCTGTACAAAGCAGCACATATCGACAGAAAATGCTAACTACTGCTTCAAAATGTCTTTTGTTTTGTTTGCTTGCCTTTTTTTTTGTTTGTTTGTTTTTTTGTTTTTTGTTTTGGTGAGGGTGTTTGAGGTTTTTTTTTTTTTGGTTGGTTGGTTTTTTTTTTTAGAGGAGTGCCTATTTGACTTTAAACAGTTTGTTAATAGAAATGACAATACAAAGAGAAATGAGCTTTTTTATTGGGAGAGGAAAGAGGTGACACTTCACAGGTTTTTAAAGCCAGTACTGGGATTTCTAGGTCATTACTTTTCTGACACAGACATACAACAGTCATACAACAGAAGAAAACAGTCACCGTGGTGACAGCCAGAACAGCTTGGGTTCCCTTAACGTAAGTCCTCCAGAAAAATAGATGGCTCTGAGAGGCTGGATCTACATCAGCCAGCAGCTGTGTTTTGTTAATATTAATTATATATAATAATATCATACATCTGTCTACTATATGCCAGGTGGTTTCCACTTCTGAACACTATGCTTGGAAGACTGTAAAAATCTGGTGTATTTTTGCTGACAGAGGTCGATGGGTTCTCTGCCAAATAGCTGCCCACTTCAATGGTTATTCACTATTGGCAAGTGTAAAAACCCTTTCTGTAGTCTACCAGGCACTGAGTGTTGCCTTATGCAGAGAACAGCTTTCCTGTTTTCTCATGGAGCTACTTCCTGCCCTTCAGATATTTTACTAGAAGAGATAACATTTTTAAAGGCATTTGTAGTGTACATATGTTTCTTAAAGAGAATATTCCCTCAGTGAAATTTACTTTCAGGTTTTATCTTCTTTTTAGTAGCTGTAGTAAGTCACTGTATTATCTGAGTACTCCTTGGAACTTTTAGCCCACAGTCACAGTCACTGAGCAGTTAAGTTTGACTTCTTACTGGTAACTAAAAAGCAGCATTTTCAATGCCATTGAACTATAATTGACAAGATAGACACAACGATTTAATTTATATGATTATCACTTTGAAGTCCCACTTTGTGCAGACCTTCTGCAGCACAGACCTGCAGTCAGACAACTGGAGAGCCACTTGCCCTTCCTGTCTCATTCCTGGCCCACATTCAAATGTATGAGGTTCACCAAGGGACTGAGGAGACAGATATTGTGACTGACAAGGAAGTTGCAGTGAATTTCTCCATCTCCTGCCATAATGTTGTATTTGATTAAAATTAATGAAAAAACCCTACCTGAAAAATCATTAAATACCAAAACCAAATAAGACCAAAACCCAAAGGAAAACAGTTTTCAGTGTGAAAACCCACAAGAATTAAGATCAGTATATTATGATACAGTTTATAATATCTAGATGTGAAAGAATTCACCACACATTGAAATCTATGACAGAAGGAATGTTCTTCCTTACCCGTGTCCCTCCCAACAGTGGTAGAAGAAATGAGGATTTTCTTTTAATCTAGAAGTATTCTAGGCAAAACAGGCTTGGGGAGTACGTAACTTGTAATTTACAGATTTAAGCAAGTGATAATTTATACTATTAACCAACCTGTAATTGTTATGGGAGAAAACACTTTAAAAAAAAGCCAGAGAATAGTGACTTTTCAGAGTCAGCAGTTATGAAATTAAAATAGGGTTGGCCTTACGTTGCATTCTTCCATCATTAAAGGCAACTGAAATGACAGTGCTGACAGCTGCAGTACAAAAGAGTTTCCTTTTAACACAGATTGAATGCTCTGACAAATGCACTATGTCAGTGGGGTAAAAGCCTCTGTTGAAGCTTTGGGATAGACCAAGAGTCTATAAATTCCTAGGCTTTGGGTTGCTGATCTGTGTAGGACATGTCCAGGGGCTCCATAACTGGTGTAAATCCACCTTTTCCTTTGGTTGTGGAAGTATACTGATTCAAATAAGCAGGAGCAGAAAATGAGGGCCATAACACTGATGGGGTGAAAAAGTCTTGCCTAAACAATGACAACCCTGGAAGTCCATCTCCAAGAGTAGACAAGATGCAGAATTCTATAGACTCGCTTTCTTGGTCTCCTCTCTGATCTTTGCAGATATAAGATTTCATCTGTCCTCTGTCACTTTGTTCAACATGGTTCATTTGATCCAGTAATGCTGTTATGCAACTGTTGTTTAAGCTGGTAGAGAAATCAAGATAAAGTCCTGAGGGTCTGGACAGAAATCTTCAGAAAGCATTAGAACCACAGTGGATGCCGAGAAATTACCTTCTATAGCCACACTTTCTACAATTTCCTTGTTTTCAGCTCTGGCACATAAACACTTATTAAACCAGTGTACCACATTGCATAAATGTTCCAAAAAGTCCCATATCATAAATGCAACTGGAAGAACTACTGTGGACAATACATTTTTTCAGAACAATCCATATTTAAGTATTTTATAATTGCAGTACTCTTTGAAATCAGTAATGTCTGAATTTACTTTATTATTTCTAGCCACAAAATTTACTTTGCCTCTTTCAGAGAAATTTTTCCATTGATGGCGTAAAACAGGAAAAAAATAGTTTTGTGCAGGTTTATACAAAATCCTGTCAGGTATGATGAATTCAGCAGCAACAAATATTTCTCTCTTTTTAAAAAAAGAGAGGGTTTTAAGGGAAATGGGTGCCAAAATACCTCAGATCTTTCCCACATTAAACTTTAAAATAAAGTTTTCCTCACTGACTTGCAGGAATCTCATTTATAGCCTCTGCTGTGAGAATAAGAAGAACAGCTTGCCTTCACTTAATCATCAAATATACTAATCTCAAAAAGTGTGTGTACACTTGTCTGCTTCTTTCCATACCTGGGAATTTCATGCAGAAACACATTCTCTCCACCAAAACTGGAGAATGGCTTTTCCCTTTGGAATTTGGAGCTTGGGTGAAAGCAACGTTTTGAGCCAAGCAATTCTGCATTTTTAAATTATTGTTCTTTAGAACAAACAACAACAACAACAAAAACAACAACAACAACAAAGGCACAACACAGCAGCATGCCATCCGGATTAACAGTCAGAACCACCATATCATTACTCTTTCTCCTCCCTTTCATGCTCTGCTCGCACCCATCCCCTCTGTTCCCCCCAGCACCAACAGGTCTCCCCCAGGCTTGCTGACTTCTCAGACACCCATGTGCCAGGAAGATCACTCTGTGTCAAACCTTTTCTAGGAAATAGCAATTTTCTCCTCCTCCTCTTCCTCCTTGCCCACCCATAAATCCCAACTGTGGCAATGGTCAGGCTGTGCTGTTAAGAACTACAATATATCCTGTAACTCTACCCATAGTGCTGTTCCTGCCATCCAAGACATGTCTCTGAGGAAAGTTGAAATTACTGTTGGAATTACCTAGAATTTATGTGGGCAAAGGAGCAATGCATGTCAATTCAGCTCAGCCTGGTTGCTGACTCCTATCTCATTAGCTGTGCATTAATTTTTGCTTCTATGTCATTATTTCTGCAAAGCATGTCTCCCCTTGCACTGACTGTCCTTGTTTGTGAATACATTTGCTCAGACCCATTAGCATTCCTGTTGCAAAAACAAATTTCATTTTGTAACATTCTGGAAGCACCATTTAATCTCTGATCTCACCACTGTCACATTTTGAGGCCTTGGCAGTCCTCTGCAGCAGTGTTTGAGTTATTACCTTCTGAGAATTTAATTATCACACTATTTACCTCTACGCTTGCTTGAGATGACTTCAATAATCAGAACATGGAATAACTTGGATACTTTGGTTTACCTGTCTCACTGCCCATGGAGGATTTCATGGGTCCATGCTGAACCTCCAGTAATGGCAGTTACACAACAGGGAATGATCTTGATGAGGTTGGAGTAGGGGAAATGTCACAGTGATTGGAATTGAGACCCACCTACTGCCTTGCACTGGGGTTGAAAAACATCTTTGAAGGAAGAAAAACTGGAAGAATTGTAAGGTGGCTTGCTCTTTTCCAGGTCAAGTTGCCTTTCTCCTCATCCACATTGTCTTAGCTTGCATCACTAAAATATGTGTGTTCAACCCTTTAAAACACCTATCACATTTATCAATAAAACATCAATAATACAACATGGGTAAGGGTTATCTGGCCTTTGAGTAAATGTTCAACATAAATCATGGGAATGATACTTGCTTTGCATTACTTTCAGGAGGGGATATTGCAAGACAAGGCCTTGGTATTTCTGTTTCTCTCATTCTCTGATGAACACTACATACTCTATACACATTCTGTAACAGTCAGTGCACCAGTGCTCAGAAAAGAAAAGCTCACATCAGGGAGAAGTTTGGCAATGGAGCTTTTGAAAGAGCAATGTGTTTATTTTGAAACACAAAATAAAAAAGAGAAGAGCAGGGCTTCAAGGCAAAAGAGAGATAGAGTGTTTATGACCTAGTTCCTACAAGGCACCTTTCTCCTCTGCTAAGTGCATTGATTTCTCCGTCACACTCTTGTCTTGTAAATAGGGCAGCTGAAGATAGACTTTTCCTCTTCTCGGGTGCAAGCAGGTTTTCACAAAATCGAGGAGAAGAAAGAAGATGCAATTCTCATCTAGGCAGTCTATGAGCTTGCTTGTTTGTTTGGATTTTTCCTGATCTCCTCAAAAGAAGCTCTTGTATGACTCTAAGTTTACTAGGATACGGGGACACAAAATTCAGGGCAGTAATTTCCATGGATTGCAGCTTTCTTTCATGCATTGATATCAGCCTTTTAAAAGCATATAAACGTGGGAGCCCTAGTATTTCTTATGTCTGGAAGGCAAAAGGTTCTTAGCTACTGCTAACACTTTCATATACAGTGCAGCAACCTGGAGAAAGATGGTTCCTTTATGAAATTCAGCTTTATCAAAGCAGACAGCTGTCAGCTTCTTACCCACAGCACGCATGAGGAGCCATGACCCAGCCCCCTCACACTGCACCAGGGATTATCCCAGTGCTGCTGGCTGTCCTTGATCCTTCCCTCCCATGAAGCAGAAACATGAGGGGCAGCTGGCAAAGACCCCTCTGCTGTTTCTTAAGGCACCAGGCAGCTTTTCCAGAGTGGGAACTGTGCCCCATCATTGCCCTGTGGGTCCCTCACCAAACTTAGCCCCATTGCTCTGAGGCCTTTGCACTTTAGAGGGGTGCAGGGGTCCACCAGCACCCTCAGGATGGGGCTCACCCTCCTGCCCACCCTGAGGGTCGCCACAGGCAAGAGCACATTCATTGTGGTTCTTTGGCTTCAGCTCAAGAGAAAAGTGGCCAAGGCAGTGGTGGCCACTCCAGCACCCCAGGAGGTGTCCAGGTCCCCTGTCCTCCCAAGCACAGTGCAGATTCTTGGGCACAAATCACAGCTGCAGAGCTGCTGGCTCCTCACCCCCAGCACAAAGGCAGAGCCTTGATGTTTCTTGCTGAGTTAAGTGTGGCCATAAGCCTGTGAGGGACCAAGGACTAGGCTGTCTCATGGAAATGCAATGGCATCACAATGGTTCATGGTAAAATAGATGGCCATGGCAAATGGCAAAGGGTGAACCTCGGAGTAAACCTCCACTAAGTGGAAGTCAGGAAGTCATGGACATCAGTGACCCCAAAAGTCCTGTGTTTCCTGTCTGGACTACAGGAAGCAGAGTTTTGGTATTGAAAAAAGAAAAAAAGGGAGATTGTTGCTCTTTTTCTTCTGTTTTGTTTTGGTTTTTTTCCCTCACCTTCCTTTTTCTAGCTACAACCTTTCCTATCACTCAGTGATCCCACCATGGTGAGAAATAAACAGCTTTCCAAAGTGTTGTCTGAAAGTGGCCACACTAGTGACAAGCCAGACTTCCCCTATAACTGACTGGCACCCACATGTCTTCCCCATGAGCATCAAGGATCAGCAGGCACAATTCAAACACCACAACTGCAATGTGCACTGGGCCCTGGCTTGATTAAACAAGAGAGAGCCATGAGACAGCAGTTTCACTTCCCCTGTGTTTTGCTGCTCCTGCTCATGATATTTAAAGAGCATTATGGGATTCTGTGCACTTAATAACTGCTCCCTCGGAAGGATTTTGTTGCTGAATACAAATAAAAGCTGTGTGATTAGGTTTCATGTATTCTGATAC